>CM039090.1:61066353-61493754 GCA_022113865.1 Chimonanthus praecox
TCAGAGTAGTTCCAATGCGGGTCTATGTTTTTGTACTCCCACTCCCACCTTTGTTAGAAAATCAGCAATATTGTTCACCGACCGAGGAGATGGCGTTAGTCGAATCACCTTCGAAAATAAGCTATACATTCCCAAACCTAGACCAAATCTGAAGTGCTCTCTTGATTGCTCTTGGTCCGCCTCATTCGACTCCATGATACCGAAGGGCTCATAAAATGCTACTAACATCCTACCCCTATCGCCATGCAATCCCTTCCTATTCCTGCCTGGCCTGGTTGACCTCTTGCCGCTCCATCCACTTTAAATTTAAAAAAAATCCTTGAGGTGGCACTACCCAATCACCCCTGGGTTTCCTATCTGACAGGCAGGCTGTTTATTAAATGAGTTTAGATACTCAAGCCGAACCATTTTTTTCCAGGTCAATTTTGGGTTGAGTTGCCAGGTCAGATCATTGATTGCATGGATGAATTGGGTTCATATGATTTAGTGACATTTATTTTTTTGAAATTTGATATTTATGGACATGAATTCAATTTTCTTCTGTTTTTGACCTGGGGCTTCCGAATTCTAGTTTTATTCTTTGCAGTATAATATATGTATGGCATTATGTTAATCTTTTCTTTCTTTTCTTTTTCTTTTTTTGTAAACAAAACAATCAGGTTCAAGTGTATAGATTTGGATGGAAATGGAGTGCTTACATCTAATGAAATGCAATTTTTCTATGAGGAACAATTGCATCGCATGGAATGCATGGCTCAGGAACCTGTTCTCTTTGAGGATATTTTATGCCAGATGGTCGACATGGTTGGACCAGAGGTAAACCTATTTTTTGCTAATTGTGCTTATTGTATTATAGCAGGAGATAAGTTCATTGCTAGTGACACCTCATGCTTGCTTGCAGAGTGAATCCTACTTCACTTTACGTGACTTTAAAAACTGCAAACTTTCAGGGCATGTTTTCAACATCCTTTTCAATCTGAATAAATTCATGGCCTTTGAGACTCGTGATCCATTTCTTATTCGTCAGGTAAGTGCAATGTTATGAATGTTTTGGTTGTCAATTTGAGTGGAAGGAGTAGAGTTGACGTTTTACAATTTTGATGACCTTATTTATGCATTCAATGGATTGTATAGGAACGCGAAGATCCTACTTTGACAGAGTGGGACCGGTTTGCTCATAGAGAATATATTAGGCTTTCCATGGAGGAAGATGGCGAAGATGCCTCCAATGGAAGTGCAGAAGTTTGGGATGAATCACTTGAGGCTCCCTTTTAAATTCAATCCTGTGTAAGTTTTCTACTCATATTTTTTGTGAGCTCTTTAGGTGTGGTCTGGTGATAAAACTTTTAATCAGTTATGTAATTTTATATATTTTAAAGAAACTTTTTAAAATGGCTACTCATGTATCAGAAAGCAAATTCAAAAGATCATTTCTAATCCTAATCACTAAATAAAATAAGCAGAAAATTAGCAATGGACTCTTGCTGATGTAAGAAGTTATGTGATTCTAATAATTCAGTTACAAGCTTCTTCTTGGGCTTTGATGCAAGACAGAAATGCAGTGTGCTCTAAAATAGGGTTAAGAAACTCAGAGTCTAAGAGTGCAATGAAAGAAATCTGAATGATATCTACTGCTATATGCTTAGAATGCTGATTTAAGAAGTTAAACTTCTACAACCAATGATTAATACAAGATCTAAGCTGATATCATCACAAATGCATGGGATCTAAAGAGTTCCATAGCATTACAATACATTAAACCCTAGAAGTCATCACAAATGGAATTCAAACCATTTAAATCTCTCAAGATCAGACCCAGCACGCCCAAAAGATTCCCCTCACAAGAGAAATAAAACAGTTCCTCGAGAGAATTGGGCTCTACTTGAAACCACACCCGATATAGGCTCCGAATAGAGATCGTTTGGAGGTTTGTGCACAAAATATTTCACTTCAGGGTGGGGGACTTCAACAGAGGCAAGAGGGGTCAAAAAGGGACCACGGTACCCTGTCTGTATGGCTGTCCATATGGTCATACGACTGGGTGGTTTTTGGGCAGCGGTGGTCCACTCACCACTGATTCCAGGTGTGGCCCTGGGTTGCGTCAAATCAATCTTGTTATGGGTTTTCGGGTTGTTTAGAGGTCAAAAAATCTGAGAAAATGGAAGGAAGAATATGAGGAGGGGAAAGAAATGGAAGGAGAAACGAGGAGAGAAAATTATGCTTGGAGCCGCACCAAAGGGTTGATGGAGTCATACACTTTCTTCAAGAGAAGAGTATTCAGAATTTTCTCAGTTGAATTTTATGTAAAAATATGAGGCTATACAGAAATCCTTAACTTTAAACATGTGGTGCAATAACAACCATCAAATAATTTATTACATTAAACAAATTCTTTACTCAAAATATGAAAATAAAAAACCCAATGGGGTTGGAGTGTGACCAGGAATCTGCCTCAAGAAGTGGGAGTCCTAAGTTTGATTCCCGCTCCACTACAAAGGGCCACTTCCCGTAGAGCTACATTGTATGTGTGGATAGGGACGCTTGCACATGCCGCGAGGATTAGTTGGATGCTCTAAGAGGCCTGGACACCTTGGTCACAAAAAAATAAGAAATTAAAATAAATTTCCTATATCATCTACTAAATCAAACGAGACTGATGACTGGCTGAGATCAACTATACACAATCTAAATGGCTAGGATCAAGCCAATTTTGATCTAACGGTTAAATAGGTCCCAAAAATTGATCTGACAGAAATGGATGGTCATATCAGACCCTCCAAGCAAAAACTATGTAAATAGTGAGCAGATTCAATGCTCTAATCAGGATGATCCGGTGCCACTAGATCTGATGGTCATCTCCCAACCATAATTACCTAACGGCTATGAGATATTGTTTCCGAGATCTTTGATAGACCCGTTAGCCATCATCAACGTCCTCGTCGGGTTTGGGCCTAGATCTTTTATTGGGTAGACATGGATTCAAGCACTCCTATCTGCCAACTTGATTTTGTCAAATTGGTTCATATATTGATCACCATTGGATACTTCATCAAGGGCCATGGAAGGAAATCAATCTATGTGCTTAGATTTTGGGGATAAAGCTATCAAGGAGTAGAACAACATGGGTTACTGTTCTTCCATGGATTTTACTTGTGTCTAAAGATTAGTGATGTGGTTTACAATAGATATCAACACAAAGTGCGGAGATAGATGCTGAATCCATTGAAAGGCATTGGTGGTTGTAACCCTTGGGTTTGAGTATTTGTTCCAACTAAAGCATAGGTGGAAGGTATTTTGGTGTTGCGAAGATGTTGCTGGATCCCAAATCTTTTGGTGGACAAATTTCCCTTAGAGTATTGGGATCTCAATAGCAACATCATTAGATTTTTAGCAACCAAAACTTCATTAACAATCAAAATTCTAAATCAAATAAAGAGGAACATGTGGCAATTGAAATGGCCTGATATTAGGCCTGGGCCGATTGGGATGTTGATCGTAGCAAATGACCCTACCTACAAACTTCAAATGGGTGATAAGAAAGAGAAAGGAAAGAAAAAACCCTTTTTCTACCCCTCATTGGACATTTATGACATTCAAAAGGAGATGAGCAAGGAAAGAAGAAAGGCAAGGTAGGTGGAGAGCTGGTTATGGGGAGATTCCTCGGAAAGTGGAAATTGCAGAATTAGATAAGAATCAGACATGCGGATGGAATATGTCAGTGTCTTGTTTGGAGTGCATTGTCAATGTGACTTGAGTTGCATGAGATAGTAGAAATGATGCAAGGTGATAGTAAAAGCGATCTCTCTTTGGGAAGAAAAAAAAAAAAGACTCAAGGAAGAGGTTAAAAAAAGGAAGGTGATGCAAGGATTGTTCAAGTGAAACACTGCATGAAGATTAAGCTCATAGGGTCAAGCATTGTGAATAATAGTTCTTCTTAAGTGTTAAAATATAAACATGTTGGGTATTAACATTAATATTTAAAAACTTAAAATATAGAAGAAATTAAGTTAGAGAGAGAGAGAGACAAGTTCGATGATGATATTGACAATGATAATGATGATTATGAAGGATCCATAATATCTTAGACATAGTTGTAAACAATTGTATTATATTTTATATTAGTGTAAAAATATACCTAATCAAATAAATACACATGTTTAAAATATATTAAAAAAAAAGAGTGCCTAGAAAAAAAATGGCCCGCACCTAGAAGTATGCTTGTTCCTTGGGCTTCAAAACCCTTTGTGTCTCGAGTATGCCTTGCGGCTTACTTAGCTACTTTGCTTCCAAGCAATCCATTTCCTGTGGGTGGGTTAAATTTTTTAATGAGGAAATGATGGAGGTTTTCTTTGATTTTGATGTAAACAACAAAAGCATCGAGTTTCCAGAACTTGACACGTGGCCGGATTTCATAGTACCCGTTGGAAGACATGGATCGAATCCAAATATAATTTTAAAAATCTAGCAAAATTGATTTCGTTGTGGAAAGAGACAAGCAACCTCTTAGGGTACATATGTTTGCTCAAATTTTCATGAGATAATTGGGTTTTTCTATGAAACCTGTCTGTCATGAACATTTGTCTAGGAGACCTCCTTTTCACACATTTCCCCTCTCACCTCATACCCTATCATCACATCTTCAAGGCCAGAATCCCATCACCTCATACCCTATGAAAAAGTATAGAATTAGTTATTGTGAAACATGAACTTGCCCGACACTTCAACCCCCACCCCCACAACTAACCCAACCCTGACCCATCCACCCAGACTTGATCCAACCTGAACCTAACTTGCAATCCTATCTGTCCTAAACTTGAACATGACTTGCAGTAATCACTTTTTAAGTGAATTTTTTAATGGAATGAGAATATAATGCATAAACTAGATCACTCGTGGCCTAGGAGGATAGTGTATCTTCTTAGCAAGATTAAGGATGCAATGTCGGCTAGGGAAAGGAAAGGGGTTTTTGATTTATGCACCAGTACTTTTTCTCAAAGGGGACATCGGATGATATAAAAATGGTAGGCTTTCCATTTTGCCCTTGCTTTTGTCTTTGATAAATTAAAAGTTAAAAGGTAGAATGGGAAAATTCCTATTTTTCACATCATCCATTATCCCTTTTAAGAAAAAGTACTGATGTACAAATCAAAACCCAGAGGAAAGGAGGGTGTGTTAAAGGAATTTTTAAATGGATTTTTTTTTTTTTTTGAAATGGTTACTATATTAAAAGAAAAGGAGGCACCAGAGGTGCAAATACAATAAAGGCACAAATAATGCAAAACAAACAGCCCAGCATGCCAATACACCCTCAAAGAGAATCACAAAAACAGGAAACAGAGTATGTTGAGGGAATCCAGCAGAATCTGTTTTTTTTTTTTTTTTTTACAAACACCACAGGCGACAAACTGTGATGTATGTTACAGTGGTAATATTGCTACAAATTCCTCATTGTATTTGGCGGTATGGCTGGAATGGAAAAAGAATGATTAAGACGAGGTTGCCCAGTTTCTGGTTATGTTTTACCCAGGGTAACCCATCAACTCCATTGTACTCTGCACCTACTAAATGATAGGCTGTGGTTGATGCTCTATCTTAAAAAAATCTCCTGTCTCTCTCTTCAGTCCATGCAATGGCATATGTTACTAATTCCGGCACAAGTTTCAGAAAGGATCAGATCCCCATCCTTCCATGAAGGTCCTTTTTTAGAGGGAATCAACGTGTTCATTGTTGAAACTCTCAAGTGAAATAAACCTGTTTCCTTAAAATTGGTGTGCAAATATGTGGCCCTCCCTCATGTCGGAATCTTGTCGGACAGCCACGTCTAAAAAAATGTGATGCTGGACCATCTGTAGTAAATAGAGAACAATAATAAGTTTGGCAACAACAACAAAAGGAGACTGCAATTCCTAATGTTTTGTTGGTAGACAGAGTTCTTCTCATGAGAGTGTAGCATTACACTTGCATAGAAACTGGATATCGTTGTTGTTGGCATAGTTTGCATATTGCAATGTAGTGTACAAAAGATGGTGCTGTGAGAAATTATTGCATTTATCTGAATACTTATTCATCAGCTGTATCTTTATAGACAACTTTCTTGTAAATTACTTTTCATTTTGTGTAATTCATAAAAAATATGTTCCCTTTTTCCTTGAACTCTTCTTAGAAGTTGGTTTGAGAGCTATGGATGTGCACTCAAAGCCAGGCATTGGAAGCTGCAATGATCACCACAAGTAAATACTCATTGGACATGCTTCACAGCCACATCGGATATCATTGGTAATGAATCCTAGGCTTCTTCATGCAAAACCATAGCCATCACTTCTTGAACGAGGAAAGACTGGTGACTATGCACTTGAAGGCAAGTAACATTATGAAGTGCTACAGGGTATGGTCCAGTAGGACTGCCAGATTATCTCAGCAAGGGGGGCAGCCTGCCAACATCTGTTTGCTCATCCACCAGAACTAGGCATTGTATTTAGTCATTTTTTATTAAGAAAATCAGCTCCATGTTTGGTTGCTATTTTTCTCCCGTTGTTTTGCCCTCCATGGCCATTCATGCAGTCTGTGGTCTTGGCCAGGCATGTTTTGTCCTAAGCATTACTGGCACATGTTTTTCGGCTTGAATAGTATTCTCTCTCATCCTTTGCTTCCTTCACACCTGTGTGTCATTTTTCTTGATTGGGTTGCTGGGAAGGAAATAATCTTAAATCGCTTGTATTCCTTTCTGTGAACATCTGTAATTGCAGCTTCTTCTCATTTTATAATATTCTTAGCTTCGTGGATTCAAAATTGGACCATTCAGTATTGGATGATGACTTGCAATTGCTAGTTGTGTGGTATACTACATGCATATTGGCAACTGTTGAAGGTGATGATAATGTTCGATTCATTTTATAGGCTTCTTAAAATAAAATATGTGCAGCTCTCTTTGGTCGTCTAAACCATGGACATGTTTTAATCCTCTGTTAGCTGGCACCCTTTCACTGCTTATATATACTTCAATCCACAAGTCAAGAAATTCTATTTGTTTGAGCTCTACTAGACATAGAAATTCTATTTGTTTGAGCTCTACTAAGCATAAATCTTTAAATTCTAAATTGTTGGCCGTGATGGGGGTTGAAAAGAGTTGCATGCATTTAGGACTTTATAATTGGGGGAAAAAGATTTCCCTATTTCAATAGGGTAAATATATGCATGCATCCTTTGTCTTGGCACAAGAGTCAATATAGTCACCTTGTAGTCTAATCTCCTTTTTTATTATTGTAATCTGCCTTTAAAATAGCATTTCACCTTGTGTTCTGATTAAGTGGGCGTGGGCAAAGGGACTAAAGTGGTCAATTTGGACACTGATTTCAGTCTTTAAGGATATTAAAGTGTTGTGTTCATGTCAATGAGATTTCATTTGTGCACGTAATGAGATCAGCCGTGTTGCAGATTTTTTTTTTGCATAATTTGGAAATCAAAGGTGTTCTCCTTTTAATTTTGGAATTTTTGCACTGTTGATTTTGAGACTTAATTTCAACAAGTTCAGTCCTTTTCCAGTGGTTGGTATTGTAAAAGTTTTAAAAAAATGAGTCTATTATCGGAAAATGTGTATCAATTTTTTTCAGGTAAGAAAGCAAAGCAGGTCAGACGAACTTAGTTGAGTCAACCATTTCGGCCATATCCCTTCTGGGCCTCCTATAGTCTTACTAGGTCCCAGGCTAAAAAATACAAGAGGACATCCTCAAAGGTGCACCGGATAATCATGGAGTGCATCATGTGAGTTTGGATTGATCATGAGTCTCGAGCAAGAAATGAATGACTGCATCATGTTGTTCATAAGTCGCAGAAAAATCAGTAGATAAATCATTCATAGCAAAACCAGTCTAGAAGACAGTTCTAACAATACCATTCAACAATTCGTTCATAACCTTGTAGGATGGCTGGAAGGGGATCTGCTGGTTTTGATGAACGACTTATCTACAACCCTTGCTTAGGCCCAATGGAGCTTGAGCATTCCATCCACTGCCACTAATCGTCTTTTTCTCCCTCCCTACAAGCAAAAGGTAAACTCTCTTTTTTGAGCGGTAACAAAAGAGAAATAGAAAGCATGGATAAACTTTTTCATCCAATGCATCTCGTAAGCCATTTCCTCAATAGAAAGGCCTTCTTGTGACTACAACACTGTTGGCCCCTCCAAGCCCCTTCACCTTATCTACAACTTCCCTCTCCACATTATTCATCTCTCACCAACATCAGCTTGCCAACACTTGAATGTCAAATCAATATTCCCAACTTTACAATCACATACGGGAACAAGGCTCAAGCCTAGCATATGATGTGAACATTGTTAACAGGGAGCAGGTAGGAGTAGGTTCATCATCTGAAAATGTTTGGTTTCTCTATCTTCTCCAGAAAGATTTGGTAGCAATCCAGCAACTTAGGCAATATCCAACATGCTAAAAGTAAATGCTGTGTGTAATGTACTTTCAATGATAAAATAACAGCACAAAAATGAGATTGCATATACCAAGCACTCCAAATAATAGTTACCATGAAGATCAATGTCAGAAACTTTGTAATCTAAATTTCAATTTTTCAATCAACAGATAATTTACTCTCTTTCACCCTCTTGTTGTTCTTTTGAGACAAGCCTCAACAATGTAGTACCCATTCATAGCGCCACCTTAGATAAACTCCATTTTCATGGGCTTGCTACCTGTTTATAAAGATGGAATGTTGTAGGATGCTTGTAACTAGTAAAATAACACTAAAAAGAGAGTTTATAACTGGTAAATCAAAACAGAGAAACCAGCAATTAAAAGAAGTAATACCAAATAAGATGCCAGTGAAGCTTACGTCTACATGGAGAGGAATCAATCAGCCACTTTCCTGTTTGAGCTTTGCAGTGTGTGCACTGAGGGCAAAGAAATCAAGCATCTCTTCCTCTAGGGGATGAGTCACACCTGCAATGACAAGGCAATGGAGAGGTGCTCCAAAATCATATGCCAGAAGTTCTCTCATGGAGCCTGCAACCACTTTCTGATCTTCACAACCAAGGCGGGCAAAACCAACACATGTTGAATCCTCACTGTAAACTTCAGAGAGATAAAAGCAGCATCAAAACCCCAAATTACATGACTATTTTCCAATAAGTTCCTCAAATACACTAAAAAGACATCAACCTTCTCCTGGAAGAAAAGAAGTGAGAATTGTGGCCCCACTTTCTCCTTCCTTTCTCATCCAAACAGGGGATCTCAGGAGAACTGAGTAGAAGTCTCCTCACTTCTCCCCATCCAAACACAGCCTAAGTGAATTCAATCATCCGTTGTTGTTCACTTCTATGTCCATATTTCTAATTTATTGTAAAAAAAGGGTAATCAAGAAGCAGAACCAGATACAGAGCAAAAAGATGGTGAATGGTGATATCTACCAGATTCTCCAAGCATTTGTTCAACCTCCAAAAGCTGCTCAATGGCAGTGTTGATTGTCATGTACTTCGGTGGTTCATATTTTTTTCTTCCCCTGAACATATTCAATGGGTAGGGATCAGGCAACACGTTAGCCACACAAGTTCCCCAAGGAAAGGGAAAAATGAAACCAAACTGTAATTATAACAGTGAACGCCTGCAATGCATCACAGTTTCCAATGCCCAAGAACCTTAAACAAGTCCAAGCATCGTTTATCAAATGATGCTAGAATACATTTAAAGGCCAGGATTACTTATCATCAGTAATCAGTATCTGGATGACATGATAGAGCCAGAGGAACATCCATGTTTGAGACTTCTAGTTTCTGATGGATGACCTGAAATCAGGACGTGCTCGTTTTGATACAAGCAAGATTCAAAAGGAACTGGGTTTCTACATGCCAACATCACAACAATCTGTATTAAAGCATGAATGTATCATGGGATAGCTAACCTTGTTTTTATTAATAAATCAACTGAAATCATCCATGCACCATCCATCATTATTTCTCATACAAATCAACTATTTAATAACATGCAAGAAACAGCCTTTAGAAAGTCCACCAGCATGCATATCCAAACACCAGTGTCTGAATGTGCCCGAACGCATGCCAGCCACTTTTGGATGTCTTAAATTGGGCTCACGTTTCTTGAACTCAATTTATGAACAGTGATTTCACTTCTATTTCTCCTTGAATTCAATTAAATAATTAATGATGTATTGACTAATTTTATTTTTTAGGTAATCATTCTTCAGTTTTTATAATTGTATGAACTGCACTGTGGGTTCTATATGGTTGAAGGACATCCAAAACCAAAACTTTCGTTAACAATTGAGACACTACAGCATCTTATCATATTATTATGAAGATATAATTGGTTATACACATAATAAAGGATCATACTCAAATTCTCATCACAGGAAACAGCAACTCTGATTTTGGAATACCTGGCCAAAGACTCTAACGATGGCTCCTTGACACGTATGTCTGCAGTTTTGAATGTCTCCAGTGAGATACTCAACAATAAAATGACAACAAAATAAAGGAAAATAACCTGGCTGTCACAAGTAACCACAATTATATTTGGGAAAGGGAAAAAAATGTGTAAGAGAGAGAGAGAGAGAAGTAGCAGTTTAGAATGTGTATGTATGCATATTTCTACAGTAGAATTTGAAGAGCTCTCATGATCGTTACACATAGATATGAAAAGGTGGACCCTACCTTTTGGATGAGATGTCCCAATAATAAGTTAGATTTACTAGAACTCGGTAGGTGCACTGCAGATGAATACTGAATGTGGATGCAGTACAAATCTGCCCACCAGAAAGTACAACAGCCTTTTTTCCTTTTGACCAAGGCACATAAATGAAGGGCACCTGATGGTCATCATGGAATCAGGCCTCTTCCATGACAGCATGTGTGACCAGGCATGGACTGAATCTATGTGTGCACGTGTTCAGCAAACTTCAACTCTCAAATCTCAATATCCAGATGGTACTGTGAAGATTGAATGAAAGGTTTTCTTTTTTCTTTTTAAAAAAAAATCATTTTCAGTATTCAAATAAAGTTCAGCTCTAATAAAATTGACCATTGTAGAGCACTACAAACGAAATCAATATGAAGCTACATGAAAACAAGGAATGCAAAAGCACCAGGTTTTTGAAATCGGTAACAATAGCTTGAAGAAAGTTAGAATCTAAACTTGTCATTGTTAACAAATAAGAGATCTAAAAGTGTGGAGAAGAACTAATGATGGTTAGAAACAAGTTCACCTAGTAAGCAAAGCGTATGCAATCCAAGTTGCCGGTTTCTCTGAATCTTTTTATAGAAACTATCAGGTCGCCATGTCTCAGTGAAGAATGGTATTGAAACTGTCTCACCATAACGATAAAGCTGCAAACCACAAACTCCAATTGCATTCATCACTGATGCATTGTGCACAACCTTGACTTCCAGGCCCAACTTTTTCGCACGAACAACCAAATCAGTATGTGTTGTTGCACTGTGTTCATGATTGGAAATTATAAAGCAAAGCAAATATTGAAATGAGACCCCCAAAAAAATTACTCTGATTAGAAAATAAGGCAAGATTTTCCAAGAATCTGGATTTGACTGATAAAATTTTGGAGTTGCATTCCAATCACCGACAAACGGTGTCTTTTTCATTTAAGTTCGTCAATTCTAGCCTCACAGATGTAATGGTAAATGTAAATAAAACCAATTTGGACCATATTATTTTCAGGAATGACATGACTACCTACTCATACACATCAAATTCCAGTTTCACAAATTAGTATGATATGCAGTAATCTCCAAATGCATCTCAAAAGAAAGAGAAGGTAATCTTATCAAATTAAAGACAATAATATAGTTCAAATATCCCAAGTCCATGATAGATATCATACCCAAAAGGGTCCCCAACAACCAGGAAAGCTACATCAGACTCACGAGCTTCTGACAGTATATCATCTGCTCTTTCCTCAACCATTTCTCTATCTGCGAGGATAACTGGCCTCCCATAGAGTTCCTCCTGCAAAATCATGTTTAAATTTCATATAGTTTTATATCTTTCATCATCATCAACAATGACTTACCCTATCTGGTGGTCAGCATATCTTTGTGGGCTCTTAAATTTTCAACCAAACACAAACCAATTGCACCAGGTCCATAAGAAAATGGGAGCCAGTAAATTATCAAGAAATAACAGTGCATATGTATTATGATCTGTGAGCTAAGGAATATATAAATGTGGCTGACATCCAATTCCCATTATCAAATGGCTACCATACATCTTGCATTCTTGTAAGCTTTGCAAACCAACATAAAATTAATAACCAATTTGGGTATGTAAAATCATGAGAACTCACAAGGACGATAATTTTTATTGTATGATAAATGAAATTGCCAAAGAGATGCAATGGTTTAAGAGTTAGAATATCTTGTGGTGAGCCAGGGTTAAGCTGGATCTACCATATCCATACAGGGCACATAAGAAACACAGTTTGGCAATTCTGCAGAGGTTGGCAATTCTGCAGAACCTGTATGATAAACCCAAAGAGCTCCAAGAATTGCAATCTCATGGAAACACTAGTGTTTTATTAGTTTCCATTCAGGGTGCTACGTATTCCTGTCCTTCACATCACCTTTGATTTTTAATGAGTAGATTTGATTAAGTTTCACTCCTTTGAGGAAGACATATATAAACATGAAATGGCTTTTGGATGACACTAGGGGCTATATCTTTAATTTTTTTTCAGTGATAGGTTTGATATCTTTATCGTATACTTGAAGAAGGTTGAAATGTGAGTCTCCTCACCTGTCTTTTCTGGGAAGCCATCGTTTGCCTGGGAGGTTAGTTACATCTTATCAATGTGCAATATGTGTTACCTCATCTACACAATAATATTATCACCTCCATCTTCTTTTATAAGCTGCAGCAACAAGAACCAGATCCATATTGTTTGTGGATGATTTTCATTAGGTTGGAAGACTGAACAGCGATAGTGCTATATCTTTTTTAGCCATCATCTAAAGCTGAGATTTGCTGTCTTATGTTGCTTGTGGCAGCATGAATGAAATCTATATTGTTTGTGGTATTTACTTGTTATTCCAATGAATAGCCCATTATCAAAATTTACATCTTCTAATCCCTATCAGAAGCATACATCAGCTGTAACCTTCATTGTGTAGGGATATTTCTTAAGAACTTAAAGCCTTGTGCCACTAAAATCATTCACGTGTCAGTCAAACTCTGGTTGGGAACTGGATAATGCACATTTCAGGAGATCCATTGGTTGGCTTGCTGTTGAATTGTATCCGACTAATGCTGGATTTTATTAAGCATGGTACCGTCTGTTTTAAATTTTCGGGATAGGCCAGATTTTGCTATAATGCAATTACAAACGATAGATTCAACTGTTGGCTAGCATTGGTTTGGCAAATGAGCAAGTTCTACACTGTGTAATGAGAACTTTTTTCCTACAATCGTATCTCTTAGATGAAAACCCAGGAGTGGACAAATCTTTTCAAGACCTCTTTAAATGCTTGTTGTGAAGGCATCCAAGGATTAAGTCATCCATGCAAGTCACCAACTATAAGTCAGATCGACTAGAATACTGTTAACATTTTTGAGCGGTGGACTTGAAGATGTCAACAAAAAGAGGACTTTAAGGAGAGAGGTAACTAGGTATAGATCCAACCATAATCCCCCACAAAATTTGGATTTCAGTGATGACTGATGTGTTTTGGTTCCTAAGAGGCTAAGATTTCACAAGAAGGCCAGAAAAGATAGAACATCTTTTTGGGAATAAAACAGGAAATTTCATATCTAAAGATAAAGGAATTGTTGCTGGATTTTCATTGTATCAAGTTGGACCAAAGTCCGAAGTGTTTCAGGATTTCATAGGATAGCCAGATCGTGTTGGGCCGTGCCACTGCAGTGGCAACTTAATAAAACCAATGTTTATTTCAATAATAAGTCTTATTGGATAACTATTGTTGGAACGATCCTAACACATAACTATTGAAGAAGTTGTGGAACAAGACATGATATTTAAAGCAATTATGATTGAATGTACACCCAAATGGTAGAAAAACTATCCAACAAAAACCACGAGCAAGGCTTCCAAGATATAATACAGTGAATCATGTTCACCATAGCATAAAGTAACCATTTGCATAGAAAATCACTTTCCTAGAAAATAGAAATGGAGTTAAACCATCTTCTTTAAATGGTTGTTTTCCAAGAAAGAAATTCTCTTTCCATAATCCCTCCAGAGGGGACTGAACTTAATGGGGAAAAAAAGAATCCAGAAAAAGAAAATAACTGTTTGGATGCATGGAAAGAGATGTAAATTTTAGGAAGAGTTGACCACTTTCAGCTAGAAAAAATGGAGTTCAACCATTTTTTGGCTGAAACAGTAAAGTACTTCCCTTTCCTTGCGTTCAACATGGAAGGTAATGTATTTTCTCAGATAATGACGATTTTCAACTAAATACAGAAGTGGGGTTCAACTATTCTTGATTAAAATTGGCTATTTTCCAGGAATGTACATCTAAACAGAACGAAAATGTTAACTTGATTGAATATACTAAAAGAAGAAGAAGTAGTAGTTTACAAGTGCGGAGAGACCATGGGAAGAGATGCCGAACGAGAGAAGAGAAGTGTAGGCCTCAATATACACTTTATGGCACTTCCTTACGGCTTCCAGACCTCTCAACGTTATGTCTTTTTCATTCCCAAGCCCCAGCCCAATGATATACAGCATCTTCTCACTTAGATTTATTTACTCGCAGACTTGCAATACGATCTTTGATAGATTGAAGTAAAATTGTAGAAAACGTACAAATCGATATGGACAATCACTGCGATGGCAGTGATTTAGCTTTTCTGACAAAACCCACCGAATGCAATGCAATTTAACAACAAAAACTAAGCAGATTTCGCCTTTTTATGCTATTTGAAGCAAAACCCAGATCAAATTAAGACCAGAAAGTAAACGGCAGTGAAAGAAGAAGATTTCCTCGATTGCAGTAGGAACAAGGGACTCGGGGGACAAAAAGATCCTCCGTTGGGGATGGACAGGTACTTTCATTCTTATAGTAAAGTACCTCGCCAAAGATGGGAAATTGATCCCTCGAGTAGGGCTGTTGGCCGGGTAAGTGGATCGGGTCGAGATCATTTTATCCCAATTTACTATTATAAATTTGAATTACTATTTTTTTTATCTAATTTATATTTCAACTTTTTTTATTTCTTCCAACTTTAAGTCATTTCTAAAAAAATTACCTTTTTTAGGTAACCATTTCAACTCGAGTTAAATTGGATTACAAGTTAACTTATATAATTAAACAATAATTAAGTTCATATACATTATAATTACATATTTCAAGTAAAAAATATTAGAATTCTTTTGTGAAAATACTTCAAATTTTGTGAATTTTAGTGGAAGAGTCTCTAAATATTAACTTAAAGTGTCTCGTGCATCCATATTCGACTAAGATGAAAATACCCTTCATTACATCGACACCATTCGAATTTCTCCAAACACAGAAAATGTGAATTGTTCAAACTATCTATGCAGTTACACTAGCGCGAGCGGATGTCTTGCACTAACGCAAAATGGACTACTTGTGCTAACGAAAAACATCGAATTTGCACATGAGTTTGATTTATTCTATATATAACATTTTATAGAATATTGGGATATAAAAGTTATTATAGCTTAGTGGTGAATATTCACACTTTTTATGTTGGTGACTCGAGTTTGATCCATGTCAATGTTGACTTTTTTCTCTTATTTTATGATGGGTATATTTAAAAAAAAAAACTCAGTATTTAAAAATTTAATTGATGAATAATAAAAAATCAAGTTTTCAGTATATTATAATTAGGTCTTTTGCACCTAATTATCTCTTTTAAAAACCATACACTTGTAGTTGTCTAACCTATCCAATATTTTCAACATAACCAATCATAATATGGAAGTTTGAACAACAATTAAACCTTAATTGCTCATCCATGGAAGTTGTTGCAGCATGAACCGATGACCCAACCTTCCAAGGCCCAGTATTTGGCCCATCTCGGCGGCAATAGAACTTGGTCTCGGGACGATCGTCCTCTAAGCAACTTATAACTTGATTTGGGCTTAAACATCAGATTGGGTTGGGCCTAAGTCCCAACCATACTCGCCCACTCAACTACGAATAGCTCAAATTTTTACCGAGAATAACAACAATGCCATTGCCATACCTTTTTAAGCGAGCCGGAGCGCCGCCTCTGCTCTCTCAGTGACTCGGACTCTTCCAAAAAGTTTTCATGTTTATTCAAATCTTTATTTTTCTCTCATTTTTTGTTTGTTTTTATTTTGTTGTTTGAATCAAAGGATTCTATCAATTTGTTCCTCATATAATTATTGTAATTTCTTCTGAAAATCGAGAGAGAGAGAGAAATGAAGGTAGTGGGACTAGTGAGCGGAGGCAAAGACAGCTGCTATGCTATGATGAAATGCATCGAATATGGACATGAGGTCACTTCCATATTTTTTCATCTTCTTTAGGCCCTTTTTTCAGCCCTCCCTTTCCCCTTCTTTTTTTTTTTGTTTTTCCTCGTTATTGTCCTTGTTTCTTATTTTGACTGGGCTTTTTATATATGAAAGACTGTTCCGATAATTAGAGGTACAACTTCTCTATATTGGTACCCTTCAGGAGTTATAGGACCACACTGAAGTAACACAGTTTTGCTACTCATTCACTGTTGCTTTGATTAAAATGACTTGAATAGTTCATTGGCATGTGGATCATCATATTGTAACAAAGACGGTGTAGTAGCACACCACAAAAATTAGAGTTATTCATTCCTAGCTGTTCAATCCACATACTTTAAACAAGTGTGATTGGAGATGTCCATTCATTTGAATTGCATATGAAGCAATGGCCTTTGACTCTAATTTTTTATATCGATCGATGTTTTCTCGCCTTGATTATTCCATGATCCACCACATGTCATGCATTTGAAAAATGATTTTTGCTATTTTCTTAAAATAACCTTACTGTAGAGCATCACTTTTTGTCTTTCTGAGCAAGTGAACGTTATCAGAAAAGGCTAAGTTGTGCTTGCATTCATCAAAACTGGATGTGCCCATATCAGGATTATTGTCATTAGTCCTGTGATTCAGATACCATATGTTATTTATTTGTTTTATTTTTTCATTATACGGGCACTACCTTTACTTTTTCACCATTCAAATTAGAACAATTCCAAAGTCAGCTACTTCATTGTTGTTGTTCTATTGCTGATGCTATTTCTATGACCAAGCTTTTTCCTTTTTTCTTGTTGGTTAAAATTTTATTATGTTGATTGCAGATTGTGGCATTGGCAAATTTGATGCCGATTGATGATTCTGTTGATGAATTGGATAGTTACATGTACCAAACTGTAAGCTCTTCTTTTCCTAAAAATTACTTTAAATATCTCCACAACTCAAACTCTGTCACATTTTGATTTCCAAATAAGTTATTACTGAGTGGAAAAGTAGATCTCAAAATGGCAATTCTAGATAGATGGGACAAAGGCTTCAATGATGATAATGATAATCACAATTCACTTGAATTTATATTTTAGAGTATGTGCAGGTGGTTCTTATGCATGAATTTATGACAAGTAAGCGATCACGATGGTTGGTGGCACTTCGTGGATGTTTATGATATTTCAATCTTGATGGAACCTATTATTTGTAAATGCATGATTGAACAGCATAGCAGGGAATGTATGATTGAAATTCTAGAGAGAGAGAGAACGACTTGTATGTAAATGCATGATTGAACAGTGTAGCAAGGAATAGATGATTGAAATTCTACTGCAACCGTCAGTACAAGTGATTGTACAGAAGAGAGAGAGAGAGAGAGAGAGACTACTGATTATAAATGCATGATTGAACAGTGTAGCAAGGAATGGGTGATTGAAATTGTACTGCAACCGTTGGTACAAGTGATTGTACTAGAGAGAGAGAGAAAATATTGTTTGTAACTCCATGATTGAGCAGTCTAGCAAGGATAGATGATTGAAATTCTGCTGCAACTATTGGTACAAGTGATTGTACCAGACAGAGAGACTATTGTTTGTAATTGCATGATTGAACAGTGTAGCGAGGAATAAATGGTTGAAGTTCTACTGCGACCATTGGTACAAGTGATTGTACCATATCCATGTGTGTATCCATTGGCAGTGGTTGAGTCTGGTTGAAAAGTTTGAATTCATGAAAGGATGGGCTCATTATGATCATTTAGTTGCCAATACTGACTCAGTGAGGTTTTAACCAGCATAAAGTTTTGCAATTGGAAGATATTTAACTCATTGTTGTTTTCATAATCGTCATCATTGAAACCTTAAATAAGTCTAGTCCTTTTATTGCTGCTGTGAAATCTAATATGTTCCATGTTTAATTGCACATACCTGGATTTTTTAATTGTTTTACAAGTTATAATGTAAATAGTTGCATTTGCACTTGCATTCCTTTATTTAGTGAAAAATGATATCCTTTGAATAGATATTTAGAATATGAGCATTTGGACCATGTTTTGCAGGTTGGGCACCAAATTGTGGTTAGCTACGCAGAATGCATAGGATTACCACTGTTTCGAAGGCGGATAAGGGGTTCTACTAGGCAAGTTTTCTAATTACTTGCCTTCTAGAAGATCATATTCTTGAATCTGTCTGAAACTGTTTGAAGGATTTGAATTTCTGCTAGAAACAATCGGAAATCAAACCAATCCTAGGATTTCGTTGCATTTTTTAATAAGGAATGTGAATTTCATTCAAATTTCAAATTGATGTACCAAGTATTCTTGACTTCTGAAAAAAAATCACATTGATAAAGACACTGATACTATTGTATTGCTTTGTCTGTTCTCCCCCAAGCATGTAACTATGCTATTTTAGACATGGTTCAGCAGCTCCAAAAATTATTCCTATCCCAACTAAGTCCTGGAAAGGGTGTCCTGTTAAGGTCCAGGGCTCATCACTCTTCCGAAGCATATAGCACACCAGTTCCTAAATGTGCCACATGGTTGCTGCCATTATCTGTGGGAGAACCATGGTCTGGCAGACTGTTCAGTCTTTTCCCTTAAAAGATTTCTCGTCATTCCTTCTAAATGTATTTTGCAGACTGTTGTTTTCTTGCTGATTTATCACCTAACAATTGTGATAGGGATGAAAAAACTCATTGTCAATAAGAAGCAATTAGAATGGCTTTCATCTATTTGTCATTTCTTGGTTATCAGTTGTGCATTGATCACTAAAGACTAATTCAAAATGGGAAAAAGTATGATTGCGTCTAAAGAAAGGACAAATTTTGTTATTCAGAATGGATAGTGTGAGTGTGCTCTGAAGTAATTACGTAGTCATACTGGTGCTAATGTAATAAACGATGTAAAACGCAGATTTGTAGTCAGAGAACTGATATTTTAGGCTTGGAAGTCATCAAGCACTTGTGAGTTGCAATGATTGTCTTATAATGAAATTCAGAATTATCTGACAATACAATCAAGAAGCAGTAGAACTTTGTGTAATTCACCCAGTGACTTATCTTTATCTGGACTCCCCTTCTTTACCTTAGAAAAAGTGGCCTATTTTACTGTGATAGAAGCTGATGATGGAATAGTGATGGTCATAATTGGGTTATCTGTCTAGTCCAAAATAGCACTTATACATATATGGAATTCAGTTAAAGAAGCTGTATGTGAATATGTGATATGAGATTAATGGGAAAATTCTATGGTGTTTCAAAAAATTAATGAGAAAATCCTAGAATTAAGCTGCTTAAAGAAATCTCAGAATTAATAAGAACATCTTAGAATTTCTGAAATTGTGCTCCTGTTCTTGCTTGGGTCCTCAGACTCTCCAATTTCCATAGACAATTTGTAACTATTAGTCATGAGCTAGATTTTAATGAGAATTCATGAAAAAATCCCAAGACTAGCAGCTGCTTTCATCTATTGCTTAAATGCCATTTTCAGTGAAGATAAGAAGTTTTTTGATCTGTGCGAAGTTTCCCTGGTGTCACTCCACTCAGCAGCTAAGTTATGTTCACTGGTGTGAGGGTTTCTTTTCAAACCAGTTTTCTATGTAGTGGTTCTTTGTGTTGCTGCATATGTTGTGGTTGGTGCTGAGAAAGAAATAATAGGACATTTCATGATAAAATTATTAGTGCTATTGCTGACAGTGCCAAAAATAAGGCAGTGACTTGTTGATTAGGCTGAAAGATTTTCACAATGGCTTTTCTAGATGTGAACAGATATTGGCAAGAATGGTTTGATCTCTCTTTTGATGTTGTTTAGGCATGGGTTGGTGGAGTCTTAAGTGCTTTTTAGCTGGGCCATTGATTTGGAATAAATGTTGTCTTTTTTTGAAAAAAAAGTACAATGGAGTAAATGTTATCTTTTTTTTTAAAAGAAAAAAAAGAACAATGGAGTAAATGTTATCTTCCATATACATTTTTTGAGTTTATTAATGAGTTGCACGTTGATTATTTGTATTTTGATTTGGGTTCTCTTTACTGTTCCCTCATAGGCATCAGCATCTCAGCTACACAGTGACTGCAGGCGATGAAGTTGAAGATATGTTTATTTTACTTAGTGAGGTCAAACAACGAATTCCTTCTATCACAGCTGTCTCAAGTGGAGCGATTGCTTCTGACTATCAGAGGCTACGGGTGGAGAACATTTGTTCAAGGTTAGGGCTTGTTTCTTTGGCATATTTATGGAAACAAGATCAATCTTTGCTCCTTGAGGAAATGGTAATTCTTTGATTATCTGTATGTGTGGTGATTGTGGCTTTATTTATTTATTTTTTGGGTGGATTTTGTTGTTATTTGCATTTGTTTTGTTTCCACTTAACTTACCTCCTTTTTGTTTTTTTATAGATAACCAAGGGAATTGTGGCTGTCATTGTAAAGGTAAAACTTATTATTTATCACATTTACTTGCCATCTGTGGATTGGCCATGACTAGTTCACTCTTGGCATGCCATTTGTGCAGTTTTCCTTTTGTTAAATGTTCCTATAATGATTCTTTGTTTGGAAATGATTAATTTTTACATATAATCAGCAAAATAGGGTGGGCAATGATCACAAACAAGGCATTCTCCTAGAAACTTGTGCTTATAGAAAATAACAAAATACCCACCACAGCTAATCTAAGTTCTTTTTCTTGCCTCTTAACTCTCCAAGATATTATAAATTCAAATTATCTCTCGATTTCCTTCCAAACATAAATAACGAAAGGAAGAAAATAAAAACAAAAACTATAAATGTGTTTCAGAGTAAGGGATTTGTGTTTGACGTTATTTAGTTTGAGTGGGTCATTTTTTTGGTTCTTTTTAATTCTTTTTGTGGATTTTGAATGTATCGTGTGCAGTATTCCCTTATGGTCGTGTACACTTTATGCAATATAATTCTTATTTGGAATAATTACAAAAAAAAAAAGGGATTAAATACTGCAAAGTGTATCTAATATTGACATCTTTTTTTCCCCCAAAATTAAGATTTGCCTAGCACCACTGACTCTTATCCAAATTTTATCTTCTTCCTTTTTCATCTAAATGCTCTTTGATATACCTTTAAAAAAAATTCTATTTGATATTTTTGTTAAACAAAGGGAAACCTGGAAAAACTAGATTCTTTTTTTTTGGAACATTGACGACTTAATACTATTAAAGTAAAATGGAAGTACAAGAGAAGGGATCCGAGTATAGGAGATATATACTCAGAGCTGATGATAAGAAAAAGAAACATAAAAAAGAACAATAAAAAGTAAGAAATAAAAAAACAATACAACAAAAATCCACCCAACACAAGATTCAAATGAAGCCCCCAATGCCCAAGTTTTTAAGGTTGGTGAGATGAGAAAAATTCCAAAGATGACTTTGTAATTGAACACTAGCTTTCGCCAAGAAGTCTGCAACACAGTTTGCTGATCGAGGTATATGAGTGAAAGAGACGCCACCTAGCCTGCACAACCTCCAAATGTCCCTAGCAATACAATCAGCCTCCATGGAGGAGATTTTCTATTACTAGCCCAAGAGATGGCATTAGCTAAATCATGGAAAAACTGGACTCTGGGCCACATTATAATACATAACATGGAAGATTTGAAGGAGAGGTGGGGGTTTTGGGATTCTTTGTCATAAAAAAAAACATGGAAGATTTGAAGAACCATTTTTGCCGCTTTGTACTTTTTCATTGGAACTACTCATGCAAAATAATTTACTGTTAAGAGCATTTATCCGTCTTCCAAGGTTGAGTTTAGTGACCCATTGAAAATTGCATTACTTGCATTTACACATGCATGAAGAATGTACTTCATATCAATTTGACATGACTCTGGACTGCCACTATATAATTTTGGCAAGTTTTCACCTTCTCATTTATCTTGCTGTATGAAGGACTGATGAGTGGATGCTTTTGAATGTCATAGGTTGCGGCATTGGGTTTGAACCCTGGAAAACACTTGGGCAAAGAGATTGCATGCTTGCAGGCTCAACTGCTTCAATTAAAAGAGTACGTTAATGTAGAGTGTTTTATGCTGCATGATTGCACTTTTCATTCCTTGCTTGTACTTCTTGTTTCTATTTATTCCATGTTAATGCAAAATTTTATCTTTTTCATCTGTTTAATTTTTGAAAGTATACACAATAAATCAGTGAATGGTGATTTTGATAACCTTGATTTTTAGTTTCACCTTTGTCTTGGTTGACTAACCTTGAACTGTAATTCTAGGTGTATGTGAAATTTTATGCTTTCTGGTAACAAGAATGCCCATTTCTCAAATACCAATGGTGGGTTGGTTTATAGTTTTATGTGATTTTCTGTTTTGGCAGGAGGTATGGAATTAATGTTTGTGGAGAGGGTGGAGAATATGAAACACTAACCCTTGATTGCCCACTCTTTACAGTAAGTTTCCGATTTCTGGGTCTGTTATAACCATCCTTCTATGAGCCTTCTCTTTGTTTCATATAAGCTTGATCTTTTGAGTTTACTCCTTCCTGATTGCGGATAGGATCTCATCCAAGAAAAAAAAATGCAGATAGTCACCACTAAAAACCATTTTACTTGCTATTTATCTTGCCCATCACAAACTATCCAAACAAAAACGAAATGCAACAGAACAACAACATCAATGCTGTTGCTAATTTGAACAAGTTTAGCGCATGAATAGTGTATGGCCTCCCACAGAAGGGAATTACAGGTATAGCTCATTGACAGCAAAACAACCATGACTAGTAATCAATTCAGTGGTGTTTACCCACAAACATATTTTGGATTACGAAATAAATTCCAGTACCTAACACGTGAAACATGCAATCATGTGCAGACCAACTCATTTAGAAATTAATCAAATCAGCATCTATTATAGGGCTGATTGTCTCTTGAACACTAGTAATGTCATTCCAATTATGAATAGACACTTATTCAGTAGAAATTTTGTTTGGAGTGCTCAAAGTTACATGATATTTGATTATCCAACAAAAATAATTGCCTGGAAAAAGGATTCAAAACCTGATTATTGTACTTACGTATTTTGACTCCATATAGAAATGAAAGCATCTATACTGCAAAATAGAAGCAGTACTTAGAACTATTCAAGCCATCCATGGAGGATCTAAACATAGACAAAGAAATTAGTGATGAACGTGGGGTGTGAAAATCATCCCTAGGATCCTATACATAGGTATCAACTTGCATCATACAGGAAAAGGAATCGTGTTCCAATTTTCTCTGTATTCATGTCATCAATAAAACCTATAGAATCTCCACAGTTCTTTGTAAGACTTCCAAGTTATAATTATGTCAGCTACACACTCTAATGAACTTTAGTCAGTACCATAAACAACTAAAGAGAATAACAACCATCTGAGCAGCGAGGCTTGCTAAATTAATTCAAATGACTGCCAATCACTTAAGAAATACTCGAAACAAGATAGATTAGGTGGGATGCTTCCCATTGGACAGACCTGACTTAGTTCAATGGTGTCTATCTTTTGTGTGGACCGTGGTTCTGTGGACCTTTGGATGTCCCCTCCATGCACGATCCTGTATCCTGTTGCAAGCCTTCAAAACTAATTTTCTTTCTCGTAATATTTCCATTTGCATAGTGTTGTTCTATTTTACTGTTTGTTTCACAAGTTTGTTCTACAATCTCAGTTTCTTGAGGGATTATTGGATTCTTGTGGGATATAGCATAAAGTTAATTTTTGAAAGAGGTTGTAGCACATTTGAAGGGATTGCAATTGAAAGGTGGCAGGCTTAAGTCAGATCATGTTGTCAAGAGAGAGAGAGAGAGGAGGGGAGGGGGAGTTGGAAACTACTTAAAGCAGGTTCACACTTCTCCACCATTTCTGCCAGAAACTGGTCGGTGCATTTGTTTCTAGGTCCTAACCGAAACCAATTGACTCATTTCAGTGCCTGAAAGAAATAAATCCTGAGTACACCAATCGAGACCAAAGCAATCTTTTCTTGGAAAGAATGGATTTTATATTGCATGAATTGGAACTATTATTCACTTGGTCGTTTGGTATAAATTTTGTAGCAAGTTTTTAACATGTAATTTTTCAGAATGCTCGTATTGTTCTTGATGATTTTCAAGTTGTTCTACACTCATTGGACTCCATAGCCCCAGTTGGAATCCTTCACCCCTCTGCTTTCCATCTGGAATACAAAAGGGCCACAATTCATGTAAGGACTGATTCCAATTCAGTGGAAATTGCCCATGTACATGAAGTCGAAGGAGATTCTCTATCAACCTACCCAGGGAAGTCCCAATCCATGGATTTGGTCTCTGGCATATGTACTGTTGCAGATCAAAAGATACATATTTCAAGAACCAAGAAGAATACATTTTCCATGGGTTGTTGGATCCAAGATTCTTCTCGAGCTACTGAAGGTAAGTATCTTTCACCTTTTGCTGTGGTTTGTTTGACGTATTATGTGATGCCTGTTGTAAGGAATATGATTTTTTTTTTTTTTGAGATCAGCGATGGTACTCATTAGCCCACCTTTTGATAATGTTACATACTTGCACCACATCCATATCATGCATGATACGTTTCTTGATTAAAATCAATCTCCTGCTATATTGATGTTCCCCGAGGTATAGATGGCTCAATTTTGGGATGGGAGATGCTGTAATATCTCTATCAGTTTCGCAATCATTGATTTCAAAGGCATAATTATGACCAAAAGCCTATAGTTAATTATAGAAGTCTTTTTGTTAGAACATCAGCTTGGTATTTATGGTGCATCTTTATTCAAAATTTGGACCATGATATGAACGGCTTGGATCCCCAAAAAGGATCCCCTTTGCACCAGATAAGCACCACGAGCAATGGACCAATGGGGCCCACCAAGGCCACATTTACACTACCATGAATAGATCCTCGCCTAATTTGATTCCATTCCAAGATTATCTCACAATTGAATTGAAGCCCTCCCAAATTAAAAAATTATTTAAAGTAATATGAAATTTGGGCCCTTAAAAACGTATCATCATTTATCAAATGAAGGTGTTTTTTGGTAGGCACTCTATTCAAGCAATGACCTTTCCTATCAACCCAGTGCATGGGCTTAGGTGGGTCCCATATGGTGGTGCTCACAAAGGTGTGCAAACAAGGTGCGAAGGTGATCGTAACACACACACACACAAACACGTGCACGTATGTGCATACACAAGCAAGCAATTGGTTAGATTAAACGTTGTATGTTTCCTCTGTCTATGCTTACCTTAAGCTATGGAAGTACTTTCAAGTCTCATCTCTTGAAATCATCAATTAACTATATCATTTTTTCCTTCTGGCATGATAGAACTATAAAGTGATTCTGGAATCTGCTTTGGCAGGTCTGCAGCAAGATCTCACTACTGTTCTCAAGGAAATAGAACTAAAACTTTGTGAAAGTGGTTTTAATTGGGTGAATGTCCTGTACATTCATCTCTACATCTCTGACATGAATGATTTTGCTTTAGCAAATGAAACATATGTGAGTTTTATTACACAAGAGAAGTGCATCTTTGGAGTTCCATCCCGCAGTACAATTGAACTGCCCCTGATGCAAGTGGGTCTAGGGAAAGCATATATTGAAGTTTTGGTGGCAAGTGACCAGAGCAAGAAGGTTTTACATGTACAAAGCATCTCAAGTTGGGCACCCAGTTGCATTGGACCATATAGCCAAGTACCTCTATACTCTTTTCTTTTGTGTGTTTCTTATTTCGATTATCTCTTTACGCAATCACATTAGTACCTTAGATTGTGTTTGTATCATTTGATTCAAGCACTCATGACTGGGATTTTGAAGTTGCTGGGCAATGATATATGTATGTGTGTACATGTATATAGGGCAGTGTTCAGTTGCATACCCTATGAAAAGAGTTCCATGTCATTCCCACCTATGATCATGGAGAATTGGAGATGGGTTGTTGGTAAGAAAGGTCTATTCTTGGAGGTGCATAGTGAAAACCAACTTGAATGGGTGACTAGGAATAATATTTAAGGCTCCAAAACTCAATTGTAGGTAAAGGTGCAAACTTAACCAGTTTCAATTCAATTGTAGGTTAACTCAAGTATGGAATCCAATTCATATGGAGAGAGTGATTTTTTTGGGTGTTGGGTTTGGGGTTTGGGGTTTGATTAAGTGGGGTCTAGGGTGGACCCACACTCACTATGAAAACCCTCATGAGTTATGGTTAAATGTATCCTTGACCATAGGGGTGTTTGGTAATATGCCACACAACCCTTCCAATTGTGGCCCACTTTGGACCCACTTTGGACCTCTCCAAAATCCTCTTACATGCATCCAACCCCCTTGAATTGGAAATAAACCCATTTTGACCCATTCCAAATTAATCCATCCCCAGCCACCCCCACCATGACCACCACAAGCACCTACCCTTCTCTTAAAGCTCTAAGCTGGATTTGAAAATTATTCAAATGACTCAATCTTTGGGGAACTATAAAAGTATGGATTGAGTAATTCTAATGAAGGTGATTTTTGGTAGGCCACATTTAAAGATAGACCTTTGCAACCAGCCCATCCTTGTGCACCAAACAAAAAGATCACATGGTATTACTCACGTGTGGGGGATCATTTTGTGTTGTGTGTGTGTGTGTGGGTGGGTGGGTGGGGGGCTTGGGAAACGTAGTGGAGTATCTGCATGGCGCAGCCCTGCATAGGAACAGACACAATGGCCCAGTAACCAATAATGGACTGTTTGTGGAGACTGCAGACAAATGAGAGTTGTCCATCACAAACCCCATTGTTCAACCATAAAGATCTCAAGTAAACTATTCAAACAAAACCAAGTGATTGCAGATTTAACTATACTGTCCATCTCAAGTTAGGTAGATCATCTTCATCCATCAAGTGGGTCATACACACAAAAAAGAAGATACAAAATTGGATTTAAATACATCTGAATATATATATATATATATATATATATATATATATATATGGAAAACGGAAATTAAAACACACACACTTGATCTCTACAAAAAGGTTGCTTCATGAATGTTCTTCTCTCCTCCTCCTTGAGGAGCTTAACTTACACTGATGAAGGAAGACAGAGTTTGGCACAAATATCTATTGGTTATAAGGCTAAGATTCCACTGTCAACCTCAAGAATGCTTATCCAGTTTTCCTTATATTACCCACCAGTCTAATCAGTAAAGCTTTAAAAGCACAGCCCTTGCTTGCACTCGTCAATAAAAATTAATGACATGATTACTTTGTCACTCTAAACTTGCTTTTCACTTTATTACTCATTAGTTAACTAGTGAGACATCAAGGTATAACTCCTTTCACTAGTCAATGACAATGATAATCTTCACCATAAAAGAATGTCACACCCTTTACTTCTTACAGCATTGTCTGTTGCTTCTTTAAGTAGTTTCTAGGATAAAGCCAAAAAGTGGATTCTCCATCATGCCTTTTCAGTTGTTAGTATCTTTTGGACCATCAATCTTGTTTCATTTTCTGTGTTGGTATGGATGCTAGTGTGTAGATGAGCTTCTCAAAGATCCTTTGGAAAGGCTACTTCCAAAATTAGAAGTTCCTCGAGACTCAAAGTTCCTTCAGAAAGCCAAAATTCTTTCAGAAACTCAGAGTTTCTTTGATACATCCAAGTTTGTTCAGGACCTCAAAGTTCCTATGGCACTTGAAGTCCTTTTGGAAACTCAAAGTTTTCCTTCGGCACTCAAAATTTCCTTTGCTACTAAAAGTTGCTTCAGAAACTGAAATTTTTTTAGAGACTCGAACTAACTTTGTAGGCTAACTTATTGATGTAGAGTTAGGATATGTGTTCCTTGCCATGGTAATCCATATTCTTATGGTATATATTAGAATAAGCTCAGGTATAAAACTAAAGTTTGCACCTTAACTTGTGATCCATTCATTTTTTATTTTTTTTGTGGGAAATAATGACACAAGCAAATGGGAATGTATTAGATGGATTAAGACACAAGTCTTTGTGTGTGTGTGAGAGAAGAGAGAGAGAGAGCTGAGTTATTTTTCAACCCAACCCAAACCAACAATAAAAAGGGAAAATATGAGGAGGAGGAGGGGGCAACAACTCTCACTAGCCTCCAATGAATTGTCATCTAGCATAATTTGGTGATATATTTCCATTCTTGAATTTGTGGGCCCTGAACATAGCATCTATTATAATTAATGGAGTAAATCATTTAAAAAATAAAAAATGTTGAAAAGAAAAGAGAAAGTCATTTCCCAAGTTGTAATCCATGGTGAGTCTTTTCTATGCCTCATTCATTCATCAGGTGACACACATTTTGATGGTCCCGTGAGATGCAATAGTCAATTCACGGCTTCATGCATCAAACCCACCCAAATTTCATAAAAATTAGTCATCAATGGAGAAAGAAAGATCAACATGCCAGTTATATAAATTGCTCTGTTGATTACATTAAAAAAATCATTAGTTACATGACCATGTATTGAAATGAAGGCATATAATTCTCTCATTTTACACCCTTATGCATTTAAATAGCACTCATATCATATTTAGATTCAAATAGACATGCTACCATTACAAATGAATAAATAAATAAAATAAATTTAAGTAAAGATCCATTGGAGGAATAGAATCAAATGCAAAATTTATCATGTAGGAGTTCAGAGTACATAGTTTTGTATCGTGGTTCAAAGCCCTAAGATGTAAAATTCTACATAATCCCTCATCATCTACTTTCTGGTACTTACTATCCCTACAAAAGTAAAACTAAGACATTCCATTTTAATCATGGCTTCAGTATTCAGATTACCCCTTATATCTGCTGCTTCTTCTACTTCTTTTTTCGTCCAGGCTACTTTGCATAAAGAGATACTCCATATGGCCGGGCAGTTGGGGCTTGACCCTCCCACAATGATGCTCTGTTCAGGAGGTCCTGTTGCAGAACTAGAACAAGCATTAGAGAACTGTGAAGCAGTGGCCAATTCCTTCAAGTGTTCTTTATATTCATCTTCAATTCTTTTTGTCATATATTGTTCAGCATCTGTCACATCCTCCGAGAGAAATGAAATATCGAGCAAGATGGAAACCTTAGTTGTGCGAAAATCATCTTCTGATTTTCACAATGGGTGCATGTATAATGTTTCAGACCCTCTCTTTCTTTTTGTTCTTGCTCCCGACCTGCCAAAGAGGTAATGCTTTATATTAATTCTGCGTATGAATTAATTCTAAAAAAATGAAGGAAAGAAAAAGAAAAAAAAATTATTGGTTGTATGACCAAGAAGGTACCAAGGCATCATACACAAGGACATGTAGCGTCCAGATGCAAATTTATATTTGGAGTTATGAGAATGGAGACTTCTCATGAAATTTACTAATTCTTTCTTCGTAGTATTTCATTTACGACCCAAGAGTGTTGGATGTCCCTCAGTCAACCCAGTCAAGTAGACTTTTTAAAACTACAGTTTCGGGGGTTCAATGCTCATGAGTTTTATTTGAAACTTATCATTATTTATATATTTTGTAAAGATGATCATTATTTATATTCTACCTTATGCAGGAACTCTAATGAATAGAAATCTAAATTAACTCAGGCAGATGTCTTTTGGTATTTGACTTATTGTAGGGCACTTGTGGAAGTAAAACCCATCCTTTATGTTCAAGAAGGTGAGCAATCCACCGCAGAAGTTGGAGTGAAGAGCCTGCCTTGTGCAAAGATGGTGAACCACTGGGGCTTTGAACAAATAAAATGGCATGATTCTTGTTGCCAGAAATATATTGTCCGTGGGAAGATATGTTCAACAATCATATCTATTTCGAATGACTTTGCTGCACACATTTGTTTGGAAAGGGATGATAACAATGCAGACTATCAATATTTTGGTGCTGAAAAGCACATAAGAAGAATAGCAAGAATGTGCATATATCTTCTTGATAAAGTCCTTATGGAGAATGATTTCTCTTGGAGTGATCTGATGGTCAGTTTCCAAAATCTACTCCTTTTTTATTATACCATTATATATTTTCTTCCTAGAAGTTACCATGATGATCATAAGGGAGATTCTTAACAATAAATTGTTGAATTTTACAAACTTCATATTGCAAAGTTCAAACATTGTTCAAATCTCTTTTTACTGAACATTTCCTAGAATTTTCATTTCAAACCAGTAAAATACGGCTCACCATCATTGTGGTCTTCGTTTTTCAGTATGCCTTTGATAGATGCCTCACTCTTTCCATTTTCAGTGTCTTTTTGCACAATTCAGCATCTCTTGTTTTATCTTGCCTTTTAAATGAATTATTCATTTTTCTTTGAGAGGTATATATATATATATATATATATATATATATACCAGCTCCAGTAGATGGGATATAATGATTTGTCCTCCATCCTGAGGGAAAAAAATACTTGGTGTACCTGTTATTTCATTATTTCCAGGACTTTGGAAAATGAATTTTTAATCTTTTATTTTCATCTGTATTTGGACAATTCATTGTCTTAAGAAGGTTTTGGGGCTTTTGTCTCACATGTGATGGGCTTTATTTTCATCTGTATTTGGAAAAGTTATTTAACATCCGCGTCTTACATATATAACTGTTCCTCCTTCTCAGTGGAACCTTCTTGTTATTGGAAAGTAACTTTTTATGTTTGTAATTCGAAGTTTCTCTTAACCTATCCATGTATTCTCAGATCTACTAATCCTTCTTGTTGCTTTTGCAGACTTTGAGGATTTATTTCACAACTAGTCTCTGTCTGGCAGCAAATGTTCTATCACTTACATTTACTGATGCATTTAATGAATTTTCAAAGATAAGTGGGAGAGTTGAAGCAGGCGAGGAGCCTATATTCAACGTTATTCCTGTCTTAGGATCTGGTGGATCCGCGCTTATGAATGATATACTTACGTGTGAATTGTTTGCATCAAAACTCTGAAAATATTATTATTTGAAGTGAAAGACTTTGAAAAACTCTTGCTCCCTGTATTTGCGAAGGTCATTGGAATCCATTCTCGTTGTAGTTCTATTGATTAGGGAACTTCAGCAGGGAAACGTTGGCTTCTTTATGCCAACCCCTCTTCTACCATGGATGGTTCAGATACACTACTTGCATGAGGCATACTGGCCAATTGAAGATTATTGAGACAAATCCAAAAGACTAGTGAGATATGGGTGCAAAACCCTTTTCCTTTTTCTTGCTGCTGCAGCTGTTAGATTATATGGAGAGAGAGAATTCTAAATATTAAAAAATGTTTAAAACATTAATAGCATGGGGACATTTTCTTTTGCTATAGAAAATGTTGCCATGCATGTAGCATGCGTATGACAAGGTAGCGGGCCACAACAATTTGCAGATCAAGAAAATAAGATGAAATGAAAAATAGACCACTGGCCAAGTATTATGTTGAAGCTAACCTGAAGAGGTTGGAGTGAGTCAGAAACTTCTCTCAGGAAGTGGTAGTGTTAGATTCCCACTCCACTTCAAAGCGTCACTCCTCATAAATTTATTTGATGTGCGTAGGTAGATGTGCTTTTACATGCTTTGAGGATTAGTTTGGTGTTCTAAGAGGCGTAGACATTTTGTTATAAAAAAAAGTATTATGTTAAAGTTGTTTAAAAAAAATAAAACCAGCTGATATATATTGGGCTTTTGTTTCCGTAATGAATGCTACAGTCGATATAGGACAATATGGACTGAATTTTAGCTCAATACATTCGCCATTTTCAGTTTTAAGTCATGCATCGGGCATTATTTAAGATAATTTAGGAGTAAGTTTTTCATATTGAAAAGATAATTTCCCTTTTAATCTCTTTTTTTTTAAGATTTGTCGATTTATAGTTATTTAATTTTTTTTGCATTTTTGTCCTAAGAAAAATTCTCTTTTATAGATTTTTTTTTTTTAAGTTAATGAAACAATGTTGAATGTTTGTAAGTTGAATAGAGAGAGGCCTTAGATGTGAGGATGGTGTTTGTGTACTTAATTATTTTAACCAATTTTCATAAAACTTAAGTGTTTTGGAATAATTCATCAATTGTAATGAAAGATACAAGTTATTGTAGGGCCTAAAATATAGAAATTTGACATTAAGTGTTTGGTAATATTGGTTTTCTATTTTTCAGAATTTTAACAATTTTTTACATGTTTTTTACATACTTTCGTTTATCAAAAATTTTACTTTCAAAATGCTAATACTTATAAAAACACCCAATTTTTAATCAAAATATGTTCAAAATGAATTATTCATTTTTTATGTTTTGTTATTTTTTCATTTTTTGCAAAGTGAAATATTCTTCATGATAGATAATACTATAGCATATTGGTCATTTAATAGGCCAATACACAACTGTTTGGTTTAGGTTGTTTTTTTAAAATCACTGATATGGGTTACAATTTCCTTACTATTGTCTCCTAGAGTCTGATGTGATGATATTTTGATTTGGATCATTCAATTTCCATGAGGTTTAGGACAAGTGGCTATGGAATTTTCTTCACTGTGCTAAGACTCATCTTCCTTGGGGCAAATCCTACCCCACCCTCACCTTGTCAATTTCCTTTAAAAATTTGTCATCCACACACACTAGTTTTACATGTTTTTTCACATACTTTTCTTTAACTTAAAAAAGAATAAGTAAAAAATTATTTTTCAGCAGTCCTTATTGTAAACTTGTTACTTTCTGTTAAATATTACATTATTATGTATTCGACCTATTTAATAAAATGTCGAAACAGATTTAATTTAATATAATTTAAAAATAATATTTGAATATTTAAATGACCGATATTTGTCGATAAAATTATATACCTTAAAGCCTATATTTTTGTTCATTTTATATAATTTTTAAAATATTTTTGAATTAAAAAAAAAAAAAACAGGCAAGAGAGAGAGAGAAATCTCGCCGAGATCTCGGCTTAGACGAGATTTGAACCCCTCCCATTTAAAAACGAGAACCCTAAACCCTAAAGTACAGAATTTGGTATAAAGGGTAAATAAGCCCACGCATTTATCTCCCAAGCTAAAAGGTGCGTACTCGGATCAATTTTGCTTCTACGATCGGACGGTCAGAATCACACCTCAACCATTTATAAGGAAAAAACCCTTAGGGAAACACTTGGGCTCTCTCTTACCTGAAGAGAAAGAAAGAAACCTAAAACCTAGCCTACTTCCATCTTCAACAATGGTAAGAACAATCGGTCTTCGCATTTTTTTTCTCTCGATCTAACTCTTTATTTGAATGATTACACTTTGATCTTTCTTCATTTTTTATTTCTTAAACTCTTCATTTCTGATCATGATGTTTTGGTGGAATTGAAATTTGAAGCCTTTCAAGAGATACGTGGAGATTGGGAGAGTAGCACTCCTTAACTATGGAAAGGACTACGGAAAGCTAGTTGTCATCGTCGATGTACTCGATCAGAATCGAGTACGCTTCTTCTCTTTTCATTTCCTACTTTCTGATTAATTTTTTTCGTTCATGATTTACGACTGTATAATCTGAATGTTTTAAATGGTTCTTCTGTGTGATGTCATAAAAGAGGGGAAAAGGAGGAAATGACGGCATGTTGTGTTTGGATGCATTGTTGGAAAGTCAATGTTGTGTTATTCTCATCAGATGTTGGAGGCATGTAGTAGTGCCCTGAATTCTGTTAAACTTGGAGATCTATAAAATCCAGGGGTGGTTGTTAGCTGCGATTGCATTGGGAGGAATTTTTTATGAGTTCTCCCAATGGGAGATTCTCCTCTTTTATTGTTTCCCAACCTGCCAATGGGGGCGGTTATGTTTGTTGAAAATTTGATTATTTTCCACCATCCTTGTGAGCAAATAGTATGCATTTCTTCCTTTCCGTAGTTCACGAGTGTTACTCTACCAATCTCCACGTATCTCTTTGAAGTTTTCAAATTTCAATTTCACCAAAATATCATCGGCATCAGAAATCAAGGGTTTAAGAAAAAAAAATGAAGAGAGATTAAAGTGAAATCAGTCAAAATAAAGAGTCAGATCGAGGGAAAAATTGTGATGATTCTTATCATTTCGGAGAAATTGTTAGGGTTTCCTTATAAATGGGTCGGTGTTTTTATGTTTTGGGTTGGTCGGTGATTCTGTCCGTTTAATCTAGGGTATCAAAATGGATTGACTACAAACACCCTTGCAAGGTACTACAAACTCTAAACCCTAGATCGAACAGTCAGAATCACCTATCAACTCAAAATAAAAAACCGGAAAAGCCTAACACTTTCTCTCTTAGGAAGAACACTAAAACCTAGCTTACTCCCCTCTTCCATGGTAAGAACAATCGATCTAACTTTGATCTCATTTCATTTTTTGTTTCTTAAACCCTTGATTTCTGCTGATGATTTTATAGTAGAAATGAAATTTGAAGCCTTTAAAGAGATACGAGGAGATTGGGAGGGTAGCACTCGTAGACTACGGAAGGCTAGTGGTCATCGTTAATGTCATCGAATCGAGTACACTTCTTCTCCTTTCATTTCCTACTTTCTGTTTAATTTTTTTCCTTCTTTTGGATGAGTTAAAAGGAAATTACTTCTTTAAGAAAAAACTATTGGACACACTTAGTAGTGCTCTGAATTCTGTTAAACTTGGAGATCTATAAAATCATCCAGGGGTAGTTGTTTGCTGCGATTGCATTGGGAGGAATTTTTAAGGGGGTTCTGCCAATGGGAGATTCTCCTCTTTTATTTTTTTTTCCCTTGCTTGGGAATTGTTGAAAACATGAAAGTGGTAGAAGGAAGATGGGTGGGGTGGGGGCAGTTATGGTTGCTGAAAATTTGATTATTCTCATTTCTACCATCCTTGTGAACAAATAGTATGCATTTCTTCCATTTTGGGATAAAACTTTGTCAATTGGGGCCCTAATTCTCCTACTAATTTACTTTCCACATTGTATACTCAAGGGGGAACCTTCACTTTCTCTTAATCCAAACAGACCCTCTAACAAATGCATAATTCTAAGGGAAACCCGAATGGAGCCTTCCTGAAAATACATTTCAAGAATATAATTTTGGTTTCATAAAAGGGTCTTGAGTTGCTATTCATCCAAGTATTATTTGTATTATTTGTTTTAGGTTTCTACATGGAAAGATGGTTTTCACAGCCCATCATTCCACATGTGGAGTATTGGAGCGTTAAACTTTTGAACTCTGTTCCTTTATTGTTTATCCAACAAATTCCCTTTTGTGCACCGTTCATATGCTGCCACGCCATGTATTTTGCATCTTGAATCCTATATTTAGAATTTTATTTTTGCTTGTTTTTTATTTAGCATTTGATTTTAATATTCAACACTTAGCATTCAGATGTATAACACTTTGCCCTCTATTTAATATGTAAATCCATTTTTTGATATTTGAAATTTTAAGCATTTAACTTAAGTATTCAACATTCATTCATAATTAGCATTTAATGACCTAGATATTCAACATTCAAAATTCAAAATTAAATTTTAGCATTCAACTTTAGTACTACTCATTCGTTTATATTCAGCATATTACAGTCCTTTAGCATTTAGATAAAATTTAAAATTCAAAATTTAAAGCTTTAATAGTCTTAAGTTCTAATTTCATATTTCACATTTTGAATTACACGTAAATTCCCACTTGAAAAAAGTATGCTAAATGTGAAATTTGAATTTAAAATTTTTATTGATGAATATTCGAGTGCTAAAGGTATTAGAATTATGCAAAGGTAATTGAATCTGTTTCCTCAGTTTATGATAGATTGGTAGTAGAAGCCATATATTTGACATGTATCATGTAATGGGCCAGTGGTTCTCATTATATCAAACACGTAATTGTGGTGGCATTTTGGAGCAAAAAATTGAGACCAAAGTGATTGTTTTCTATTCAATCGAGATGCATTTAAGTTGATAATTATTTTACCATTGTCTTTGATAAATTTAAATCCAGTGGCTAAAAATGACCAAAGTTCTGATTTTAGGGTACTCTACAATGAAATCAATATGATGGTGCCCACTAACCCACAAAATGTTTTATACAAAAAAAAAATATAAGTTCTGTTATTTTGCTACAACAATAGATTTTTGTTATAGCGCTTTCCTGCTGAATTTGAATGAATGTAATACCTATGTTGAGTGCTAAAACTTCTAAACGCCAAATGGTAAATGTGAAATTTTGACTCTTAAAAAGATTTTGAATTTGGATGTTAGAAATTTACAATTTGAATGTTGAATACCTAGCTTGTAAAATGAATGCAAGGGATTCCCCACCTCCTCTTGATACAGAACAAAATGCTGAAAATAGAGGTTAAAGTGCCATCTCTCTAAATGCTAAATGTTGAAAAGTAAAGTTGAATGCTGAATATAGGGTTCAAAATGCAAAATATATGGCATGGCACTATGAATCTGCTGGATGTGCTGCAAAGGATGCGAGCTCAAACCTTTTTGTTAATCTAATGCCATTGGCGTCTGCATCTCCATTTGTTATATCAAAATAATTGCAAATGGGGAGGAAAATTGCAGTGCCTAAAAGATGAACATGTTTCTATATTTCTATCCTCTCAAAGATGAACATGTTTCCCACTTTCTGAGAAAATGTTGTAAGGTGGAACCATATTTCTTTTCATTGTTCAACAATACCAAATGGATAACATTCATTTCTCCTGATCTGATTAGACTTATTGAGGCATGCTAAAGGGAAATTTGAATGAGTGCTTGTTGAGAATGTATTTGACGATTGATTATATTTTTCTTAGGTTGGGGATCAGAATAGTTTTAATTTAAATTTCTTTGAAGGATTCTGTGCTGGAATTCCTCCAATTGTGTTGACGAAATGTTATCTAGTCATGCATACAAAAATTGGTCTCTTGACATTTTACTCAGGTGGATCATCGGAAATATTATATACCTTTTATATGTGACACATGTAGAGGGAGAATGAATAGAGACTTACCTGCTATGTCCCTGTTTTCATGAAAGGAACCTAATTTTCTTCTAAAATCGAACCTTGACAGGCTCTTGTGGATGCTCCTGATATGATCAGAGGTCAAATGAATTTCAAAAGGCTTACACTGACTGATATCAAGATCGACATTCCAAGGCTACCCAAAAAGAAGTCCCTGATTGCTGCAATGGAAGCAGCAGGTAGCACAATTAGTTTGTCACCTGGAATTATTTGGGTTTTCTTATTTATATGTGTTTCCATTAAATAGTAGTAGTGTGATGCCAGATGTGAAGAACAAGTGGGAGAACAGTTCATGGGGAAGGAAACTGATTGTCCAGAAGAGAAGAGCTGCTCTCAATGACTTCGATAGGTTTAAAGTCATGTTGGCTAAGATCAAGGTACATTACTACTACCACCTTGTTATATGTTGGTCACACTGTCGTCCTTTATTAACACTTGGGTTGAAACTTGGAACTCAAAAGCAAGCTGGTAAACTCATCGAGGCTTCATCAACACCCTATTAAGATAACATTCAAAAGGACTTGGTCCAAGTACTCAAAATCTCAAATATCTGGTCCATGTACTTGGAAACAACACTCGAACTTCAATGTACTCTGAAAATCTTGAGCACTTGAAAGGCTGAGAGCTCTGATTGGTCATGTATCATCACATAGTTGATTAGCTTCGGTAGGAAGGGGCTCCATGCCTAGATGTATAGGCCCACACTTCATAGAATAAATTTTTGTGGGACAGGTATCTTCTGTACTTGTGTAATGTAAGATTTGTCTACATAGTATGATTGTCAAATCCATTTTAGCACTTGTTCCACTTTATATCTAAAGTGGAAGTTCTCTTTCAGAAAAGATGGCAGAAAAAATAAAAATTACAATAATTATGAAAATATTGTAAATAATATTTAAATTAATTATATTAACATTTAATAAAGTTACTAAAATATCTTTCAAGAAAATACAAAAAATGGTTATTAGATGATTTTATCATGCTTGTAATCTATATCAATTTCATCTATTTTTTCTCAAAAGTTACCCATTGAAAGTCAACAAATAAATGAACAACCACAAAGATATCCAACTGAGTGCATGCAAGATGCCATGAAAATTCTATTAAGAATTAAAATCTAAAACCAAAAATCTAAAAAGGAAAACAAAGCAGTTTTACCAAAAAGTACCCTCATAGTATTTAGATCTCCTTTTAAGCATGAGGGAAAGTAATTTAACCCCAAACCTAATATCACCACACCTAAAAGGGTTATTTTTGTGGGGATATACACAACTTTTTGAGATGTTGATTTTTCCTTTTTGTTTAAGGAGCAATGTATTTCTCTTGTTCTATACCTTCTATCTGTTCAATATATTGTGAATTTTTCCAAAAAAGGGGCGTGGAAGATAAATTTTCATCCCTGATTTTCCACTCTCTGTGAGAGGAATGGTAGGATCTCTCTCTCTCTCCATTTTTTTCCCATTCAACTTAGACTAGAGGAAAAAAAAATTGATGGAACAAAGCGTCAGTGAGCGTGGAAGAACAGTCCATGGAACACGTGACTGTCCCAAGATAGGAGGCAGTATGAAAGTCGGTGATCTGTTCCGTAAAAGGTGAAATTCCAGATTGTTCTAGCCAAAATTGAACGAAATTGGTATGAAGGGAATACTGGTTTAGGGGGAGCAAAATTCTCAGATTGAGTCCACTAAATAAGTATATTTTGCTGTTTTCTGTATTATGAGAACTCAAATGAAATAATTTTGACATGTTTATTAAGAGAATAACAAGCATTTTACTGGAAACTGGATTGAAGCTGGTGGTAAAATCAAAGTCAGTCTAAAGCTTGATAACTTTGATAAAAACCATTATACAATATACATCAAATATTGAATCACTAACAGTATAAAATTTCCATTGTTCTCTAGATGCAATTTTTTCAGTTCCCTCACTAATATTAACTTAAATATTTTATGTATATGCAGAGAGGCGGTGTTATCAGGCAAGAGCTCGCCAAGCTGAAAAAACAGGCTGCCACATCTTGAATCTTGCGCTGGAAGCAGAATTTTGTTTTTATCATGACTCTGGTTTGACTAATGTTATTTCTTATCTGGTTATTTGTTGAATTTAGATTTTCTCGTTTAAAAATACAGTTTGGTTTTGCATCTACCTTCTCTTATGTCCCTTCATGTCTGCTGCATTGCAAGATAGTGAGATACAAGTAGGGTGATTCATAGGTAATTATACATTATTAAGCATCATCAGTTATAAATCCAAATGGGTTTAGAGTGATGGCTAGGAACCTGCCTTTAGGAAGTGGGAGTCTTACGTTTGATTTTCGTTCCACCTCAAATGGCCACTCTTAGAGTTATCCGGTGTGGGTAGTTTGTACCTGTATCATCAGTTCTAGGTGACTTTGCATGGTAGTTTCCTTTGTAGGACTGCCAATGTTGATTCTTAGGGTCTTGGCAAATTGCAATTGAGGTTAGCTTGGATAAAAAGTTCAACATATATTGGAATTACAAATTGAATTAAAAAAGGAACATATATACCAATTGTATGGTTTAAATATTATGTTATGAGAAATGTTCTACATGCGTTTAGGATTTAGGCTCATAGTATTTGAGCGTGAATCCTCTTGTGAGCGCTCATTTATGTCTAATACTGTTAGTAATATTTAAGTTAAAACCTCTCTCAGATTTTACTATAGGAGCCATCTAAACTTATTATGAATAAAATGTCTTAAATAAATGAGAATTGTTCAAAAAATTTAGAGAATACAAGTAAATATGAAGAAATTCATGTGCTGTAGTGTCCTGTAATGATAGTATCGTCTATGCAATTATTAATTTTTTCCTGGAAAAATCTAAATTTTATAAAAATGTTGAAAATTTTGAATATTAAAAATCATATAATTATCCTAAAAACTTTATCAATCTTCATTTAATTTCATAACTGTTTGTATAACATGTCTTTAAAATTTTCAACAAGAAATTCTAAAATAAGAATTATTTTAAGAAATGTAAATTTGATGAGTTTTCCTTTTAAAAAAAGCTTAGAAAAATTATACAAATACCTTAAAATCTATATCAATTAAGACATTCATTCAATTCCAAAAACACCTACTAGCATTTCATTAAATTATTTTCTTAAAAAACTCTAAAATAACCTTTATCGGCTGAGACACCATATGGATGGCAGATACCATACGTATCTGCCTATGTATATATATGGGCCAAATTTTATACCTTAAGTTGGGCTCATCCTATTATTTGAAAGTGTCTTCTTGTATTGCAATACCATAAACTATTTTTTAAAAAAAAAATACTTACAAACAGGTCATTAGAAGTCATTCATTATTTTTAGGCACACTGTATATAATTAATCTCTTAGATTAGATAGTTGGTAGTATTTTATGACTTCATTTGTATACTCAACTCTTATCAACATATTATGTGTTGCTATATAGTTACTGTGGTAAGAGGGCGTTTGAAAGCAATGTTGAATGATTGAAACTCCATAGATGGTGACACGACACACAAACGACAGCCCTGATTCACAAAATTATTCTATCCTCTTGTGCTTAGTGACACATTGGCTCAAGTGCTTAATGACAAGCATTGCCAGTCATCTCTAACCCATGATGCCACGAAAACCAATGGAAGCTGTCTGTTTGTGTTTGGGCTTTCATCAGTCCACTGATGCCTATATCTGCAGAGACTCTCTCTCTCTCTCTCTCTCTCTCTCATTCATTTAAAGTGGGACCCACATTCTGGATCTATGAATCACCTCTTACTTTTGTTTTTTAATGGCCCAATTGTCCTAAAACATTCATGACATGTTTGAATGGAGGGTTTTAATTTCACTTCATTGAGCAGACGACACATCAAACTCGTCCACATTATTGAAAATTCCACTTCTTCTGTCCTTGGATAGGGGAAAAAAAAAATGCCAACATACCCTCTAATTAATCGATATCTTAATTTTAGATAAAAAATACGGTTGATACAGTATGTATCGGCCATTACATAATACTCTCTCTGTCCCTATTTTGTTGTCTTATATGGATTTTAAAATTATCTCATTTATATTGAAGTATTATAAAGTGTGTTGAAAATATATGAGATCACATAGAGTGTTAGTCTTATAATAAAAAATACAAGTATTTTAAACGAGACAACTAAAATAGAATAGAAGGAGTAGTTTCTTAGAATCGATATGTTGTGGGCACAGTGTGTTGGTCTGTATTACACCCATCGAGTCGTGCTATGATGGGCCGCGATGCGCGCGTTGTGTGTTTTTTGGATTTTGGGCCAGTCCGTGCAGTGCGCACGATCGACCCGATTGCATTCCTTTTTTTTTGGACTGTTTTAAGGCACACAACCGTCAAAAACTATTTTTTATATAAGGAACACTCTACACAAACCCTATTATACTCTATAAAGTCTATTAGCCAATCAATCTTTACTTTTAAATCTCTATTTCATATTTTCTTCTCAACTTCATTTCTTTAACGATTTTCGGCTCTTTTTCGACGATCTGGATCATTGAAGCTCAAGTTCCTTGCTAGACCTACTAATAGTGAAAGTTTATTTTACATAATTTTTTATTATTTTTTAAAAACATTTTAAATTCTCGATTTTGTAACTTAAAACAAGATTGAACATAGAAATGACCGTTAATAATAAAATTACAAAGAACTATTTTTTATTTTTTATTTTTTGTAAAAATTTTAGAATTTTTTGAAAAAAAAAAAAAGAGGAGAGAGAAAAGTATCAGTCCATGCAACTAGTACAAATCAGCCGAACTAATACGAGCATATCTGATCAAATTTTTAGGCTGAAAATTTTCAGTTAAAATAGTGATAATTTCTACCCATATTTTTAAATTTTATATAAAGAAAGAAACCAAAATATCACCAAAATTTTGGCTTATCTGGGCCAAAGTTCAGGCCCATTTTCATCGAAGTACTGATCTAGGTAATCTGCGATTTTTCACAATGACGTAGCATTCTTAATAAAAAAAAAATTGAGCGTTAAGTAATGATCAAGTGCATTTATCTAGTAATGTGTTCAACGTCGTAATCATCCACTTTTTGGCCAAACTTGGCACCTTTCTCACTCCTATGAGACATGTGGGCACAGAATACAGACATGAAGCATGCTTCTGTGAAGCCTCTCTCCTCGTCATTGATGTGATTTATTAATTAACTTATATTTTTAAAAGTAATATAAATTTTGTGTTAAAAATAGGCGAGCCATACAGACACCTGATTTTTTTGTCTCTACACATTCGATTTCAAAAATTCAGATAAAATTACCATTTTACCTTTCGTGTTTTATCATCCAAAAGAACTGTCAGTTCATTTTCAATTCGTTCGAATGAGTATAATTATATATATTCATTCGTTCGAATGAAATTTCGTTCGTTCGGACGAATAAACTTATATATGTTCATTCGTTCGAATGATCACTTAGGATTATTCGAACGAATGTGCCTTCTCATTCACTTCCTCAAGTTTGTCCTCTTCAGACTTGACCCATGTTTTGGCTGCATCCCCATATTCAGTTACTTTGCTTTGAGATCTGCCAGCAAACATGACATTACTTTCATTTTTTAAGAAAGAATCCGAAATAGCACACCAAGAACCTGTACTGCAGGAGTTGCCAAAATTACTTTGAGGAATTGTTGACTGATACTTGATATCTCCAGAACTAGCTCTCAATTGTGTGTCTTGTGCACCACATTTACTCCAACATTCTTTGACATTTACCATGTCACGTTGTTTACTCATCAAAAGAACATACTATTCTTAAGGTATATCCAAACTGATTATTCGAATGAATGAACATATATAAGTCCATTCGTCCAAACGAACTGAAATTGCATTGTTATGTTCGTTCAGATGAGTATATTCGTCCAAACGAACTGAAATTACACTGATATGTTCGTTCGGATGATAAAACACAAAGGGGTAGGATTGTAATTTCACTCGATTTTTTGAAATCGGATGTGAAGAAGCCGAAAAATCGGATGTCTAATGAGGTGCCTAAAAATAATTTAAAGTGATTAAATTTTAAAAAATATAAAAATATAACTTTATTAGTTTAATTAAGATGATTTTTTATAAGATCACATGTTTTGACAAATCATAACCTAATAAGCCATTATATTTAAGTTGTGCACAATGTTATAGTGCACCCTTTTAGGTGGGTGATCATCACTAGTAAAAATTGGGGCTATTGAATTCCATTTTTTACAATGGGGCATTTTTTTGTCAAGAAAAGAATTCAAGCCAAACAACTTAGTCCCAACTTTCTCTTAATAATGTAGCAAATAAAATTGATATTTAAAGTTATTTCATGATTGAAAGTATTAAAACAGTGATCATTATGTCTATAATGATAATAATAAATAGAGATAGTTTACCATAATTTAAGACACAAGAACTCATTAAAAAATCATAGAAATACCCTATAAATAATAATAACATATATAAAACATCTTTTTCTATTTCATTAATGTAACTCTGAAAATTTGATTCCTCTGCTTGTTTTGTTATAAAGATGACGGAAAATAAGAGATGTAATTTGAATCTGTCATGTGTAGGGAGGTGTACACATGTCTCAAAAGATAAATTGAGTAAAATCTTCTACGAATAAGACGAACCCCTTCAATCATGAAAAAAATAGAAGTACCCCTGATGCAATGCTTTTCTATTATAAAAATTGAAAGAGTAAAAATAATAATTTAATGTTGAGAGATAATTTCCTATGTTCTCACTTTATCTCACTATGTTCTCACTTATCTCACTATGTTCTCATTGATCTCACCATTAGAAGATCAACACATGATTGACAAGAGTATTCTTTTACTGTGTTTAAAAGTTGAAGTCGACCATTGTGTGTGGTGGTGATGGAATCTTATGCATTAAACATGGGACTTTTCCTATTTTTTCCACCTTTTCTTCTGTCTATTGGCCATCTTAGTTGAAATGGATATATTCCTTTAGAAATTTTGAAAATGTTCCCTTTAAAGCTAGAAGAGCTCCCCTTTCTTCTCTCCATGGTCTTTGCCAAAGGGAACAACTTACATGGGAGGACAGGAGGGAGAAGAGAGAAAGGAGAAGGTGATGGATATAAGCCTGAAAGACCTCTCAAGGAAGCTTGAGGAATTTGCTCAGGCAAGAGACTGGGAACAGTATCATAGCCCAAGGAATCTACTTCTTGCCATGGTAATTTTCATCATTCCCAATCATAGACTGGCTTGATTTTTAGCTTTAATGAACAAAAGATCAGTTGTTTAGTTTTGTAAGCATGATATTGTTCTATGTTGGGACTGGACTTTCAACTCAAAAGATTAGTTTGATAGGTGGAATGACCTAGTCTCTTATAAGTTCTTAGATTTCTCCTCTCACAATCGATGTGGGACTCTCGTTCGCACCCAAAATTCCATCACAAGACTTCCTCCAAATTTTCTCATTGTTCTTGCAAGCATTGTCTTAATAATCAACATGATAAGTCATCGGCTATCGTTCGCACTGAGAATTTTGAGTATAAATGACACTGAATTATCTTTGGTACACATATCATCAACATATAAGAGGCTCCTTACAATCAAAATTCTTTGTATTTTTAACATTAGCTCAAATCATCAACGACAGTGTATTGAAACTTGTGGTAAAGGGTTCAAAATTTGCCAAAAAAAAATCTAAAAATAATATTTTGTTATAATTAATCACAATATTTATGCAGTTCTAGATGTGAAGAATTAAATTTATTCGTTCTTTCATACTTTATATTTTTTGTTCTTCTTTTACTTGATGAATAATAGGTGGGTGAAGTTGGAGAGCTGTCGGAGATATTTCAATGGAGAGGAGAGGTAGCAAAAGGGTTGCCAAATTGGGAGGAATCTGACAAGGAGCATTTGGGAGAAGAGCTATCTGATGTGTTGCTGTACCTCATAAGATTGGCTGATATATGTGGAATTGATCTTGGAGAGGCTGTGTTGAAGAAGATTATCAAGAATGCCATCAAGTATCCACCAAAGTCCCAGGTTTTCTAAAGACTTTTAATTTGGACACCTTTCATTTTTATTTTTTTTTAAAAAGAGACAACATGTTAAGTATTCTATGATTTAAATATTATTTTAGAGAATAAATAGAGGATGAATGAATCATATAAATTGAAAGCATAGAATCTTATCATCATTCAACAAAGCATGATGTCTCTTTATCAAAAAATCTGGTGTCCAAATTAGAAGCCTTTTTTTATATATTTCTATCTTAAGTGAGTATATTTTTGTCTAGAGGGAGAGAGACTTTGATCTTGTATTAATAAAATTAGCTTGGATATTGGTGGTCTAAGTAATTAATAATGTGAGGATTATTGTATTTCAAAGAGTGGAACAATGTAAAATCTAAGATGTGTGAGAGTTTTCTGTAACACCCCACCCACATGGGGGTGTGGGAAAAAGTCTCACATCGCCCATGAAGTGAAGGGGATGTGGGGTTATAAGAGGGTGCTCCCCTCTTCTTAGCACAAGGCATTTTCGGCCTGGTCTTGTGGGCCAGGCCGAATATAAAATCATGCGGGCTGGCCCACGTGATGTTCAAAGCGGACAATATTGTGCTGAAAGGACGAGTTGTTACATTTTCAATCTTGGAGTACTGTAAAATGTGATGAGGAACAAGTTTGTGTTGTGATTTTGAATTTATAGAAAATGTTACAGTCACTTCCCTTATATTTTCAGATACTCTTTACCATTTTGATTCAATCACATTTTTACTTTAATTTTGTTTTATAATGGATTTGAGAATGATCACAGAAGAAACAATATAAAATAAATACCAAAAAGAAAAAGAATTTCTAGAATGACAAATGGTTTTTTGGATTTTGAAGTACAATTGTCTTCTAATGTTTTTTACCCCCATAGTATATAGATTTATTTGACCATTTCTCAAGAAAAAGGGGCCTAATATAGCTATTTACTATAAAAAAAAAAAAAAAACTTTAGTCGAATAGGTCTGTTTTAGTTGACATGTACAAATGGGTTTGATTGATATTAGAATTATATTTATAGTTAAGTATATATCTTAGTACATACAGTTCAGATACTACAGATTTTAGTCACGAGGAAGAAAGGTCAAATTCTTAAAAGAAAGAATTAAAACAGAAATGTTAGATAGTAAAGTGATTGTCGTTATAATTTATAGAACTTGTAAAGTCAACTCTAGATAAATAAAATTTTGACTTGTGATAATGATGATGATTTTATAATTTAAGTACATAGTCACATATGTACGGCTCACCGTCTATTAGACTAATCCATTGAATCTACTTCTCACTCTCTCTCTTTTTAATTTAAGAAAATAGAAATTTCATTAAGTTCAAGTGGGATGGACACTTGGGTGGGTTGGATCGATATTTAATAAACTCAATTCAACCCCATGTCAAAACTTATTAAACCCGACCCAACCTAATCAGAGTTTCAGCCTTAATCGCTACTGTCTTATAACTTGGTGCATTTGGGTTGAATCGGGTTAGGTCGGATCAAGTTGGGTTAGTTTTAAAATTCTCAACCCAACCGACCTGAATTTCATACAGGGTTTTTTTTCCAACTCAACCCGACACAAAATATAGAAATACGTAACCCAAACCCACTGATTTCTCGAATCGAATCATACAAGTCGAGTTAAAACCCGGCCCAAATTTCTCCCCTAAGCCCAATAAAAAAATAAAGGCTACAGAACCAAAACAGTGATGAGTTACATTGACCCGAGAGAATGTACATTACCAAATATACCATCTAGACAATATTCCGAAGGTAGATAAAAACACAGGAAAACACAAATAAGATGTACATAATGATGACATTCTTGAACAAATATTTGAAGGCTTTCGAACCAACGATACCATCTCTTACTACCAGCCACGAATCTGCACATGTTAAAAGAAATGATTGAAGGCTTTCACTCGGTTAAGTCCATAAGCTACAGTATTAGCTTTCTCTGGACAATATTGGATCGTACTAAATTGATTCTCGACAAAAGCAGATATTTCACTAGTGATAGAATTTGAAACTCCCACCTTCCTATTCATTCCCCTTTGGAGTGTATTCATGATCATGTCCCGGTTGGAGGTGCAATTTGGGATAGGCATAATCCAAATCTGAATGAAGAAACAAACAAACAAACAAAAAATTGGGTACAGGTTGACCCGGCGGGCTCATGTTGGGTTCAATTTCAGATCCAAATATCAAGCTTAAATTAAAATTTTGGTTGGATGTTACTATAGTGTTAAAGAAACGCTTGCCATCTCAAAATGACTAGTCACTAGTAGTGCTATCTATCACCTCTTTGATACCCAGCAACTACCTAGCACACGCCCGATGTAGGACATTTGTGACTTGATATGCTTCACTGCCTAGACCCTAATGCCCTCATCAGGGGAGATCACATCTTTGGTGGATCCCACATCCACCTCCACCTATAATGCCCACACGTCGGCTCTGATACCACTTGTCATGGAGGCGCTTGTCATCTCAAAATTCAATAGGGATACTAGGCCCCATATGATTGGATAAAATAGAAAACTTAATGAATGATAAGATTTGAGAGAAGCACCGCCTCTATCTAATCATCACGACAATAAAAAAATAATGACTTATAGTAATAAATTTCTCAAAGTCCAAAGTCAACAAGGTAAAATGATTTTATTAGAGATATCTCATATCTCATCAAAAAATATATAGCCCAATTTTTTTTTTACGAAGGTATTCAGGTCTCTTTGAGCATCCGACTAATCCTTAGAGCATGTGCAAACCTCTATATTCAGTACCCATACACACCAAATAAATTTATGAAGGTGAGAATTGAATTAAGGACTCCCATTTTTTTAAGCAGGTTCCTGACCGTCACTCTAACCCTTCGAATTATTTATAATTCAACTTTAATTATTAAGAAACAAAAAAATAACCTTCTTAAATAGGAAGATTTCTCACTCTCATTAGACAAGTGGTCCCTTTTTAATATAAAAATTGATAAAGACATCAATATTTTTATAATAAAAGATACTGAATTCATTTTTTTTCTTATCTACTTATATAACATGAATATCCCTCTCACTTTCCTTTATTTATTTTTGGCTTAAACATAAGCCTTTTTTTTTAACCATTCCTTTCACGGCTTTCAGCAGGAGGGTCTCGTTAAAAGTTAAAACTGCTCAAAATTCACTGGACTGGAAATTCGAATTCCTAGCCCTTTCTTCGCTCCACCCTCCCTTTCTCAACCACAAACCAAAAACAAGTAATTGGGATAGCCTTCTTGTTTGTTTTACTAAACATACCAACGGATCTTTCCCTTTGCAACCTTCTTCTCTTTCCACAATCTCTCTTATCCATCTTTCTTTCAGACAATAGAAAATCATATCCAAGATTTACATTGTTTTCTATGATGTAAATACTTATACTCTCTCTCTCTCTCTCTCTCTCTGTTTTATTTGATCAATTTAGCTTTAGAATTCAGACATGAGACCATGCTTGGTAAGTCAAATTGTATGGGTTCGATTGGAAAATACAACATAAACTCGGGCATAAATCGTCCTGATATTTCGCGTTCTATCGGAATCTCCTATTTCAGATTTTTAGAGGTACCATTTCTCTTCTCCTCTCTCATAGATAGTTTCCTCTTCAATACAAAATTTCTTCTTTTCTTAAAAAATTGGTGTTCGATGGTGCATTTAATTTTTGAATTTACGTAAACCGAGCTTAAAATTCTCTTAGATGATACCCACTTCCCTTTAGACACATCAGGTGACGCCATGGTAGTTCGAATTTGGCCACAAATTTTTTGTTTTATTTTATATTAGAATTTCTAAATGTGGGGATTTTACATTGGGTATTCTGCGATTTTTCATACGTAAATTCCAAAAAAAAAATCATGTAATTTTTGCAGCTGATCCAAATCCCTTGAGTCATATAAATGCTCATTTTTTAAATGGTAAAATTTCTCTTATTTGCACGTGTTACACGAGAGCTTGTATTTCCTTATGCAATTTCTGCTCCCTTGATTTTAATTGTTGGGTTTTCATGTATATCTTTGTGGCTATAAGCAATTATTATTCATTTATGTTTACTAAATTTCAAATTTTTATTTTTAAATTTCAACAAGGGGGCCTTTTCTCCATTACAACTTACTAATAGAATGATTGTCCTTGTTGTCATTGAAATTTTATCCCATCCAAGTTCTTGAACAGCAAAAGAAAAAAGAAAATGGTCTTTACAAATTGAATATTGATTGAATTATCCGGTATGTAAGGTCTCATCACATTACCCGATATGTCTTGATAGAGGGATTTACATACACTGGAGGACTAGTCGGGTGCGACGCCTGGACACATCTGAACCTAAAAAAAATACATACTTTTTAGTTTTACTTTGAAGTATGAACTTTGTATGATACTCATCATTACAAATTCTAATTTATTTCTGTTAAGTTAATCGTCTAATTTTCATTATCATTCAACAAAATTTTAATTAATATTATGCTTCTTGAGGGGCATATTAGCTTCATACTCGTCTATATTTTCTAAAATGCAATATGTTATCCTTTTAAAGAGAAAGACAAAGAAATTAAAATTATTCTCAACTTAGTGAAAGTTATATTTAAGTATTCATTATTGTCTGTATTATCATTATCATCATTGCCATAATTATTATTTGCTCTATATTTTCCAAAATTATATTACTCCAATATCTAATTCTTCTTCCCATGTCTTCCAAATTTCAACTTCTAGATTGACAGCAAATTTCTGCAACCGATCTCCTTCCAACAAAAATGCCGGCCAAGGTGAAGGGCTTTCTAAAAGGCTTGATTTCACAAATATTAGGTATGTGATTATTCATTTATAGTTTTTTATCATAGATTTTTAATTTATATTTGACTCAAATTTAATCTAGATTTAAACAATTATTTGAGCTCTCTACTTCGCTAATAATAAGCTGATAATTTATAAAAGAAGTTGTGACTTTCTTTTACGATCGAGGTGTCCACCATTTTTTTAGAGGACTCGACTAATTATCTAGAAATGTGCAAGTCTCCCTACTCACACAAACTGTAAAACTACAGAGAATGCCTTTTGAGATGGATTACAATTCGAACTCAGAACTCCTGCTTCCTCAATTGAGTTCGTGACCAACACACCAACCCTTTGAAGTTAAGAAGTTGTGACTTATGAAATGTTGGTGGGATCGCATACTCTACAAATACAAGAGTTAATGTAGATTAGACCTCTGAAAGTTTGTTTAATTAGACATTGTTAATCCTATTATCTATGATCATACATTAAAAAGCTAAAATAAAATAATTGGCCCAAATTGTAAAATGTAGCAAAAGGTATAATACTATGTAGAGAAAGAAGTATACGTTTGATACGTGAAATTTTAATTAAAATCAATGAGAAAGTAATCTTGACACTTAAGAGCTCACATTGTTGGAACTAACCAGAATTAATTTTTGTGACAGAACCGAATAGTAAAGAGCCAGAGATGCAGATAGGTCACCCTACAGATGTAAAACATGTGGCCCACATAGGATGGGATGGCCCATCAGTAACTCCACCAACCTGGGTAAGCATTTTTACTGTCCATGGAATCCTTTTTTCATGCATACATTGAAATTTCATGTATACGAGCACTAACATGTCTATTCTCTAGGCCCCATCTGGTATGGATCATATTGCCAAAGAATGACTCATTAAGTCTATATAGGTGTAGTTTAACTGGTAATCTCTTGTTTTAGGTAGCGGAAGGTGTCAATTTCGAGTCCCCATGACTTCACCTGGTATGCTCTAAAAGCAGTAAATAACCTGTGAAGATTTTACGCTGGGTTTTTTACATGTAAATTAAAAAAAAAAACCCATAAATACATGTACGGATCGCTAAAAATTTTAATTGTTCATAGCATGAATCTAAAGCTATCAATCAAATATTTTGACTATTTTTTTAATAGACAAACTTTTTTGGTCATATCTTATATTGAAAGCTTTCAATATCACTCAAGTAATGACTCATCATTTCTTGTCTCAAATGGGCACCCATGAAGAGGAATGGACTTGGGAGGACTTCCTTGTTAAGTAAGAAAATACTTATATAACACGAGTCATGGTGATCAATTTATGTATACATAGGTCCAATCCAACCCGTTTTAGCTATCGGGACAGAGAATAAGGCCGGGTCAACTCATATGCTAAAAATGTTAAAAAACAGCCTCAATCCAACTCAACGTTTGCTGGGCTCTAGCTACGCTTGGCAGCTCACCTGATCCATCAAAAGCCCTAGTTTATCTTATCCAATGCAACTACTAAATGTGCCTCATATTTTGCAAAGGAGACCACCTTAATAGGTTCGAGTTAAAAATAATTTTCCATATCCAACTGAGGGGTTGAAAAATCGGCCTTGCCGAGATTTCTTCTTTCTTCTCAATTTTTTTTTAAATCTCGGTGCCTTTTTAAAAAAAAAATCATTTAAAAAAATAAAAAGACTGTTTTTTAATATATATATATATATATATATTGGCCGGGCCCACAACCGATATTCTTTTTTTTAAAAAAAGAAGAAGAAGAAATCGGCCGATATTCGGCCGAATTATTTTATCTCTGGCCGATACGCACAGTATCGGCTGAGATTTATACCCCTGATCCAACTATCAATGTCAATCTCATAGGTGAGACCAAGGGTCGAAAATTCGGACGAACTGAGATTTCAGCTGAGATTTTTTCTCTCTCTTTAATTTTTTTTTTTTAGAAATCTCGGTGGCTTTTTTCTGAAAAAAATCATTTAAAAAAATAAAAAAGGCTGTTTTTTTTAAAAATAAAATAAAAATATTGGCCGAGATATTGGCCGGGCCCACAACCGATATAAGGTTTTTTTTTTTTTAAAAAAAAAGAAGAAATCGGCCGATATTTGACCAAGATTTATACCCTTGGGTGAGACAAATAAGTTAAATGATAACGATGAGAACGATCATAACGTGCGAATTGACCCAACTTTTGGTCGTCAGATATTCACTTGGGCTTAAATTTTAGGCCCATGGCTAGAATGTTTGTTAAGCATTAGCGGGCCCACTTTGCACTTTCACTTATTTATTTATTTATTTATTTATTTATTTATTTCGTTGTGGATTGGGCTGCTTAGCACCAAGTTATTGACAACTATATATTTTTAATAACTTGTGCAGATGAGTGACTTTAAGACAGGCCCTGATTTTTCTACGGCACCTTTGAGTAGTAAGGAAAATCGCAGCTCCTCAAGGAGGTCCTCCCATGGTTTGTCAATTAATTTCATTTTTATATATCTTTTCTTTTCTTCTATTAAATTTAATAATAGTGATACATAAATTCTTATATCGAATAAATTTAAATATTGAAATATCTGTGTTTGAAATTCAATAAATATTTTTGTCCACATGGATGTAGCTCAACTGGTTAACCTCCCACCTCAAGAAGCGAGATGTGCCAAGTTCGAGCCCCCATGGCCTAATCTGATGTACCCTAAGGGAAGTGGGTATCACCCATGAGAGTTTTACGCTGGATTTCCTACGGTTTCCCACATTAAATTTAAAAAAAAAAAATTATCAATATTTAAAAAGGAAACCTTGATAAAAATAAAATAAAAAGAAAAAGAGACCTTTCATGAGACCCACATACCATGAAAAGGAGAGCATGTGTTAAGTTGCTGGTAAAAGTGGGCAACGAGTTAACAGTCAACTCAGTTGATGCATCTTGCACCAATATAGTTGACTCGGATTACAAAAAAAATTGAGACATAAGACGTGTCTGTCTTGATTGAAATATGGGTATTTCTTAGATTTTCTAATTCTATAGTCTCTGATTTTATAGATCTAACAAGCCATTGATCTCTGAGTGTGTATTCCTTTTATTTTTTTCGTTCATAAGAAAAAAGTTTGTTTATCGAGTCAAGATATGCCCGCATCACCTTAGTGTCACTCAGTTTAGCACCCCGCTAGCACGTGTTTTTTTTTTCAAATAAAGTCTAATCTCCTGACTTCCTCTCTATGTCAATCCACACACCTAGAGTTTTCCACCCTCTTGCATCTGGTTCAGGCCATCACAGTCTCCCCACTTGGGACTAGAGTCATTTTTTACTCTGATATCATTTGTAACAATTTTGTCCCACCCAGTAGTCCCATAAACACACCCCAAAAGGCCTCATCCGAATATCAGATTATGTAGCGTCATGATATTATTCTCTATGGGAGCTCCACGTGGCTCCAACCACGGCCATCCCTCAAGATTTTGGTTCTAGTATGTGGCTCTTGGGCTTTGACCCAATAAGCAACACATGCCTAAAAGACCTCATGCTGATAGAAGGAACTCCAACTACTCCCCCTCTCCCTTTCCAACACCAATCCTGGCGATTTTCTCTCTCTCGCCGAGTGAAGTTCTCCTCCTTCCACTAACAATTTCTCTTTCTCTCTGCCACGCACGACGCTTGAAGTTTTCTCCCCTCCTCCACAAGGTGCGAGCCATCACAAATACTATTAGATCACAATGGGTCCTCGGGTATTTTTGACAATTGATTTGTCAAGAAATTACAAAAAATGAGGTCTTGATTTTTCTTTAACAATGTGGATTTCAATTGTAATAAAAACAAATCAATCAAATTCTAATGGAACTCAAAATTATCATAAGTTCTAATGTATTTTTTATTTTTCAATGCAGGTGTAACATCAAGAAAGCAATCGAGGCGCAAGCAAATGCCGGGTGACTCTTCATTAGATTCTGTTCCCAATAACTCCTCGGTGCAATCAACCAATAATTGTAATGATATTTTATCTCGAGAGGAACCATTTGAAGTTTCTAGCCATTTAATAGTTCAAAAGGAGCGGCGTCGAAAGAAGTCTAAAGAATCATCCATTGGTGGCTCAGTGAAATCAAAATCTAGAATCACGACAACTTCTTGCTCTGATACTGAGTGCACAAGCACATCAACTAAAATGAGGAGCCTCCAAGGTTCGAAAAGAGTTGCATTACAAGAAGTTTGAAGAATCATGGACATAGTGAGTTAATGAGATAGTCAAAAGATCTAACTATTGATTGCTTCTTTAGCTTGAATAATGAGGGAAAGTTGGCTAAAGAGATGAGCCTTGAAAGGCCACAGTACAAAGGGTTTGATGAGATTCATGGTTTGGTTCTGTATAGAAGGGGAAAAGAAAAGATTAAGAAAATTCATGTGGAGGATCTGATTTTTCATTTTTCATTTATCATATTCAACTTTAATATTTGTATATTTGTATAATTAGATGAACATGTAACATATAAGGAAAGTACTTGTGTGTGTATATATATTTTTTACTCATTTTTAATAAAATTTACATATATGTTTAATTATTCATATGGTAAAAGTGTGATAAATAGCTCACATAAGTGTAGTTCAACTGGTAATCTCCTGTCTCACGAAGTGGAGGTGCCAAGTTCGAGCCCCCGTGGCCTCACCCGGTGTGTCCTAAGGGCAGTCAGTATCACCCGTGGGGGTTTTACATAGGGTTTTCCTTAGTTTCCCACATGTAAATTAAAAAAAAAAGTGTGATATATCAAATCTGCATTAAACTTATTCATAAAACCTCTATTCTTATTTTTAACTATTTTTTATACAAATTGTCTCTAATTTTAACTATTTGTAGGGCTGCAACTTGGGTTGGAAGAAATCCGACCCGACCCGAGTTGATATATATGGAGTCTAACCCGACTCGACACGAATTCCAACCGGAATCAACCCTCATTCTGACCCAACCCTCATTCTGAACCTATTTTAGCCTAATTTTAGCCTAACCGGGTCGGGTCGGGTTAACTTGTAAAATCCTCAATCCGACCCGACCCGAATTTCATGCGAGTTTTTATCTTCTCAACGCGACCCGACCCACCCCGCTGGCCCGAAATTCTTGACCCGACCCGCATGATTTATCGGGTCAGGCCAAAACCCGACCCGAGTTGCAGCCTGAGTTATTTGGTTGAGCCAAGATGAGCCTGGCTCTACCTCCATTGAAGGACTGCATTGATTATCCTTCCACGTTTGAGTTTCTACTCTTTAAGAGCTGCTGGTTGGTTGATATTACTCACAAAGTAAGCGAGTATTCATTACTGTAATTAAAGATTTACAGTTCTTAGTATTATTCATTGCTGTAATTAAAGATTTACAGTTCTTAGTATTATTCATTACTGTAATTAAAGATTTACAGTTCTTACTATTCTGAGTGTGAAGAAAATATTTGTCAGTGGAAATTAATTATGAATGTGAAACTTCAAATAACTACAGTCCTTTTGTCATTGGATCTAAATATATGGGCCTAGAAGTAGTGCACAATGAAGAATAGGCCTGTATCGTGAATCCAAACCCGGCATCGAAATGCAAGTTTACTCCTGATTCAACTCAATTAAAGCCATTGGATGCTTATAAGGTCGGTATGGAATCGGTGTCTTGAGAATTAATGAACAGAAAAAGGGCAACGAATAAATGAATTGAACTGAATCTCAATAGGTTTGTGTGTTGGCCGGGAACCCACTTCAAAAAGCAAGAGTCTTGAATTGGAATTCCAATTTACTCCATAGAGTTACTCCTCTTAATTTTATCCAGCGTGTGTAGGTAAAGAAGCCTTGGTCAAAAAAAAAAAATTATACTGAAGTGACTTTAAGAGAATTACGAGCCCTAAAAGTTCACATGATGCCAACTCAGCCCGAATTTGTGATAATCGAGTCATCAGCGGAGTAGCTTGTCTCAAGATTCTACAATATCGATCGATATTACTCTTTCTCTCTCTCTCTTTTAGACAAAATCTCGGCCGAGATCTCACCTGTACGCCCGATACATTTCGTATCGACCAAGAAATCTCGAGCGTCCAAAATCTGAGATATCTCGGCCTATACGAGATATATCGGCCAAGATTTGCACCCTTGGCCTGTCTCCCCCCACCTGAGTTTTAAAAGAATAGGCCCATTATCATCCTGTCCTCCTGTCCAGGGGTCAAAATATCGGCCGATACTGTGCGTATCGGCCAATATAATTTGAATTTTTTACCACCGAATTATATCGGCCGATACGTATAGTATCGGTCGTACAAAAAAATTCGGCCGATATGGCCGAATTTTTTACCGAATTATCGATCATAGTATCGGCCGATTTTTAAAAGTTCGGTTTTTTTTTTAAATAGCGGACAAGAATGGAAAGAGAAAAAAGAAAATATAGAGAAAAGATTGAAGAAAAAAAAATCGCACACCTTTCAGAGCTTCTTTTCTCTTCTTTCTCTTCTTCGTTGATGGAAAAAATGCAGAGAGTGGGAAAAATACTGGCGGCGGCTACTAGGGTTTAACAGAGAGAGAGTGAAAGAGAAGAAGGGTATTAAAACATTAGCATTAGGGTTTTTAAGTGAAAACCCATTTGACAAAGCTGCGTGTACTCTAATATTATCAAAAGTTATTTTTCAAATTGTGTAATTGATAATATTCTCCTTTAAAAATTTAAAATTATTTTTTAACCATTGTGTATTTTTAAAATTTTAGACTTAAAGATCTCTTAACACTCCTAAATATTTAAAACACAGTATTTTACAAATAAGAGTATCCCTAGGGTGTATTGAAAATACATTTAGGAGTGTCAAAAGACCTTGAAGTTTTAAAGTATATTTATCAGGTTATCGTAATTAGTCCAGATATTCAATTTGAGAAATTTTGAAAATACACAGTGCTTAAAAAATAATGTGTATAGTGTATTAAATAATAAAATCTCCTTTAAAACTTTAAAGTTATTTTTTAAACACTGTGTATTTCCAAAATTTCTCAAATTGAATATTCGGACTAATTACGATAACCTGATAAAAATACTTTAAAACTTAAAGGTCTTTTGACACTCTTAAATATTTAAAACACAGATTTTACAAATAAGGTATCCCTAGGGTATGCCAAAAACACATTTTGGAGTGTCAAAAGACCTTAAAGTTTTAAAGTATATTTATCAGGTTATCATAATTAGTCCAGATATTCAATTTCAGAAATTTTAAAAATACACGATGCTTAAAAAATAATGTGCATAGTGTATTAAATAATAAAATCTCCTTTAAAACTTTAAAGTTATTTTTTAAGCACTGTGTATTTTCAAAATTTCTCAAATTGAATATCCGGATTAATTACGATAACCTGATAAAAATAATTTAAGACTTCAAGGTCTTTTGACTTTCCTAAATGTGTTTTCGGCACACCCTATGGTTCCCTTATTTATAAAATACTGTATTTTCGGCACACCCTAGGGATATCCTAACTTAAAATAACACTCATTGACTAAGAAAATAAATTATGAAATTATTTCTACAAATTTTCCTCATTTATATCCTTTTCCTTGTAATTTTCACAATTTTATTACTAATTATATAATTTCCCATTATCATAACTTCAAAAATATATTCGAAAATGTAAATGTCCGATATTTTATGAAAAAATTATATATTCAATAAGTCCATAATTATCTGCATTTACTGTAATTTTTTTGAAATTTTTTAAAAAAATAAGAAAATGGATAAGAGAGAGAAACAATTCGGCCAATATATCGGCCGATATGAAAAATCGGCAGGGATCTCGCCCGGCCGATTTTTCTACCCCTGCTCCTGTCTAAGCATTGACCAAAACAGTGAGGCCCGTATTTGAACAAGGCCTTAAAATTATCAAGTTGGGCTGGGTGGGCCAGACCTAAATGCTGCTATAATAATGTGAGGCCCAAGATCGGTTTGGATGATCCACACCATTGACTGCTAGAATAAAGTCGATTCCATTGGCAGGATCTACTTGACTGACCGTTCCCAAATAAGAAAAGATGCCAACTCGTTGAAAATTTTATCCAATAAAATGTTCTTCATTGAGCCTCATCATTAGAGAATCGGCATCTCCACTCATTTGTGGGACCATCGTATCCCTCCTTTAGCCAGAGGGGTCCACAAGAGAGAATGTGGGACCAACCAATGGCCCCACAGCCATTCTAATCTAAATTTGCCCTGGCCCACAAGTGTTATGTAGGACCAAACAATTGGCCCATGCATCCTAAACCCAGTTTCACATTCACAATCAAACCATTAATTTTTTTTAATCACAGTTTTAATTCAATTAGATTCAATCATTCGACTAAATTAATTTGAACTCTTTTGTTACGAAATTAGCATAATACTATAATAGAATAATATATTATTATTTAAATATGAATTGCTAAAAATATAAGAAAATAAATTTTTTATTGTAATCATAATACTATAATGGAAAACGATGAAATTGAAATTTTTAATGAAAGAGAAGAAGAGAAAATTATTTCTAAAGCCGTATTTTCGCATGGAAACTTGGAAGTGAAGTGTTTTGTGGAAGCGCATACACCCAACATTCGTTGTATATACTATACGCAGGTACAGTTCCCAGTTGGTCTCCACCATCTCTTGCACGATAGTTGCAGACTGGCATTACAGAAACAGAAATGGAGTAAAGCATTTTTGACTATTTCAGTCTGTAATTGTGTATACATTTAGCCCTTCAAACCCTACACTTTTCTTTACAATATACCCCTCAAAAAGGAAATAGAAATCCCTCAAACTCCCAGTTTAATCAACTGTTCTATTGAAATTCAAAACCCTATAATCCAGTCTAATCGAAGAAGTCCAAAAAAGAGGAGAAGAAGAAGAAATATGAGGACCCAGAAACCCAGAAAATCACTTCCCCTATCTAAGTATCAAACCATTAAAGCATCGAAAAACCTATAATCCAGTAAAGAAGATAAATAAAAACCCGAAAACGTAGATAAGAGGAGCGGCGTGTAGAAGATTCACACCAGATAAGACCAGCACAGCATCCGGCATCGCTGTTTTTGGGCACAACGTCAAATCCCTAAAATGGCCCTCACTCCTATCGGAATTTACACAGAGATTCGGATTCCCTGCCAACTTGATCAGCTTCTTGGCGGAGAAATTAGCAGAAAATGGGATCTCTCCACTCAATCGATTGTTCTCCAAATTCATCTCCTTCACATTCCCCAACAGCCCAAGCTCCTCAGGAACCTTCCCTTCAAGCATGTTGTTGTCCAGACTCAAATAGCAAATATTTTCCAGAAATACCCCCATGGATCTTGGTATATTACCAGCCAGACCCACCCCAGAAAGCCCAATCCCCAAAATGCCCCCTAGCTTCTCCCATATTTCCGGAATCCGTCCTCCCAACTCGTTCCCACTCAAGACCTCTCTCAGTCTCGGCATCTCTGCAAGGAACAGCGGAATGCCGAAGTTTCCAAACCTGTTGTAGCTAAGATCCAAAAGCTCCATGCTCTGCAGTCCCGACAATGAATCCGGGACCCGCCCTTCGATCCGGTTAAAACCCAAATCCAGCTTTATAAGAGACGACATTTCTCCGAGTTCGGGAGGGAGATTTCCATTCAAGCTGTTGTAGCTCAGATCGAGGATTTTCAGCTTCTTGAGCTTTCCCAAAGCTCTGGGTAGCTCTCCGGTGAGGAAGCTTCTAGAGATAACCAGCTGCTCGAGTTGCCGTACTTTGCCCACCGAGTCAGGGACATTTCCGGAAATTCCAGTCCCAGTCAGAATCAGCCTCCGAAGACGGGTGAAATTGCCGATTCTGCCATCTAGGGGCCCAACAAGAGATGGATTCTCGACGAAAACGAGCTCTTCCAAGAAAGTTGGCAAATCCCAGAAATACTCCGGTAGGGTGGCATTATGACCGGTGAAGCACTTATAGAAGAAGAGCTTGCGGAGGAAAGGAAATGAGGAGAGGTGAGGGGTAAACTGGGGATTTGGCCCGCAAGGAGGATTGGATGAGTAGTCTGAGACAAAGCCGAAGCTGAGCTCGGCGATGTGGGTGCTGGTGAAGTTCTCGCCGGCGTAGTAATCGCAGACGACTCCGTGCGGGGCTGAGAGGCAGAGGTTGTCTGGGTAAAGGGCTCGCCAGTTAATCGCCGAGTTCATCGCTTCCAGGACAAGGTACGCAGATTCCTGCTCGTCCGGGTCGAGAAGCGGGATTTCAGGATCGGCTGAGGAAATGCCGAGGACGGAGAAGAAGAGGAGGAGGAACAGAGAAAACCAAGACGAGAACATAGTTACGAGAATGCCACTGTTTTCTTCTTCTTTTTTCTCTCTCTTAAGGACTGAAATAGCCCAAGAGAAGAAGAAGAAAGATGGAGAGTAGTGGAAGAGACTGGTGGGCAATGGGAGGTGAGGCGTTTATAGGGGAGAAGGAGAGATTCAGGTTTTATTACGAAAGTACCATCGTAATTGATGCGGCAGTTCTGGTTACAAATATTGCAACAAGATTTTTGCGTGAAAAAAATTCAGATTATTCTGAAACTATATTAATCATAATAAGTAAAAAATATTATCTACATTAATCTTTGTTAGAAAACATATTTTTTATTTTTTTCATAATCTCATTTAATCTAAATCCAATAAAACAGGGATAGCAATCTTCCGATGGGCATTTTTTGTAATCCGACATGTGTTTTATCATATTGCTCATCTTGCCTCTCCGAATCCTTCTAATCACTTAGGAAAGGATTCGGCGAGCCAATTCAAAATATAAAGTGGACAATAAAGTAAAATCCGTGTCACATTAGACAAAATATCAGAAGATCGCTGGCATAAAACAGAGGTAGTAATTTTTCCACTACCACTTTCTCTTACTGTGCACACTATTTTTCTTTTAAATTAGAGGTCTACGGAAAAAAATGTTTTTCGTTTGTTCCCAATAGTCCAGTACTATTGAATTTAACATCAAAATGTACACATTAATTTAATAACTTTAAACTAATTTTAAATAAAATAAAAAATTACATGGGATCTAAAAACAATATAACATTGCAAATAATTATCTACTTATTTATCTCTTCTAATGTGGCACATCACAAAAACAATATCAAACCTTAAATAAAAAAATTAATCCAGCTAAATTTACTTACAATTTCTCATTTTTACCGTTAATTTTAAATATTTAAGTCGAGATAGATTTCACAAACTCTTGAGTTGAAGAGTAAAGTGTTTTAACGGATTGTATAGAAAGAGTCGAGCTCAGTGATCACAAAAATCATATAAATGAATAGATTATCAGGAGAGTAATAAAAATGAGACATGTTGAATCATATTAGCACTTAATTTTTTACAATTAAAAATGAATAATTAGAAAAGATATTCTGACTTACTGTGATTAATGAACGATCTCGTATTCAATTTAAAAATATAATAATAATTTTAACATACTAGCACATAAAAGACGTTATGCTCTGGACATTTTATAGTTTTCTTTAAATCATTTAATAATTTTAAATACAATGATATATATCTATTTTTTTAATGTTGTAAAACTCTTAGATTTAATTCTTTGAAATGTGGGGAAGTGAGAAAACTGAGATCTATATCAAAGTTATCAAATAAATAATAAAAATTAAATTGATCATTCATTTCAGTATGCTAATATTTCAATTCAATAATTCAAATATTCAATTATATAAAAAAAAAATGACCAGAGGATCTCACTCGAACTAGAAGCGGAAGCACAAGGGGTGAAAAAGATGTCTGTACCCTGCAAGCGAAGACAAACACAGAGAGAGTGACAGAGAGAGAGGACGGAGCGGTGATGACGTGGCGAGGGCAGAGGGCAGACGGAAGTCGCGGCGGGAGCAGAAGAATGCCTGCATAGAGCCGCCAGCGCGTGCTTCTTCAGGAATAACACCGACCGGACATCGACAGAGTCATCTTTCTGCACTCTTCGACACGTGTCAAGTGGTCCCACTTGTACTCTCCTCTTCCAGCAGCTGCAATCCAAACCGTTAGCTCATGCCAGACGGATCTCAACCGTCCATAACTTGCAAGGGGGGGAGGTCAGTGGTCCCTGTAAAAGTGGATAAGCCCACAGCCCAAGACCACCACAATCAGTGTGGTCCGATGCGTGGGTTCACCTCTTCAACACATCGGCAAATGTGGTTCTCTCCCTCGTTTACCACTTTACCTCCATTTCACACCCAAAATCTATAATTATGATTCAACAAATATAAAATAATGACAATAATAAATAATTATAGTCATTTCTTAGTCATTTCAGTCTATTTTAACAATAATTTTTGAGTAGCGATCTTTTTACAGACATTTGCAGCAAAATACAAAATTTAGAGTATTATCCATTTTACCCTTCTACTACTGTACAAAAGTATTTAAAAAAATTCAGTGATCCAATTTCAGTAATCCAATTTGTTATTTTTTATGAAAAAATAGTCTAGATAAATTTTGATCTATCTTTTGACTCAATTTTTGCCCCAGCCAATAATATTAATGTTTCTAACATTTTTATAAATATTAATATTTTTTTAAATTATGATAAATTTCAACAAATATTTTAAATATCAACTGAATTTTAGAACTCCAGCCTACCCGTCAAGGATCAAGGCCTAAACTTTTGCTAATTATTAGACAAACCAAGACATCCGTTTTGGATGCATGCGGCAGTTCTGAACCAAGTCTGACTAGGCTGAGTCTTAGATGGAATCAGGTTAAAATAATAGAACTCGGGCGAGTTACAACAAGACGGTCATATTAGGTAGGACTGAGTCTGCGTTGGCTTGAGCTCGTAAAAATTTTAAAACTTTGATTGAGACCCTTGATGGCAGTACCGTATCACCCGAGATTATCCGATGTTTTTAGAAATAAAATATTTAATGGGCAATATGGTGCTTGAATTGTTGAGTTTTAAAACCTTGGTCCAACTGAGTTGATGTAATTTTAAAATAATAAATTAAATATAACAGAAAATTGTGTTAGTATTGATACAATGATATGTTGAAATTTGATATGCATAGTTGTACATAAGCATAGTTTACAAATTCAAAAAAATTCAGAGGAATTTGAGTTGACTCGATAAAATTTTGAGTCAAGTCTGAATTTTGAGTTTTAGAACAATGTCTGTAAGCGTGGAACATTAAATCATTGTATAATATTTTGATAAAACTTAACTTGGATGAATCTTAAGTTGAAAAAATAATTGAATTTCATCAAAGATCTTCTTCTCTTATATGCTATGATTTGTAACATTCTTCAGCTTTTTTAAAAGACAATTGACTTATTTTAAAATTCAATCAACAAAAATATATTAAATGATATTTTTAAACAAAAAATTAATTTGATAACACGTACCTTTTTTTAAAATGGAGAACGGTATAATCGAAGTGCAAAATAGAAAGATCTTAGACCAGATTATCCATTTCTCCATCTAAGATAAATATAGTTGTCCAAATCAATTCTTTTTCAATATATATATATATATATATGAGAAAAATACCTTTATCAATTTTTGCTAAATATATTAAGAAAATTCTTTCCATTGTTCAGGCCATCAAATTTCAAATCCGAACAGCAGCATTTTTAAGGGTTTAATTATGCAGAACCAATGAGATAGAGAAGGCATTGAATATAGAAGTTAGAATAGATAGCAACAACCATTGCTCAGAAAAAGTACAGCATTTAAGAATTAAGAAGGTCTCAGATCTCTCCTTTTGCTTTCTCATTTTAATGCGAGAATTAATGTGATCTGAAATATTAAACTATGATATATGGCACTTAATGGGTTTAACTAATATTTTGGTCTTTTTTTAAATCTATTTGGAAGGATGTCTTGTTAATACGAGAAAAATTTATTAGAAGACACGAGATAAAGTGAAATTCTTATTTTGTATCTATCGGTGTACCAACATACAGAACATATATAGAGCGGCGTATTATCGGTACACTTGTACTTGATGAGCAGTACAGAGGTAAAATAGAAATTTCACTCCATCCCATGTCTCCTAACAGCCCCATATTAGGGTGGCTTGCCTATTTCGAATTTAATTTTTTTTTAAAAAAAATCGAATGAAATTCTATTGGCATATGTCTTTTTTTTTTTTATTCTATCTTTATTTATATTAACTAATGTAGAAATGCTTTAGATTGAATATCTTTTATAGCTATTAAACATCAATCAATTGTGACTCATAGCATTACCTCATAATACAAAAGAAATACAATTTCATGAATAAATAACAACTACCTATTCCAAATAATTTGAAGCTAAATTTTTTAAAATAATGCAGAAAAACCCATATCAAAACTAATTATATATTAACAAAATCATTAATTAATGAATTTTGAATAAATTGAAAGACACTTTTCATTTTCAACCTTATCACTTCTCAACAATGAAATTCATAAATTAGAACTAATTCATATCATTCCAACAAAATGCATGCAGACCTCTAAGTTTCAACAACGATAGTTGTTCGAATAAATTTTTACACATCATAGAATCAAAGATTTACCATCATTAAGTAATAGATTATAAAAATGGTAATGACAGCCATTTTTTATATTTTTTTAGAAGGATCGTATTTAAAATAATCTTGAGGAGTTGATTTGATGACCAAATCCCGTCTTTATGAAAATTAATACTCCGGGCTCGACACTCCAACTACCAGATTTGCCTACTCAATGAAATTCATCTAATCAAATTTAATTCTTGTCTAAGAATAGTTGAATATGAATTAGATGTTACTAAAATCTGGCATATGTATTTGCATGTTCATGCATGCACTCAAATTCAAATCCACATACATATTTTCTATCATTGGATTAAATATTTTTAAAATTAAAAATATTATTATTCTTTTATAGAAAAAACCATAGCATCTGAAGTTTCGATTTCGTAAAAGAACTCAAATTCACCAAGCACATGAGTAATTGCAAATTATAATAAAAAGTTAAAAATAATAGAAAAACTTAAATAATACTCCAGAGAAAGACAATGAAAAAAGTAAAGTGACAGGATATGATTTTTAAATAAAAATATAAAATTTACTTTTATCTATTTATTATTATCTAAATAATAAAAATATATTAATATCTATTATTATAAAAATATCAATATTTTTTCCTAACTCCAAAACTCTAAAATCCTCACCTCCGGTTAGGGCTGAAATAGGGCCTTGTCGGGTCGGGTTTTTTAAACCCAACCTTGCCCGAGTTACTAATTTATGGAATTCAACCCGAACTTTTGACCCGGACATCTTGACTCGACCCGATCCAAATTATAACCGACTCAACCCGAAATCCAACCCGACTCGACCTGCATTTTGAACATACCTTAACCTACCTTTTACCAGGTTGGGTCGGGTCGGGTTAACTTAAAAATCTCTCAACCCAACCCGACCCAAATTCAATGCGGGTTTCTGACTTCTCAACCCGATCCGACCCACTAACCCGACTTTCATAACCCGACCCGCATGATTTTCAGGTCAGGTCATGAGGATTCGGGCAAAAACCCGACCCGAGTTTCACTCGTACCTCCAGTGATCACAGAAAACGGGGGAATTTATTAACACATCCAAATTATAGGACCCACTTGCCTGTATTTATAAATTTATTTATTTTTTGAATAACATGAGTATCGTGAGACTACTCCAACACAGGGGTACAAATATCGGCCGATACATATCGTATTAGCCGATATGTACCGGTTTTGAGGTTGCAAATATCGGCCGATATTCACAATACCGGCTGAAATATCGACCGTATCATATCGGCCGATATCAAAATATTGGCCGATATCGGTTGGAGAGAGAAAAATATCGGTTGATATATCGGTCAATATATCGTATCGGCCAATATATCAGCCGATTTTTTAACCCCTTCTCCAACACACTTATTATCTTTTGAGCATGGACTTTGTGCCTTCCCTGACAATTTCTATTCTTTATCAAGATTTAAGTGTTAGAAAGTTTCAATTGATCACTTTTTGAAAGGATTGAAATTAGTTCCATGTCAATTCAATTTTAAAAATAATATGTGGAATAAATTAAACATCACATCATGATAATAAAAATAAAACTATACACACCACAGTAATTAGGACATCAGAATTTATATTCGACAAACACCTGTCTATGTCTACGGAGAGACTGATATTTTATTCAGAGAAAAAGATGAAGAACATAATACAAGAGAGAGAATCGATGATGTTAAGCCAAACTTATTTAGAGAGTTGTAGACAAATCCTATTCCGTTGCTTCATCTTATCTTCTTTCTAGAGAGTCTGGTCCCTTTGAGAATACTTCCTCCGTAAGAAAGAACAAAGTCAGTCACAAATTTCTCCAATGCAGGTTGACAATCCCTAGAAAAACTCTCCCTATCTTTTTTTTCTCTCTCACTTATCGTGACTTTGAAGAGTCACGTTAGCAGTATACAACACAACTCATTCACGCCGAGCACTCCATAATTTTGGGAGAAAGACCTGGTGGAATCGAGTCACCGTCCTCAACACTCAAAGCTGACTCATTGATTACATGGCCTAATTTTAGTTCCATGCCAATTAAGGACCAGTAGACCAATTGTTAGGCCTGATAAATTAATTTTTAAATTATGTGATTTTAATTTTTTTTACTTAAAAAGTAAAATCTGACCTAATCCAACATTCCACTTGTAATTTTTTCAAATTTTAAACTTATATCATTTCAAATTTTGATGTTATATATATATATATATCGGTTTTTAAAATTTTTATATATTGGTTGATATGATATGTATCGGCCAATATTGATAGTTTTTGTAAAAAAAAAAAAAAGGTAAGAGAGAAATTTATCGATCGAAATATCGGTCGATATCTAGAGTTTTACCCCTGATTATACCTAAACCAATTTAAATAACTATTTTATGTTTTTCATCCATTAAAACTATCTTTATATAGTCGTAATGCCATAACACGCTAGCTTCGTTAAATGTCTTAATAAGAAGATACTACAGTTATCGTGTATTAGACTGTTTGGGTGGAGGGAAAGAGGAGAAACTAGGGATTTTTTATTATTTTTTATCATTTGGTATTTACTCAATCGGGTTTCATTTTTTTCCAATTTTGCCCTTGTTGCTTTACTCATTTTCTCATCATACAATTTCAATTGTGATTATCAAATAAAATACAGAAAAATCCGTCATCAAGAGAATTTCTTTCTAAGGAATAGAATGGAGATTTCCTTATATAGCTTTCTTCTCATCCAAACAAAGCCTAACTGAAGAATGAAAAAATTTATAATAATCGACACTATAATCAACTAAAAATAGTTCTTTCAAATGCATTTTGGTGTGTCTTAAAAGTTTTATTAAAGAAATATTATTACGACGTAAACTACATATATATCGTTTGCTTAACTTGTACTATGTAAAGTTTAATCACGAACTGTTCATTCAAAATATATAATTCTAGCTTTCTAAATTTTGATAAATTTAAATAATTAATTTTTAAAAAGTTAAAATTAAACTTATAAATTTCTCCATATACAGCATACCCAATCATATATATTTTCTTTATTATTTGAAAATCAACTGTAGACTTATTTAAAGTACAGTTCAATATTCAATGTGAAGGAAGTCTTATCAGTGTTGGCCTCATATGAAGGGAAGTCTTGAATTCTCTTCATCTACTTAGGATTTGGAGGTTTACACATGCTCGATGAATTAGTCTCACCTACAATGTGAGGTGAGGATACTATGTTACAAAAAAAAAAGAGTCTCATTTGTGTTCACCGAGAAGACATAGCAGTTAGTCATGGATAAATTTTTAGTGAGACTCTTTAATGTGATATATTATTAAATAGATTTTAGATCTTTTATAATTAAGTATGACATAAATAAAATCATATAAGTAGATTGCGTATAAAGTTTCTATCTCTATCGGATTATTATATAACATTCAGTAGTGTATGCTCATCAAAATTAAAAGCCAACATTATGTGATTTAAATGATCAATTGATAGTAATACTTTACAGACTTCACACGACTACCTATCAAATGAACCCAATTAAATAAAACACATCATTCATTTTAATATTATATCTCACTGTAGAATTTTACTTAGTTTGTCTTGCTAGCCTAACTCATTTTCGGGTTCTCTCTTCGATTTTGTTCCTCCCTGTTGGAAAATTTCAGTCTATAAATGCTCCTACAAAGAGATGTGAGCTTCATTGGTCAGACAGAGCAGAAGGAAAAGATAATGGAAGAAGAGAAGGGAGTTAGGAAAGAAAGTCATCCACTGCTGAGAGGGGGGAGAAGAGAAGGAAGCTACAGCCATGGCTTCTCTTCTTCTGAAATGCAATCACTTTCTGCTGTGTGTGAAGCCTTTATACCCTCTCTTCCACCAGAAACCATTCCCTTCAATGGCAACGAAGACCCACCACGCAACACCCTCGAAGCCTTCTACCTTGCTTCAGCCTCTCAGCATCCTGTCCCAGATGAGGTCTGTTTGCCGCTGTTTTTTTTTGAAAAAAAAAAAGTTGCGAGTTTATTTGACTATCTGAAATTTTATTTTATGCAATAGACTATTTATTGTTGTCATATTTTTATATTTTTTCCAAGGGAATTAATATGAAGATATTGCTCTTCCTTTTATCCTATTTATTTATTTTTATTGTTTCTCGTTGGCAATAATTCAGAGTGATGACGATGGTAATAATTGAAAAGAAAAAAACTCAACAATAAAATTAAAAAGATGTTACTAAATAATAAAAATATAATTTAAAAAGCAATCTCCACAAGTTTGAATATTTGATATGTTAAAAGACATGAGTAGGAACTCCACAAAAACCCACATGGTTTAGTTCAATTGGTTGCCTCCAGCCTCAAGAAGCGAGAGATTGCGGATTCGAGCCCCTATGACCTAACTTTGGTGTGACTTAGAGATAATGGATCCATCCGTGGGGAGTTTTAATAGGACTGTGTCTAAATTTTTTACACGTTAATCTAAAAAAAAAGAAAAAGACATTAGTAAAATTGACCCTAAAAAATGTTATTAAAGAGAGGAAACACATATGATATAAATCCCATAACTTCAAGGTCAAGAGTTAATATGGGTCTTTTGATAACAGTTCTCCCCACGCCAGGGCTCAAGACACACTCACCTCTCCTTCCACGCATGGCCGGACATACGAACATAATCCATCTCTGTGATAACATGATACCATGATAAAACAAATGAGTAGAACTCTTCTTTAAAAATCGACTATTGAAGAGAGGAAATCAATGTCCTTACAAATCTAGGATCGTATTTCGAGATGACTGAACGATCCTCTGTTCTGCCTCTTCCTCCTCCCAATTGACTGTGGCCACTCTTCTTTCTCCCTTTTCAAATCTAACTTATCTGACATTTTCTCTTTGTTCTGCAAATCTGGGACAAATTTTGACAGCTTCATCTCTTCTGATAAATCCTCTGGGAAGCATCATGGTTTAGCCTTTGTTAGGTTCAGGTAGAAAGTCGAGGCTCTTCGCGCCATTATCGATATCAATGATCGCATATTCAAAGGGGTTCTTAACAAAGTGCAAATGACCCGTTTTGCCAACCTTAAACCTCATCCAGCTAGCGGAATTTCCTAATCCTGCCTCTTTTTACTCAATTGTTTCAGCTCCAGTTTGGAAGGCCATTTCCTGAAAAGGCAGATTCATCATTTTGAGAAAAAATCTTGTTGAAAAGAGGTTCGAGAAAGCTTACCTTCCTATTTGAAATTTAGTCTCTTAGATGCATGTGGTTTGAAAAAGACATACTCTTACATAAAAAGTGTTCTAAAATTCAACTTGAAAAACATTTCAAGTATTTAATTTTAAAAGCCATAAAGGTTTATCCATTTATATCATTTGAACTTAATACGGCAGTGAAAAGGATTATAAGTAGGGTCGGGTCAAGTCGAGTTTAGTTGAATTTATGCAACTTACTCTAAAGTCCAAATCAAGATTTTTAAATCTAGAATTGACCCAATCTTAGAGGAAACTAATCCAACCCTAAAAGTACGCAAATAGATTTAGCAAAATCTGACGTGACCTGATTACCCAACTTAAATTCAACCGACCCATTTTCATAAATAACCCAACCCGATCAGAACCCATTTTTAAATAAGTAGACTCGATCCAAACTTGAAAACAAATGGATAGACTTAACTTATTTGATCATTGCCACATTTATATGTGACACATGCAACTGTATGAAATTTATATATATATATATAAGGAATAGTCTCAGTATGTGTTTCAATAGAAAAATCTTTTTAATTAGATAAATGGGTAAATCTAACTTAAACCTTACTCAAAATAAACTGGAACCACTTAATCTGATCCGAAATAGACTCAAACCGAAAAAGACCCGACACGACCCAACCCAACCCACTGCTGGGTCTATAACTGAGGCCCGTAGCTATAGCCAGGAACCTGACAATTTTAATAGATTGAAAAAGAAAAAAAAATGGAGACCTAAAAAATAAACTAAGATAGATCCTAAAAATGATAGAAATAAAGTATCACACAATTGCAGGGGAGAGATAACTAGTCTTTATAAAATGCTTTTATATATACAAATAAAATAGTATATACTAAAATATTTCAAAGATAGTCGTGGGTCTCGAATATTTTTCCTTAACCTAACCCGACCCAAGGAAATCTTGGGACTTCAAAGCTTGGAACTAACACAACCCTGAATCTGGTGATCTATGAATTAACTTTAGCAATTTCCTATTTGGAACCATGAAGATCCAATTTTTACCTAACCTAACTTGCACTTCGAACAATGAGTGTATCTGAAAATGAATTATAAATCCAATTCAAAGACTGATGGTATGGGATAAAAAATAATGTAAATGTAGGCTGATTTAAGAATTAGTTGAGTGAGTTCACCACAAATTAGTCCACACTGGACGAATTCTTCCTTGATTACGGCAAACTCTTTTTTAAGTAAGTGGCAAATATCTAGAACCTTGTGGTCATTCATAATTTTATATATATCAAACTATCAAGAGGGCACCCCTAATTAGTGGCCTAAGTAATATTATTAATTTATTTGAACACCCAGTAATTGTACTTTAGAATTCTTACAGCTGATGTGATTAGGTATATTTTAAAAGATTGATCAATTGTTACACTTAAAAAAATTGGTAAGATCTCATATGTGAAAATAGATAGCTTCTCCATTTTTTTTCCAAAGGGATTTTAACACGATTTTGGTTATTTGGCCATTTTCTTGGAACAGGCTGCAGAGCTAATGAGGAAGAGAACTTCTCCAGAGGCTTTTTCATTAATTAGATGGTTCTTGTGGCTCTTGGCCACCAGATTGGGGACCCTAATTCTTTGTGGGTTTGCTTGTTTGAGTGGGAAATTCCCATTCATTCTCAACTTCTCACAGATTTCTGTGGAGAAGAGGCAAGAAACTCTGCTGAGTTGGTCAAAGGAAAGGCTTCTGAAGCCATTGAGGTTAGCTTTTGTGATGCTCAAGTTCTACTGCTGCTTCACCTTCTTCTCTTGGGTAAGATATCTGTGCCACATCTTGGATTGGATTGGATTGTATTTCAGTGAAAACTCCAAACCAGACTCTTTTTCTAACTTGGCTTCAACTGTTTTTCCTGCAGACAGATGAGAATTCACAAAACCCAACATGGAGTGCAATTGGGTATTACACAGATACTAGTGAAAAATCATCAAACACCCAAGGAGAGAAGCCCCTCCAGAAGGGTATTATAGATACAGCCAATCAGACTGAAACATCCTTTCTCAACTCCCTCACCCAGAAAGGCATGAATGTCACATTAGATCCTGTCCTTAACCTCTTCAAAGTCGAATGTGACGTTGCTGTTGTCGGCTCTGGTTCAGGGGGAGGCGTAGCGGCTGCAGTTATGGCAAATTCTGGCCAAAAGGTGATTGTAATCGAGAAAGGAAACTACTTCACACCTGAGGATTATTCCCATCTCGAGGCCCCCTCCATGAGTGAAATGTATGAATCGGGTGGAATCCTGTCAACGCTTGATGGGAAGATGGCGATATTCGCTGGATCGACGGTAGGTGGCGGCTCGGCTGTGAACTATGCAGCCTCCATAAAGACACCACAGACTGTCCTCAAGGAATGGACCGAAGCCCACAAACTCCCGCTCTTTGCGAGTGCAGAATATGTTTCCGCCATGGATGCTATCTGCAAGAGACTTGGAGTCACAGAGAAATGTGTGGAGGAAGGATTTCAAAATCAAGCTCTTCGGAAGGGATGTCAGAAGCTTGGCCTGAAAGTGGAATATGCGCCACGAAATTCTTCTGAGAGGCATTACTGTGGTTCATGTTCCTATGGTTGTAAAACAGGAGAAAAAAGAGGGACCAATGTAACTTGGCTAGTTGATGCAGTAGATTGTGGTGCGGTGATCTTAACAGGGTGCAAAGCTGAGAAATTTATATTGGAAAATAACAAAGTTGGCCAAAATAAGAGAAAGAAATGCTTGGGAGTGATAGCTACAACTTTGAGAGACAAAATCAGCAAAAGAATACAAATCCAGGCGAAGGTAACTATTTCTGCATGTGGGTCTCTCCTAACACCCCCTCTAATGATCTCTAGTGCGCTAGAGAACCCCAACATCGGCAAAAACCTTCGTCTCCGTCCTGTCTCACTGATATGGGGATACTTCCCTAACTCGATATCGGATCTCAAGGGCAAAGTATTTGAAGGAGGGATACTTACATCGCTGCACAAAGTGGTATCAGAGGAATCAAATATTCGAGCTCTCATAGAAACCCCTATGTTTGGGCCTGCTTTGTTTTCCGCAATGCTCCCATGGATATCTGGGCATGATCTCAAGGAGAGGATGCTAAAATACGGGAGGACGGCACTTCTTGCCGTAATAGTTAGAGATGGTGGGTCAGGCGAGGTGAAGGAAGAGGGAAGGATAAATTACAGGTTGGATAGAGTTGACGAGGAGAACACGAGGGAAGGATTGCAGAGAGCATTGCGGATTTTCGTTGCAGCTGGGGCAGTTGAGGTGGGCATCTATCGAAGTGACGGGCAGAGGTTCAAGTGTAAAGGGACAAGAGAAGAAGATTTGGAAGAGTTCTTGGATGAGATTAACACGACAGGAGGGCCAATGTCTGGGGGAAAGCATTGGACCATCTATGGTTCGGCTCACCAGATGGGGAGCTGTAGAATGGGAGCCAGTGAGGAAGAGGGTGGAGTGGATGAGAATGGGGAGAGTTGGGAAGCAGAAGGGCTCTTTGTGTGTGATGGAAGTGTACTGCCAAGTGCAGTTGGTGTTAATCCAATGATCACCATTCAATCCACAGCTTACTGTATCGCCAAAAGAATTGTCAAGTCCTTGAAGAACTGACTGGGGGGATTTATATAAAACATCAAATTATCCATAGCCAAGACCTAGAACTATCGAACTATTTGTAGGAACCTACATTAAACATGTTCTCCATAACAAGTATGAAGCCCCAAGTTGTCCTCGCTAAGTATAATGGCTAGGTATCTTGGAATCTATGTATGTCTATTTTCTTTTTAATAATAATCTAGTTATGATTAATTTGATCATTTTTTAATGGTAGATGCCATGAATTTGATAGAGAGCAGAAATATGGAAGAAACCTGGTTCTGGGGAAATACTTTCTATGATTAAGGGTGGTGAATGACTTGGAGAGTTCCCTTTTGCAATTTTCAGTAGATTTTGTAATAATCTATCTGAACAAGTCAGTGAGCGCATTAGATAAGCAGCTCATAGTACCCACTCTTAAATGAAAGCATTCCACTTTGGGGGTAGGGAAGTAATAAACCATATTTTACTCGCCAAACAATTCTTAACATACAATTCATGAAAGAGAAGCAAGAAAGAGGGGAAATTACTTTTCAAAAAAGAAAAAAAAAAAAGAGTGAAAATTATGGCGCCCCAAAAGAAGCCCTGGCTCAATGAACTCATCTTATTCAGTAATCTTTCTTAATCACACTTCGACTGAGATTGTTGGACCATTTTCCAATAATGTTAAGTACACAAAATGCTCCAAATAAACTATCGGCTGACAAGTCTTCCATTTTTTGAAAAAAATGAGTGACTGGTTCGCGATGGAACTCCTAATTTGTTGCCGCTTTAACTGCTTTCTTAGCAGCATCATCCAGATCTTCTGCAGTGACTAATGTCATCCCACTCTCCTACACAAATGTATCACCCCATGTTATAACCTCTACACATTTAAGGTCTCATTTCAAATAACGAAAGAATAACACTAAATGCTAGCTCAAGGCCAGTTTCACCATACCTTGAGAATTCTCTTCCCCTGATCAACATTGGTGCCTTCCAGACGAACTACCACCGGCACTTTCAGTTGGACCTGAAAAACAAACCTAAAAGGCTTAGTCTTCATCAATGCATTAATAAGAAAAGAAAAAAATCCACAGATTGCAACACAATGGTGACAAAGGCATCAGATTTTTTGTTGAGGTAGCTTCTTCAAGTTCTGAAAGGCGATTAAGATGAACATCCTACAAGTGTGGTTTTATTTAGGAAAGACACTAGAAAGAACATCTCTTACCAAGCCTCCCTCACAAGTCCACCCCTTAAACGTACATTGGTTCTCCCCACAAGGTAGGATAGGAGGTAGGGGATTACATGAATAGAGAGTGAGTGAAGTTTCACCTCCACCCTAATCATCCTAGATTGATTTCAACCATGAGTATATTAGTGTCTAGCTGCAGGCCCCATAAAGTGCTCTCATGGTGTGAATTCCATGTTGAGCCCACTTGGGTGCGATTTGAAAGATCTATGCCTGTATAGTGCGTACAAAAATCAGCTCCATAGAATGAATCTAGCACCGGGCCATGGTTTTAAAGAACCCAAAAATCAATGGTAGATAGGAGTGCAATTTTATCAAGCTCAATCCTATGATTAGATTTATTCAATAAAACTGATTTTTCATAAGTACTAAATAAAGGCAGATATCTTTCAAACACACCTAATACAATGATCAATACAAGGGCACCACATAGTGCTCTCACCACGAGAGGACTTTATGGGTGTGCAGCTGAAGGCTTCCCCATATATATAATTGGGTGGGTGGGTTTGCTTAATTAATGAACTTCTGCTCTAAATCTGATAACTGTCTGAATGAAACAGAAACAAAAGCTTTCCATGAAAAACCTCAAGTTATCTCATTATTGACCCATACAACTTTGGGAGAGTGAACTCTAATGCTATCATGGACTAGAAAATTCTGGACGCAGAAAGCGCTGACCAATACCGTCTTCAGTAGAGATTTTGTACATGAATGTTGTATCTATCTGTAACGACCCGACCCGGGGTAACGGGTCAAATGTGATGGGTAAAATTAATTTAGAACAGTATCGTAGTTTAAATTGATTTTATTAGTTTAATTTGATAATTTTATTTGGGGTAAATACAATTGAAATTAGGGATTGAATATTAGACTCCGATTTCACACACTTTCTCCCCAATAAGAATTTACAAATTTATACCCTTCGAATTAAATTAAGGAAATGGAAAATAAATTATCAACTTATATTTTAATTCCTCTAAGTTAGAATCTCAATTGGAAATATTCAATTAAGAATGTGAAATCAATAAATAGGTTCCAATTTTAGGTATCTAGAATTTAATCGATGATTGACAAAATTAATAAAAGAGAAATAAAGGACAAATTATTAAAATCAATAATTCAAAGGGACCCACCTTCCCTGGTCGAAATTAATTGTCCAAAATTCATTCACCTTGGAATTTGTTTAGTGAGATTTTTATCTTATAGATAAAAATGTATAAATATAGTTTTTTTTAATTTTATTTTAGAGAATAGAAATTACCCCTTTTGACACGCCCATTCTCGACCCTTTTTAATAAAGTTTTCTTGTTACCATTTTTCCCAAAATAAAATCCCATACACGGATGGGATTCTAGTTGCTGTGGGTGGGACTCTTCTCCCTTCCGTCTCTTTCCTAAAGCTGTATATCTCGATGGACAAAATCCCCAAAATCCCCCTCTACCCTTTTCTTCTCCTTTCCTTGTTCATTTGGGATTCTAAATCCTTACTTTCCTTTTCGAAAGCAGAGACTACAAAATCCCTAATCTTCGAACCCCTTCCTCTTCGTCTCTTCCCCTTGTTTTTCCGTCTCCTTCGGTAAGCAAATCTGGGATTTCCTCACCGATTCCTTTTCCTTTTTAAACCCATACAAAGGCAGCCAGATCTTGTTCCATATTCTCGAACTCCTTAGAGTGGAAGCAACCCGAACCCGAGCAAGAACGATATCCAGCCAGTGTTGAGCAGTGGCCGATCCTCCCAAACGGTAAGTCTTCTGATCTTGTTATTGCTTTAATCTTACTCCTTGCTTCCAACATCAAAACAATAAATAGTTTACAAAATCAGGGAAATCAACCCATGAATCTATGATACTTAGGACTGTTTGGAACAGAAAACCATCGTTTCTTGAATAAGATTTGAACCTCAGACTTCGTTTATGTATATGATGATGTTCAATATTTACTCAAAAGGGATTTCTGACTGAATGGAAGTCTTTACTGTTCATTTTCCTTGACCTGTTATGAGTTACCAGAATCCTTCCCTTCAACCGAACCTTGTGGGAGAATGGTACTTGCTTTGGATAGTATTTTTCTAGTTATTAAGCCTCTCTCTAGCCACCATGTGTTGAAGTACAATGTTACTTATTAATGTCAAATTACTTTAGGGATTTCAAAAGTATTTCATAAAACAAAAACCATCCCAGATTCAGCCCTTTTTGTGGGATTTTGACTTTAGTGCTTACCTTGTTTTAATTGGGTTTGGGAGGGGTAATAACTTATTAAATCAAATATACATTGAGTTATTATTATCTTCCATAAAGGCAGCCAACCTCTAAACTGCCCCAAGTTAGGACAGTTTTCATAACAAAATAAAATAATACAGTCCTAATTATTTATTATGTTAGGTTGGCAACAAATCTGGAAACCTTTACTATTTTACCTAAGTTAATTTGAGTTAAAGAGTGACTCAGATCTGTCCCCAATTTCTTATCCGGGAACAGTAACCACTCAGTCCTTCCCTAAAACATCCTAACTTGGGGACTGATTTCTAACCCCAGATCGGCCAATTAATGGGACTGATTTTCAGCCCCAAAAACACTGATATTGAAGACAGTTTGGACCCAGAATTTCACTCAAAACTGGTTAGTGAAACTTGTCCTCTTCCTATCTAAAACTGGATGTTTAAATCAGCCTTGTTAATGTCCAATTCGAATCTGAGATAGGAAACCATCTCATACATAGCCTCTTAGCCTTGCATTTTTCAACATGCATAGGTGAGGGCAGCACCCATCATCCATGGTTAATAATCCTCATACACCGATCTAATCCATGCTATATGGAAATATTTGTTAGGAGGAATATTAATAGTAATCGGAACCTTTAATTTAAAACATATTTGCAGCAGATTTTGGTATTCAAGAATAATTATCACTTGGAAGCTGCGTGGACTTCTCATTCGCAATACGAAAACTTCTAGGTGAGGGAAATCATTTACTACATACCATGTATTCATATAGTCTTCTATTTGTTGTTGTGTAATGAAAAATAATGCATTGTTTGTATGTTATGAATATAATTGTTGGATCTAGAAAAGACTGGATGTATGTTAATGATGGTTATAATCTGGTGCTCACTCACAGTAATGTAAGGGAGATTTTGGCTAAATATTCTATTTGCCGTGAGGAGATCCAGTCCGCCCGGATTGTGAAATCTAACCATTAATGTATTAAAAAATCCAATGATTTTATATTCGTAGATTAATGATTAATTGTATGGTATTGTTGAATTTCACTATTGATTGTACATGTTTGAATGTTGGTCTATATGATTCAAATCATTATGATGCTTGGATTATTGCTATGGTTATTTCAAGGTATATGCATGCTATAGCAAGTGAGACGTCGATTATGATGCAATAATCTGCTTAAAATGGAAGTTATAATTCTATAAATATGTCATGATTAATTCAGCATATTGATTGGCATTGAGCATGGCATTCTCATATTCATAGCATTGGGTATGAGGATGAGATCCATGATTGTCACGAAGACCACGACGGTGGTAGTATTGTTAGCCTCACTTTATGTGGGAAGACCATTATGGTAGATGAGATGTGATATCCGTGACAAGTTATGAGGGTTGTTATTCGGTGGTAGGTTGTGTTATCCTCACTTTATATGGGAAGGCCATTAAGGCGGCGATGTGTTATCCTCGATTCGTCGGGAAGGCCACCAAATATCAGTAGATGTAATAATGGGTTGGAATATGGCATTTGGCATTGAGCATTACATTTTGCAAAGGCATGAGCATGAAATAAATTGTTATTCTTGCTTAGTTGAAATATCATTGAGGAAGTAGGGATATCATATGCTATGTTTGTGTTATTGTTTTCTTCACTGGGCATGGAGCTCATCCCTTACATTGCAGGCAATCCCTTGGACTTGGGTCTGAACAATAATCACAATTGAGCTTAGAAGGCAAAGAGTCGATGAAGAATTCGTAAAAACGCTTAGTGCAGAATTTATTATTTAGAGTATAAGTTGGTTGTTTATTTGATTTGAGACTTTGAAAAAGTTGTTTATTCTTTTATTTTTAATTTGTGGAAACTTGGATAATGAATTCAAGTATGGATTAATTTTGAGAACGCTTTAATTTGATTGTCATGGGAATGTGAGTAAGTGATGCGTTTAGGAATCCTTATGTGAGTGATATTTATCCCTTTGAGTTATTTGGGAAGCTCAAATGAGATGTTATGTTTTCGAGCAGGTTGTGGGCTTGAGGAATTTTGGGTAGCCTGTGAATGTAATTATGTTTGTTTTGAATTTAGCCACAGATTTTGAAAGTAAGACCCGTTTAGGGCAGCAGGTGATTTAAATTTGTACAGTCAGATCACGCACGTTTAGGTGTTGGAAGGCGGGGCGTGACACTATCTAAGCAATGTAGAGCTCTTATACAATATTTTTTGTAATCTATATAATAATGATTCTCTTAACTACTGAAATGGTAATGTAACTCAATGGCACAACTGCTAAAGGTCACATAGTGTATGATTTGCATAATGAAATTAATTTGTTGCTGATTAAAAAGGAAAGGAATATACACAGTAGAAAGGGGAAAAAGAAAGGACTGGTTGCAGACAGACACACCTCTTTGGCAGCATTGACAATGCCACTTGCAATTACATCACATTTCATGATCCCTCCAAAAATGTTGACCAATATTGCTTTAACTTTCTCATCAGATGTTAGTATTTTAAATGCTTCCACCACCTGAGCAACAGTCAAATGCAGATAAGACAAACATGTATCTTTCAAAAGTGTATTAGCAGCGCTGTTAGAAAGTTTACGTTCTATGAGAGCATCAGATTATGGACTCTAATAAATTCTAGTTAAATGGAAAAAGTATAATAACACAAACGAAATGCTACTAAACATGGCTTGCAGTGCCAAAGCATGTATAATTTCATCTTATTTTTATCTATTACGTGTGAGGTGGTGCACCTACACAAGATGCATAAAAAGATTCCTAGATTGGATTATTGGAAGATCTACTCATCCAAGTATTGATCCTTAATCTGTTGTATGTGGAACATCACTCCAATTCCTTCCCACACTTCTATGGGAAGGCAGCATCTATCGGGTCAGAAATTAGCCATATGAGAGAGTTTTGGTGCAAATAAACCATTGATGGATGTGAGCATCAATTCAATTATTTGGATCACTGACCATGGGCACAAATGAACAAAAGAATATTTTAGAACCTGAACTGGAATTGACCAAATTTTAGGCCAGTCTGGCCCAACCAAACTGTTCAACCAGGTCAACCCACCATCATCATCATCAAGAAAAATGATAGAAAATCACCATTATCACCATCAAACACCATAATTTCTTTAAAAATAATATGAATTAAGTAAGAAAATGTAAGACAAACAAGCAAAACAAGAAAGATAAAAAAAAAAAGGGGCTCAAATTGGAGAATCATAAGGAAAGACATTCTTTTGTGAAGGAGTTCGCTTTCCTTGTTAACTGGTCCCAGAATCTGTCTACAAGAATGACCATCCTGGAGGAACAATTAAATTTCATCAACTGAATTGAAAAGCCTCAAAGCATGACAAACCGAAAGGCTTCACCAATGGTGAAGCTGGTCCAATATTGCACTGCCCACAACCAGATAAGAGAATCTAGACCTCATCACCTTTTAGAATTACAATTCTGGCAGAGAAAAGGGACATGGACCTTCCATGATATGCTCTAACAATCCCACACATACCTACAGCTCCAAGGGAAGACCAACTCTACCATCAAAATTCAAGTTTGACCTTACCAGTTTCTTACTTGGCCGGTGGTTTAGAACTTGAGTTCTGCCTGCCGTGTGCCAGGTTCGAACTTTGGTACACAGAGAGAGAGAGAGAGAGAGAGAGAGAGAGAGAGCGGGGGGGGGGGGGGGGGGGGGGGGGGGGGGGGGGGGGGGGTGGGGGGGGAGGGGGGGTGCACGCGGGTTGCTGAACAAAAAATAAATAAATTCAAGTTTGACCTTTCCTTCTAGGGAACACACACACTCGCACGCGAATGCACACATCAGCGCACACACACACACAAGATCATGTCTGTTGTCATTGTCACTATTGTTATTATCATTGCTATTGTTATTGTTATTCAGATCATTTAATTATTTTTATGCACCTACGTTAAAAGACCATGTAATTGGCAATATTTTTTTAAGAGATACGAGAAGGCTGCCATCAACAATAATCATCAAATAGGGTTTGGATTCTATCTATGAAACTCTAAGGATTTAAAGAGAACAATAGTGTCTGGGAGTCGGGGAGAGAAGGATAGGAACTCTTCTATCTCCATGTTCATCTCAAACATTCCTATATCTTTTCAAAAATGAAAATCTTTGTTTTGTTCAATCGTGCAGAGCATGTTGTAGTCAACTACATCCCAACCTTTAAAGATTCAAGCAATCAGGGAATTTGCTTTCGTTCATTTTCCTGGGGAGGTGGAAGCTCACAGAGCCATCGTCGTGTAGATAAATACGCGTTATTAATGTTGTAATGGTATTTTGCCGATAGAAACATGGTAAATTTGAAAATACCGCCGATTTGTGACATTGCTCCCGAAAGAAACCTTAATGAATGGGAGATTACATCATTGGTTGGAAGAATCTTTCATCCACATCCTTCACCTCTGCAAGCTGGCATATAAGGTTTGGTGTTGTGTCCTCTCTTCATTCAACATGTCATTGGCTTTTCCGAACTCCCTCATTGCTGACCTTCAGAGTTGGCAGGCTCCTCCCTCTCAAGGAAAGGGTATTATGTGGAAATTGGCCTTCATGGTTGTGTATCAGTCCCTATGGCAGGAACAGAATAACGACGTTTCAGGGGCAAGGTATCAAATGTTTCAGAATTGGTTCAGGCAATCAAATGGCAGTATGCTTTGTTAGAGCCCCGGTGTATCCGTGTCTCCATGAACATGTCAAGACCTTGCCTTTGGATGTTCGTATTGGAGAACGCTTGAAGTCCATGAAGATTGTTGAGGATCTCTCTGGTGATGTGGCAACCAAACAGGTAAATCAAGCTCTAATGGCCTTTGGTTGGGTTCATCATATATTAATTCCTAAATATTAAAGTTAATCTAGTCCCAAATCTGAAGCCCATATTTTGAAAGGCCTAAAGATCCAAGCTATGTGCATACAATCACATCCTGTTGAATTCGACCAGTCGAACATGCTTAACATATTGTTTTTTGGTGCCGTGTGTAGTCAACAAGTCGACCACGATTGACTGGTCAAAGGACCTGGTGTATGGGTTCGACTAATGGAACATTATTCGACCAGTCAAGAGAGTTGTTTATTTTTAGTTCAAATTTCTGTTTATGTCGCTCTCGAGATCAATCGTTAGAATTTATTCGACTGATCGAGGAGCTCTATTGGAAAATCTATTTTCGACCATCGAAAATGTTTGACAGGTCGAGGCCGCCAAATTTTGTACACGTTGTCTCCCGTGAGACCCTCAGTGCCTCAATCGATCGAAGAGCATGCTTTGATCCGTTGATATTAATCGTTGTAATTTTTTTATAAATACATATCAACCTTTAACGAGTAAAATCAAGGAGAAAAATGAGAGATTGAGAGAGAGACCCAACTCAAAGAAAAAACCTTACCCCTTTCTCTAGTCTCTAAACAGTAAAATCATTTAGTATTTAAGAAAGGGGTTGCTGGAGATGATTGTAGTATTATACCCAAGTATCATTGTTGGTTGCCCAAGTCAGAAGATCTGAAGCAAAGAACATTGGAGCATGCAACCTACTATTGTTATTATCATTGCTATTGTTATTGTTATTCAGATCATTTAATTATTTTATGCACCTACGTTAAAAGACCATGTAATTGGCAATATTTTTAAGAGATACGAGAAGGCTGCCATCAACAATAATCATCAAATAGGGTTTGGATTCTATCTATGAAACTCTAAGGATTTAAAGAGAACAATAGTGTCTGGGAGTCGGGGAGAGAAGGATAGGAACTCTTCTATCTCCATGTTCATCTCAAACATTCCTATATCTTTTCAAAATGAAAATCTTTGTTTTGTTCAATCGTGCAGAGCATGTTGTAGTCAACTACATCCCAACCTTTAAAGATTCAAGCAATCAGGGAATTTGCTTTCGTTCATTTTCCTGGGGAGGTGGAAGCTCACAGAGCCATCGTCGTGTAGTAAATACGCGTTATTAATGTTGTAATGGTATTTTGCCGATAGAACATGGTAAATTTGAAAATACCGCCGATTTGTGACATTGCTCCCGAAAGAAACCTTAATGAATGGGAGATTACATCATTGGTTGGAAGAATCTTTCATCCACATCCTTCACCTCTGCAAGCTGGCATATAAGGTTTGGTGTTGTGTCCTCTCTTCATTCAACATGTCATTGGCTTTTCCGAACTCCCTCATTGCTGACCTTCAGAGTTGGCAGGCTCCCTCCCTCTCAAGGAAAGGGTATATTATGTGGAAATTGGCCTTCATGGTTGTGTATCAGTCCCTATGGCAGGAACAGAATAACAGACGTTTCAGGGGCAAGGTATCAAATGTTTCAGAATTGGTTCAGGCAATCAAATGGCAGTATGCTTTGTTAGAGCCCCGGTGTATCCGTGTCTCCATGAACATGTCAAGACCTTGCCTTTGGATGTTCGTATTGGAGAACGCTTGAAGTCCATGAAGATTGTTGAGGATCTCTCTGGTGATGTGGCAACCAAACAGGTAAATCAAGCTCTAATGGCCTTTGGTTGGGTTCATCATATATTAATTCCTAAATATTAAAGTTAATCTAGTCCCAAATCTGAAGCCCATATTTTGAAAGGCCTAAAGATCCAAAGCTATGTGCATACAATCACATCCTGTTGAATTCGACCAGTCGAACATGCTTAACATATTGTTTTTTGGTGCCGTGTGTAGTCAACAAGTCGACCACGATTGACTGGTCAAAGGACCTGGTGTATGGGTTCGACTAATGGAACATTATTCGACCAGTCAAGAGAGTTGTTTATTTTTAGTTCAAATTTCTGTTTATGTCGCTCTCGAGATCAATCGTTAGAATTTATTCGACTGATCGAGGAGCTCTATTGGAAAATCTATTTTCGACCCATTGAAAATGTTTGACAGGTCGAGGCCGCCAAATTTTGTACACGTTGTCTCCCGTGAGACCCTCAGTGCCTCAATCGATCGAAGAGCATGCTTTGATCCGTTGATTATTAATCGTTGTAATTTTTTTTATAAATACATATCAACCTTTAACGAGTAAAATCAAGGAGAAAAAAATGAGAGATTGAGAGAGAGACCCAACTCAAAGAAAAAACCTTACCCCTTTCTCTAGTCTCTAAACAGTAAAATCATTAGTATTTAAGAAAGGGGTTGCTGGAGATGATTGTAGTATTATACCCAAGTATCATTGTTGGTTGCCCAAGTCAGAAGATCTGAAGCAAAGAACATTGGAGCATGCAACCTACTATTGTTATTATCATTGCTATTGTTATTGTTATTCAGATCATTTAATTATTTTTATGCACCTACGTTAAAAGACCATGTAATTGGCAATATTTTTTAAGAGATACGAGAAGGCTGCCATCAACAATAATCATCAAATAGGGTTTGGATTCTATCTATGAAACTCTAAGGATTTAAAGAGAACAATAGTGTCTGGGAGTCGGGGAGAGAAGGATAGGAACTCTTCTATCTCCATGTTCATCTCAAACATTCCTATATCTTTTCAAAAATGAAAATCTTTGTTTTGTTCAATCGTGCAGAGCATGTTGTAGTCAACTACATCCCAACCTTTAAAGATTCAAGCAATCAGGGAATTTGCTTTCGTTCATTTTCCTGGGGAGGTGGAAGCTCACAGAGCCATCGTCGTGTAGATAAATACGCGTTATTAATGTTGTAATGGTATTTTGCCGATAGAAACATGGTAAATTTGAAAATACCGCCGATATTTGTGACATTGCTCCCGAAAGAAACCTTAATGAATGGGAGATTACATCATTGGTTGGAAGAATCTTTCATCCACATCCTTCACCTCTGCAAGCTGGCATATAAGGTTTGGTGTTGTGTCCTCTCTTCATTCAACATGTCATTGGCTTTTCCGAACTCCCTCATTGCTGACCTTCAGAGTTGGCAGGCTCCCTCCCTCTCAAGGAAAGGGTATATTATGTGGAAATTGGCCTTCATGGTTGTGTATCAGTCCCTATGGCAGGAACAGAATAACAGACGTTTCAGGGGCAAGGTATCAAATGTTTCAGAATTGGTTCAGGCAATCAAATGGCAGTATGCTTTGTTAGAGCCCCGGTGTATCCGTGTCTCCATGAACATGTCAAGACCTTGCCTTTGGATGTTCGTATTGGAGAACGCTTGAAGTCCATGAAGATTGTTGAGGATCTCTCTGGTGATGTGGCAACCAAACAGGTAAATCAAGCTCTAATGGCCTTTGGTTGGGTTCATCATATATTAATTCCTAAATATTAAAGTTAATCTAGTCCCAAATCTGAAGCCCATATTTTGAAAGGCCTAAAGATCCAAAGCTATGTGCATACAATCACATCCTGTTGAATTCGACCAGTCGAACATGCTTAACATATTGTTTTTTGGTGCCGTGTGTAGTCAACAAGTCGACCACGATTGACTGGTCAAAGGACCTGGTGTATGGGTTCGACTAATGGAACATTATTCGACCAGTCAAGAGAGTTGTTTATTTTTAGTTCAAATTTCTGTTTATGTCGCTCTCGAGATCAATCGTTAGAATTTATTCGACTGATCGAGGAGCTCTATTGGAAAATCTATTTTCGACCCATCGAAAATGTTTGACAGGTCGAGGCCGCCAAATTTTGTACACGTTGTCTCCCGTGAGACCCTCAGTGCCTCAATCGATCGAAGAGCATGCTTTGATCCGTTGATTATTAATCGTTGTAATTTTTTTTATAAATACATATCAACCTTTAACGAGTAAAATCAAGGAGAAAAAATGAGAGATTGAGAGAGAGACCCAACTCAAAGAAAAAACCTTACCCCTTTCTCTAGTCTCTAAACAGTAAAATCATTAGTATTTAAGAAAGGGGTTGCTGGAGATGATTGTAGTATTATACCCAAGTATCATTGTTGGTTGCCCAAGTCAGAAGATCTGAAGCAAAGAACATTGGAGCATGCAACCTACTTCTTGAAGAACACGTCGGAAGATTTACACAAGACCCAAAGGCAAGTGTTCTTCTTTCTTTTACTTCATATAACTCTGTAAGGTGGACTAGACCTCTGTGGATCGAACCACCATAAAAAAATAGATGTGGAGGACTAGACCTTAGTGGTTGAACCTCTTTGAAAATTAGGTTTGTAATTTTAGGATATTTTACCCTAATTCTTAGTGTGTCGCGGATAGCCCTAAATTTGGTGAATCCTAGAGTGGATGTAGGTTCAAGTGAACCGAACCACTATAAATCTTTGTACATCTATGGTTTGCTTTAATGGTTTGATTTAATTATTATTTACACACACATTTGATTATTTCCGATGCACATATTGTTAAATTAATTTACATTAAAAAAATTTAATCAAAATTGGTATTGATCCTATTCCCCGCCCCCGACCCCCAACCCGCCCCCCCTTCTTCAATCTAGGACCCGTGCATTGGTCTAGCCCGGACTTACATGCTTGTCGGGCTTCTATTCTTCCTAATTTAAATTCACCCAAGCTTCAACCATTGTCAATTCTTGGAGTGAGGTTGATATAGGACACGAAATATGCAACACACAGATTTCACTTCTATTTATTTTTATTTATTTATTTATTTATTTCTTAATTAACAAGTAGGATTTGTTATTTTCGTTTGGGATCTTAGCAGTCCAACTTTAGTTAGTTTCCTATTTGGTTTAGGAGTCCTAGTTTAACAAGAAAGCCAGGTCAGTGGCTTTCCTAGTTGAGTAGCAGTCCAACTTTAGTTAGTTTCCTATTTGGTTTAGGAGTCCTAGTTTAACAAGGAAGCCAGGTCGGTGGCTTTCCTAGTTGAATCATTTTCTATTTTTGTTTGGATTATTTTCTTATAAATATAGATGGATGTAAGAGAGAAAACACACAATGGATTATTAATAAAATTATTCAAATGCATAGCCTTTTTCTTATCTTCTTTGTTTCTTCTTATCCCTGCCTAGTTGCAGGCTGTTATACATTAATTGGTTCAGAGCTGAGTTTCTCTGCATCTCTATTATACAGAGACGTTCCTGTTCCGAGACAGGTTCCTGCGTTATCAGGGACGATAGTGGTCTCGATCCCCGCCAAATCTGAGCATTATCCCAGGTACGAGTATACCATCCCAATCCCCATCCTCCACCCCTTTTCCCACAGACAACAAAAACACAATAAAAAAAAAAAAAACCAAATGACCAGTTAACCAAGTTTGACTATTTGACAAGTTATGTGTCCACTTTGACCGATCCCATGTCTTATCATTCGGTCTCACCTCATCCATCCATTAAACCTTTTCCCCACTCCAACCATCATGTCTTGGATTATATGACACCCCGATCTCATTCCCAGCATCATGTAGCCCTGTTAGCATTCAACAAAAATGATACTCAATTTCTCCGCCAATCTGAGTTTAATGACTTTAAATCCGAGTTTATCTCTGAGTTGCAATCTGACTTTCACGACTTTCTCCAAGAATTTAGAGAAATTTTGCTCGGCCGAAAATACAGAGCCTTGATGAAGGTTAACAAAACTTCGAAATACATGTACGCTTCCTCGAGATGTGTGCCGACCACTCCAAAAACATCATCAGCGTTAGTGCCTTCGAAAATACAGAGCCTTGATGAAGGTGAACAAAACTTCGAAATACATGTACGCTTCCTCGAGATGTGTGCCGACCACTCCAAAAACATCATCAGCGTTAGTGCATGCTGCCCCGGAGTCATACTCAGAATTCATGCATCCTCCTCATGCAGTCGTGACCCCACAGCCAATACCCGTGTTGGAAACAAAGCGAGTTGTGTTGCCGGCACCACCGTCGATACAACCAACGAGTGTCGATCAACCGCCACCACCTCTACCTACACCTCCACCAACACCGCAAATTTCTCACCCATCTCCATTACCCAAACCTGGTCCCATTACGGATACCAGGACTTCATTTATGGTTCTTTCCTTATCATGTCCGCCTCCCGTCCTCCATCCGACAGACCATCAGGACCGTGTGATCACTCCAATGCCATATGACAACCCCTTCGCCATCAACTTAGTTCGTCCATGCTTGCACCCGTTTGCGGTCCTTTAATTTTTCGCCCCACAGAAAGAAGGGTCTCATCATCTATGCCTTAAAGATTCTGCAGTTCAAAGCTTCATCATTCGCATCTTCGGACTTGGTCTTCATCTTTGTTTGGTGCCGTTGCTTTTGCTGATTTCCACTCAAGTACGAATTCTTTTCAAGGCCGAGGGACTGATGTAGGACACGGAAGATGCAGCACACAGATTTCACTTCTATTTATTTTTATTTATTTATTTATTTCTTAATTAACAAGTAGGATTTGTTATTTTCGTTTGGGATCTTAGCAGTCCAACTTTAGTTAGTTTCCTATTTGGTTTAGGAGTCCTAGATTAATAAGGAAACCAGGTCAGTGGCTTTCCTAGTTGAATAGCAGTCCAACTTTAGTTAGTTTCTTATTTGGTTTAGGAGTCCTAGTTAAAAAAGGAAGCCACGTCGGTGGCTTTCTTAGTTGACTCCTTTTCTATTTTCGTTTCGATTATTTTCTTATAAATATAGATGGATGTAAGAGAGAAAACACACAATGGATTATTAATAAAATTATTCAAAGGCATAGCCTTTTTCTTATCTTCTTTGTTTTTTCTTATCCCTGTCTAGTTGCAGGCTATTTTACATTAGAGGTTATGCTTGACAATCCTCTTCTGGCTGTGTCCACTCCTCCTTGGAAACCTACACATATGGGTTCTTCAAACTAAACTTTGATGGCTACTCTCTTGGGGCCCCAAGGCCTTGCTGCCATCAATAGTCTTGTCAAAAACCACTCTAGCGATGCCATCATTGCTTTCTCTGGTCCGTGCGAGCCTTGTTTTGCATTTATTCCGGAAGCTAAGTCACTCCTCTTTGGTATTAAACTAGCTATCCAAAACAATCACACTCCTCTGGTGGTGTAAGGTGATTCCTCTAGCAATTATCAAATGGGCTTCCAACTTTGCCATTTTTCCAAGGGTCATTGCAGACATGATTGAGGAAATCGTTGACCTGAGTAGGGTGGCTCCTTCAACTTCACTCACATTCTAAGGGGGCTAATGGAGAGGCAGACACCTTGGCTAAAAGAGGTGTGACCAGATCCCAGGTGGTGACGGGTGAGCTAGAATTCAGTATGCCCTAACTGCTTCTAAGTTGCAGGTTTAGCACGTTCTTTCTAGTAAGGTGTTCCTCAGTTTTTGCCTGGCCTTTTCGGCGTGGTCTTCGCCTGCTGGTTTGGCCCAGTGTTTTCTGTTTTTCCCATTGTTTCAGGCTCTTTTCTTGGCCAGCTTGTATTGTCTAGGCTTCTTTGTATTTTTCTTGTGTTTTTAATAAATAACTACTGCCATTCAAAAAAAAAAAAAAAAAATAATCATCGAATACACCAATAGACTTTTTTCTTCTTGGATGAGACGAAGGCACAATCATTATAAAAAGAAACATAGACACAGTAAACACATTTAAATGGTTAGATGCAATTTATACCTGGTTTTCTGATGCATTTCCACCAACATCTAGAAAATTGGCAGGTGTTCCACCATGTAACTTGATTATATCCATCGTAGCCATGGCCAGTCCAGCACCATTCACCATGCATCCAATTTCCCCATCCAAACCAATATAGTTCAAATCTGCTTTGGCAGCAGCAACCTGGAGGAAACAATTAACCGTTAAAGACATATGATTGCATTTAATTTCATCATTTTCTTAGAGACGTGCATGAAAAAGAAAATAAAAATGACAAAAACAGAAACTTAGACTTGTTTTCTTTCTAAATAATAAATATCAAGAATTGTACATTCAAAGAGAAAAAAAGGCACAAGTAGGTTTTCAAAGAAACCTGTGAACATGCAAATGGCTAAAACTTCCGGTTGCACCACACAGATGGCACTTAACCAATTCCATGTAACTGGCCTCAAGTGCAGCATTGGGGATTCATGACCTATATCAACTAAAATCCCTAGAAAATAATGAATCTAACCTCCCTAGGGTCCTCCTGGGATGAATCACGAAGAGCAAATATCTCTTTATGGCGAAATTCAGCATTATCATCAAAATTTAACTTTGCATCTGCAGCTACCAATTGATTATCAGAAGTCTCTGCCATTGGATTAATCTGACAAAAGAAACAGTGGCATTGATATTAGTAAAATAGCCTACATTACATGGTGAAACAAAAAAGATGAAACAAGTAGACAAATGACATAATGACAAACAATTATCTGAATGTTCACCTCCAACATTGTGCAATCACATTCACAAAAGAGCTTGTACAGTTGCTTGACTTGCTCTATTGCATCTTTCCTGTCTGCTACAGTAGGAGCCAAACCATCAACAACTTTGGCAGCATCTTCATCTGTGATACCTTTGAAAACATCAATGGGCACCTGATCATTGTAATAGAATATTCAGTTGGATGTTTACCGTTTAACATAAAGAAAAACCCCAGCATCAGGAGGACTGAAAAAAATAAAGACATTTTGGTCATGACCTTAATAATCATGTCAGGAAACTTCTCAGCAAGGTCCTCAATGCTGGTTCCACCCTTTCTGCATGCTATTATGATCTAGGACACAAGAAATGCAAGTAAAAATATGAGAGAGAGAGAGAGAGAGAATCTCTTTCCGCATACTATTATGGTCTAGGACACAAGAAATGCAAATAAAAATGTAGTGTGTGTGTGTGTGTGAGAGAGAGAGAGAGAGAGAGAGAGAGAGAGAGAGAGAGTCACTTTCTGCATACTATCATGATCTAGGACACAAAAATGCAAACAATGTGTATGTGTTTGTGTGTGAGAGAGGAAGAGAGACATCTACGACTATATGAAAACTGCACACCAAGTGAAAGAGTAACCTAAGTGTAACCTGATCTGAGAGTCTTAACAACTTCAAACCTCATTTTGTTACCCTGAGTGTGTCACACACCACTGAAGAAATAGTGGCATATAAAGTATAGCATCTTGGTAATAGTCATTCTTCCCATCTACTCAAGGTCAGTTTTTTCAGCTCAACGTTTCCAATCTACCCTACCAAAGTCATATTATTGGATACTCCAAAACCTCAAATACTTTTTTTGAAATGGTATCTATATTAATAGGAAACAAGAAAATAGAAAGCTGAAAACCTGGCACCCCAGTACACCAGCAGAAAAACATTAACAATGCTTTAAGTCAGATCAATACATAAAGCACGTAGGATTTCAGACATAGGGATGTTCCGGAACTCGTCTAGTGTCGAGGCCTGAAACGTGCATTTGGCGAAGATCCAATTGGAAACAGCTTGGGGAGATTCACACATGAGTATCGGCAATACGTACTGTATCAGCGATTTATCGCCAATATGGTTTCTCTATCCTCTTTTTTTTTGGAAAAAATACACAACAAAATTAGGAAAAAGTGGAAAACCTAGTGAGAGCATAGTTTTGTAAAAAATAATGGTATTTGTATGAAGTTTTAGATCTTTGAAAGTCAAAATTTAGATGCGAATAAAGTATGCCCCAAAAATCTAAAAAATGTCATAAAATTTTGAAAAATAATTTTAAAATGAAACCAACATGAGGAAACACCTATATAAAATTCATGTTCTCTAGTATCCCATAGTGACATGTATCTTCTATTACAATTCATAAATTTCATATCACAAAAATTATGAATTTCATAAAAATGTTGGAATATTAGAAAAATACACAAACACCCCAAAAATTGTATCAATCACGTTAAGGGTTCTTCATATAATTCTAAAAACATTTGTATATCATTTCATTAATTTTTTCCACAACAAACAAAAAAAGGGGAAGTATCTTAGAAAACCCAGCTTTCGTTAACTTTTCCAAAAAAAAAAAGCTTGGAAAGTCATACAGATACAATACAAACTATATCAATCACACATACATCTCCGTTGAATTCCATAAGCGCTAAATACTATTTCATTAAATTATTTTCACAAAAAACCTCTAATTTGAGATTATCTTAAAGCTGAAATTCAAAAAAATTGATAAAATAACTCAAAATGGTCAATTTTTTAATGAAATACATGTTTATAACAATGTCGTCAAACTTGAATCGTATCGAAAATCAGTCTAGGTGTGTGAATCGTGAATCGAAAATTGTAAAATCGTAAAATTCATAATGTTTTTCTAAAATTATTATTTATACTATAATTGAATAGTGTGTATTTTAGATAAGATCATTTAGAAAAATTATTCGTTAAATGTAATTATAAAATTTAATTTCAATTGAATAGATTGAATAAAATTGCCAATTTGACACTTATCATCCATCGTAAATAACTATCCACAAAAAAAGACACAAAACTGTATTAATATGAGATTTAAATATAAATATTGAGTACTGATAAATTTGAGAAATCAACAAATAAATTAAAGACATTTAAATAAACCTAAATGGCATTCATCAAATAAAATTTTCTAAAAAAAAAAAATCATTTTTTAGAGATTTTTATTTTTTAAAATAGATACAAAAGATTGAAAAAATAAATAAAATCGAGGTTTTTTAATAAGAAAAGAAAAAAGATGGCAAAAATTAAAAATAAGAAAAAATAATAAAAAAAAAATAGAGAAAAAGGTATTTAATTAAAAATAGAAATAAACTATCTAAAAGAAATATTTCACAATATCAGTTGAAAAAAGGAGGAGGATCACGAGAATACAAACGAACGTGAAAGAAGGCTCACTTAGGTCACTAAGGCTCGAGAGTACCAACAAAATTATTACTTAGGTCAAGAGAATACCAACGGACGAGAAGGCTCAACTTAGGTCACGAAAATTATTACTTAGGTCACTAAAAGAAGGCTTGGAGACACCAACGGGTATGAAAGAAGAAGAAACTGAGACGGGAAGCACCAAATAAAGGGAGAAAGAAAGAAAAAAAAAAAGGGTTAAATCACCTACAACGAAAACAGAGAGAAGGTGGGTCTGAAGATCAAACATCGAAGGCTCTGTGATGTGTTTTTCTTCACTTTTTCCTCCTCTTTCTTGCCTTTTTCTTCTTCCATTCTCTACAAAATCGAACGATTCATGGGGTTGACTCATACGATTCACGAGTCAACCCGAGGATCGTACGAGTTCCTTCTTCTTGCTATTTGTAGTGCGATTTGACTCATTCAAGCCCACGAATCGATTCGAATAGCACTATTCGAACCGTGAATCGTGCGATTTTAACAACATTTGTTTATAATTGACAAATACACTTCAAGAACTTGCTTCTAAACCTTCTTAGAATCACACCCAATGCAAGATTCTAACTCACAAACAATCAAAACGATTTTTTTTTAATTTAAAAAAAAAAAAAATTTGTATTGGCCAATTACAGCATATATATTACCAATATCCATTTCAAAAAAATATATATTGGCAATACATATTGGACAATATGTATCGTATTGGCTGATACCAGAACCTTTGCATGGTAGTCATATATATTGAACGTCTTTTTTTTTTTTTTAATGAGAAAAAACTGAAAATAACAAATTAAATATTTCAATTCAATCACAAATCTATGTAAGCATTTGATAGAAGTTTCAAACAAGTTGATCACTTTTTTTATTTTTTTTTTAAGTAAAGAAGTTAATCAGATATTAGAGCACCATAATTACTAGAGCTTTAGATATGGGGAAAAGTGTGCTCTTAGAAATAAGAGGAACTCAAACTAAGACCAAGTGAACTCATCTTTTTAACTCATTTGCTCATACTTTTTTTTTCAGAAAGTTGGGCCAATTCTGAAGACGGTCCTAATTGGAAAAAACCAAAGGGGTTGTAAATCAGACGTCCGGGCAAGTTGCACTCAGAATCAAGCTCCGATTGTGTTCAGGAAGGAGTATCTAGTGGTTTTCAGAATGTTGGGTCATTCTGAAGATCGTCCTAATTGGCAAAAACCAAAAGGGTTGTACGTCAGATATCTGGGCAAGCTGCAATCAGAATCAAGCTCAGATTGTGTTCAGGAAGGAGTATCCTGTGGTCTTTGGCAAGTCAGCCCACCAAGCCAACTTCCTATTTCTGCTTCATTTTTTTCCTTTTTTAATTTCGAAGTGGCAATTCCTACAAGGTAATATGACCAAAGGAACCTAATTCATTTTTTATGCTATAGCAAGGCATATAGATGACGAGGCCCTGGGTTCGGTGCTAGCACTTGGCTCCCCAAGGTGCATGCCTTCCAGTTGCTCCTGACTGGGTCCAAGAGAGGCACCTCATGCCTGCCAAGGAGATGATTGCTCCCTAAGGATTAGAGAGTAAACCACAATAAAGATAAACAGAAGCAGGAAGGTGCTAGTTCAGGAAGCTGATTGACAAGTTCTGATGATAACAGACGTTCAGGCAAAATAGTGCAACAAATTTATAACTAATACAAAGACTAAGATAGCAAGAAGGAAATTAATAGATAAATAAAGCTAACTTGACTTGAGAAGACAAGAACATACCGGACCAGCTGTTGTACGGTCAAGAGTGATAGCAAAGTACATCTCATTCACAAGAGAAAGCTTTTCACACAAGTATACTGTTAAAAATGATTGTTTCTTATTAAGCTGATAAATATAATTCTTGGGTAAACAAGATTGTAGAAATTGTAAAGCATAAGACTTGCAGTGACATATACAGAACCAATAATTTCAAATTCAGTAGCATGGAGAGAGACATAAGACATGATGCTCTTGCATGCTTCCTGAATTTCTAGTTAATTTTTAATATTTTAAGCTAGAAAATAAGAAATAAACAAAATTCATTAGTAAAGCATGAGAAAGAAACATTCAAAACCAAATATCTACTAGGGTTGGACGTCTGAGTTGTTCTCCACTACCCATGTTTGGGGCTAAATTTTCCACCACTCAACCTGCATCACTTCCAACCACTTCATCATAGGCCTCCCCCATCTACCGGTACCTTCTTTAAACTCGTAATGCGATTTAAACCAACAACCTTCATGGTTGCATCTTCTCCTAGTACCTTGAACTGTCAACCGCTCAATTCTTCAAAGTAGGGTCATTCCGTCTTCTAGGCATTTAAAGTGTAATTACACTTTGAAAGACTAATACGTTTTCAATCAAAAAACAAACAAAACAATGGGAATATGAAAGTAAGCAAACACTTCTTTAGAAATTACCAAAAAAAAAAATTGAAAGCCACCACATGGATTTGTCTCACGTCCAAGGGTGACAACTGAACACAAGTACAAGCACATGTCCCACTCAGATGGGCCTTTCAACCAATGTTGAAGAAAATCTCTTAATTGTTAAAAAATTAGGCAACTCCAGCATTATATCAAACACATCCAGATCCTGGATGATAAAACAATAAAAGGTAGAACACATTGTACAACAAAGTAGCTGGAAAATCCAGCTTCAAAAGAACAGTGATGGAGGACACACAGCTCATATGCCCAATTTTAGTATTTATTATTTTTGTATTTTTGCATTACTTTATTTTTAGAATTCTTGTTTAGCAAGAAAGCCAGGTCGGTGGCTTTCCTTATTAGTTTAGAAGTATAATCTAAGATTAGAAGTGCTATTTTCATTTTAGAATAATTAGGAAGTTTCCTAGTTTGTTAGGAGTCCTATTCTATTTTTATTTCTCTATTTTCTTATATAAAGCATAGTTGTAAGCAGAGGGACATCCCTCATACGAATTATGAATTGAAGAAGCAGATTATTTGGTTTGTTTATCTCCTACTGCTGCCAAGTTGCACACGATCTATCTTTTCCTGTCTAGTTGTAGGCAGTGCTCCCGCATCAATTGATTCAGAGCCAAGTTCTGTCCACACCCTACATAGCCTAATTCCCAGTACAACTTCATTGGTACTTCCCATGAGGATAGGTAACATCAATAACATTGGGGCCCTTAACTTGCATCTTCTTCCCAAAATGAAACCCAAACTCCAAGCAAATCCTCCCTCACTATTTTTTAATGTATCTTGTTATCTATCATTCAAAGGAAAAGAAATATTTCATGAAATTCTGACACGTTCTTTTAACCATTAAACTCAAGTTTTTTTCTCTCCCTCTCTTGTGAAAAAAAAGAGGGCACAAATAAGTACATAACAACAATTTTTACATCTAAAATTTAGCCTTTTTTAAAATGGTAGCTACGTTAATAAAGAAAGAAAGGCACCAGAGGTGCAAAGAAAACGTACATAAAAATATAGCTTTTAAGACTAAGAGAAATCATCATAGTGGTAAAAGCGCTAGCACAAAACGAACTTATAATGCAAATGCATTGATGGAGATAAACACGAGTATCTTGCAGTAATAGCATCAACATCATTGCACAGATAAAATGCTTAACAATACCTAACCTTGCTAACAACTTTTCCTTGGGGTCCAGTTTGCTTTGTAACAAGTATTGCCAAGCATTTTGCCTGCAAACAATAACGGTGACCAATAAAAACATACAAAATTCTAATAATTCCAAATTAATAGGTTATTATGAATGAAAAAATTGCAATCAACACTGCCACATGTTGGTATTTCATCAAGTATCTGTTGGTAACCAGGTGTCGGTATCAGGTTGCAAGTCCATCCATGCAAAACTCTTATTGAATCCAAATATGAGTTTACCATTTAGCCCCAAATAGAACCGGCACAGGCTTCAAAGATGATGATCAACTATGAAATTGCAATTCTGCAAGCCTTAGGGTTGGCAAATCGCAACAGATGTCATCTATAGATATTAACATATCTGAATGAGGAAAAAGCTTCCTGATTAGAGATGGCAATATAGCTCATTTGACTGAAAGCCTGATGCATCACACCATAAAATAAACAGGCTTGAGCAAAAATTAGAAGTCTGATTGATTTGGGCCGAAGAAACACCCCCATTTATTTATGTCATGCATGTAGAACCCACTTCCCTTTTCTATTAATTTTATCCAAGCCCCAACAACCCCAAAGAAGTCCAACCCCTTTTTCCCCTTGAAAAATCTTCCCTACTTTAAACCACTTTAAGATTGCCTTAATGATAAAAATCAGAATTAAATTAAGATAGCTTCTCTCTTGAATTGTTTTATCAAGTAGAAAAATCAAAACAAATATTGCATATTCAGAAAAGAAATTAATCTTTCAAAAAACAAGAAGAAAACTATTTTATTTCTGGGTACAACATAGAGAAAAAGTAAGCAACTACAGTGGTTTTCACATTTTGGAAAATTTGTGGTTTCCTTATTAAGCATATGATTTATGATTTATGATTGAAGAACAAAAGAGAATAACGTGAATCGTATTGTTTAGATTAGATATATAAGAGAAAATCCAGTACCAGATATCGCTTCAACCTCATCAACTTTAACTATATGGACTCCACCCTTTAGACCACTTTGAAAGGTTCCTAAACCTCGCCCACCAGCAAGAATTTGACTCTTAACCACCAACTGCACCAAATTCAAAGAAACAAGATATTCTCAACATCAAGTGACACCATACAAGAATGTACCAATTTAATGCACGAAAACTAATTGATGATTAAAAAATTTAATAAAGTAACACGAAATGATAAGTACCAGACTTCAACAAACAATAGTAATGATCTTAACAAAAGATAAAGATTTGTATCTTTTTCAGAGATCAAAAGGAAGTAAAGATTAAAAAAGGCCTCAAGCCCGAAATAATGAAAACTACATGCAAAAAAGTCTATGATAAGCAAGACATCATATGGGCCACCAGTAAATGAGCTCTTCCAACACCCACTTTAGGTTAGTCAGCTTCTGAGACACATGGTCAAGTATAAGCACCTAATCTTCTGGCAAGATTAATTGCCACCTCAAATAAATGCATTAACAGTAGACAGAACAAAGATGTATCCATATCTTTCAGCTTGTTAAGGTGGTTAGGATGAACTTTCCAACATCTCTACCTGAAGAAGTGCCAGAGCAAACAAAAGCAATCTGGCAATGATTTGGTACCAAAGCAGTCGTTTTAACTTTTTAAATAAGAAAGGCACATAAAGGGCCTCAGGCAAATGGCAATGACAATAATCTGTAGCTTTTTCCTCTTTTTTTTATTTGGAAAACAAAGATGTTATTGAAGAACAAATATGGATACGGCAGAAAGCTAGAAGATGATCAAACAGATTCATGTGTCATGTTCAAATATGTTTTTACATTATTTTTGTAAGTTTTTACTTGAAATGTTTTTAAAATGCTATTATTTTTTCACTTCTATGAAATCAATTAGTCTTTCAAGCATGCTAAATGTCACGTAAGAATCTATTTTGCAAAGCTTTGTACAATAAGATCTTTTATAGCCTTTCCTTTATACACCTTATGAAAAAAGTATAACAAAACCATCAAAGAATAGTTTATTAAGTATCTTACAAATATTGAGGTATCCTACATGATACAGGCATACAGCTGTCAAAAATGAAACATGTAGGATATACAAGCATTTGAGCATCATAGATGGAATGCGATAAGTAATTTATGATAGAAGGCACCATGATGCCAAATGCATTTTCATCTTGCAATCATTCAAAACTAGAATAACTTAATGTATCATCTTTACATCCTCCTAAAGGAGAACTAGATAAACATGATCAATCATCTTGCATGTATCATGTATTTTCAACAAAATGCAAAAACATCCTTACCTCCTTGGCATTAGGGAAAACATCTTGGATTGCCTTTTTCGCCTCTCAACAGAAGAAACAGCAACACCCTTAGGGACATTAATTCCATATTTGCTCATTAACTCGGCCCCTGTTTGCAAAACAAATTGAAACCATTGGAAGTAGTAAAGATAGTTTTACAGCATCACTTCATGAAATGTTAAAAAGCTGATACTCAGACAAAGGTAAAACATGATTCATCACTTCAATATAGTACCAGATCAATTGATGATGTCATAGAAATGGTTTCACCAACTTATATCAGAAAAGTATGTGAATAAGGGCCCTAAACCATGCAAATTCAGATCTAAAATGGGAAAGAAGAAACTTTTTTGAATGATGAAGTAGAAGTTATCATAGAGCAACATATAGAAAATGTTGCAACATAAAGCCTTTGTCATTGTCATCATCATCATCAAAGCCTTTGTCTCACCTCTTTGAAGTCAACTTTGCAAGTTCTACTTCTCCACTTAACACTATCAACAGTCATGTTCTTTGTCACTCTACATTCTATCATATCATGTTTTATGACCTTAGTTCATGTTTTGAATGGCCTCCCTCTTCTCTCAATGCCTTTCGCTTGTAACAATTAACTCTTTGTACTATGTTTGTTTTTAGTCTTCTGTACATGTTCACAAATCATTTTAATTGGCATTCGTTCAACTTATTTTCTATTCTCTACTACGCATATTTCTATCTTTTCTCGTTACACCACGAATCCATTTTAACATACACATTTTTGTCACCATTACCTTGTTTACCCATTTTTTTCATAGGCCAACATTCAGCTCCATGCAACATGGTAGGTCTAACTATCACCTCACAAAAACACCCCTCTAATCCACATGGAAATCTTCTATCACATAGTATCCATAAGCTTACCTACATTAAGTTCACCCTGCCCATCCTATTAGCTGCATCCATGTCAAACCCTCCACTATGTGCACCTAAGTATCATAATTTCTCACTAATTGGATTACTAGCACACTATTTGGTTTTCACAAGAGTTTCTAGATAGGCCAGCATGCCTCCTAACACCTAAAATAATCCTATTTTTATCACGGTTGCTAGCAAACACATTATGGAATCAATATGTAGCAGAGTAAAGTAATTCATCAGAGGAAGTTAACTTTGAAATTTTGAATGGACCTTGCCAAAAAGATCTAGCATTATGCTTTTTCCATTCAAGTCTATATCCAACCCACCTATATAGGATTGGGCTTTTTAGTTTACATTCCATTCTACCTTATCAAAAACCATGGTTGTTACCCCACAATCAATCATAACCTTCTTTATCCCTTCAATCCAAGTTTTTGATGGCCTCCCTCCTCGTCATTCTTTCTACTTGCAGACTTTCATCTGTCATTGATTGGGGCCAGTAAAGAAGGTAATAAACAATACTTGCATTCTCAAAAATAACAAAAAAGAAAAAGAAAAATCAATACTGGAACCAACGTGGTTCCACTTCCAAACCAGAAAATGTAAAAGATCGTTAAATTAAGTGAAATTACAATGTAGCCTGGAGAAAGAATGGAGCCTCTCGTTCAATAATTGAATAACGTGGAAAAAAATCTCTCTTTCCCTTGAGTAACACCCAGTTGATCATCCTACTCTCTTTCTGACCAAAAATTCTTTCCTCATGCGAGATCTGAATGATGTCAGAGTTACTGAGTTTCCTGGAATTTTTTACCAATCCAAACACAGCCATAATATTGTCAGATTAGCATATGCTCCATTGAGACAATGCTTGCCAACGCCCACTTCTTTGGTTGCAATTCAGCTATCAGCAATGATCATATCCATCCATCCAGTTGGCCCCGCATCGAACGGGCAAATACCAATTATCCTCTTCGTTGACAGTGTACATAACGCAAGTATAACTGAACCCCTAGATGAACGGTCTAAAATCGCGGATGTGCGTTTGTCAGTGTTAAAATCTACTAATAAGCATGGAATCAACTAACAGAACAAATCAGAGGTGATCGAAAAAGAAGACAACAGAGAAAGGAATATCAATTTCTCATCGATTTTTTCCCAAAAAAAAAAAAAAAAGAAGAAGAAGAAGAAGCAAAAGTAAACGGACCTGGTATTCATGGATGTTGAGACGACGGAGCTGCTGCTGCTGCCATCTCCCAGCGAGGGAAAGGGCCCGAGACGCTATCTTGTTCACCAATCCCCTCGCCATTTCTCGACCGTATTCAGGAATGGGAGAAATCCGGGAAAGACTAATCCGCTAATGGAAAATCCAAGGCGTGAAAAACACTTTTCACGGAAAATGAAATAAGAGCCCTAGTTTGATTTCTCCTTTATCGGAATCGCCGTAGAAAACAGAACCGCCGAAAAACTTTGACAGGGAAAAAAATAGAAGAAGAAATTCTTGTAAAAGGACGGCCCAGATTTCATCATCTCAATATAAAATGGCAGTACGGATGGTCATAGTGGTTTAGGTGCTTGGCCCCACTTTGATATGTAGGGAAACTCTTGATTAATAATATTTTCACAAATTTTTTTAAATGATTAAAATAACTCAAAACTTACAATTAAAATGGGGTGACTATTCAAATAAAGTGGAATTAATATTTAAATTTTGAATTTTGATCCCAACACTTTTGATAAATATTTAATCTTTTCCATTTTATCCTTTTACTTGAAAAGAACATATAATTGACAAAAACACTCTGCTGTGTGAGTGAAACCATTCAACTTCTATTATAGTTTATTTGATTTTATAAAATTATTTAGCTTAGTCAAATGTCGACTGAATTATAATAGTTTAATATGATTGGAGTCTAGCCAGTCTCATTTTAAATTGCATAATTAATGACGAAGTGTCTTTGATCAACTTTATAAAATTTAAAGATTTTTTTTTGTAAAAAAAAATAGTTTGTTAAATATATATATATATATAAATAAAATGAAAAACTAAGCCGAACTTCATGTCAAACAATTTTATTTATCAAAACAAATAAATAAAATATTTAAATATATATATATATTATATTTACTATAATCTATGCACTAATATTGATACTTTAATTTAATTAATCAGTGTATTAATTAATTATTAAAATAAAAATGGAATAAGTGGAGAAATCACTACTTAATTTCGTGATGTTCCCGTCAACTGATTTTCTCTATTTCTCATTGTCTGCCTTCAATAAAGAAAGAGACCAGAAAAGCAGAAAAAAGTAAACAAACCGATCAACCAAAGAAGGGAAAAAGAAGGAAAACAAACCCAATGAGGAACGACAACCTCTTTGGTGGCTCAGGATTTAGACACATCTAAAATCCGTCACCAATATCACATTTCAAATGTATAGTGAAAATTACGATTCTCCGTTTCCACATGGAATCGACTAAATGAATAGACAACGTATTTTCATTTCGATCGATCGATTTAAGGCGTATACGATCGTGCAAATGATCCCATACTTCTCCTCTCGAGTAAAACGTGCTATTGAAATCTAAATAAAAAGACAGTTCTCTGTTTCTGCAATTCCAAATTTGGGTAAATCATGCAATTGATCCTTATTCCCCACTTTCCTAATTCTCCATTTGAATTTTTTTCCACACCACACCTCTCTGTTCTTCTTCTACCTCCTCCTCCTCCATTATTCCAAATATTCATTTACCAGTTCCTGGTTCTCAACTCCTATTCCAAAGAAAAAAACTCCATAAGTTCAGGAATAATCGTAAAATCTCTAAATCCCAATTCCCCTCTTAAAGAAATAAAGAGAACAGTTAAGGAAAATTTTGAATACCTAATCCCGATTCATAAAAAAAAAATCATTTCAGAAAGAAATTCCAAATACATATTTCCTCAATCTGAATAGAAAGCAAAGTTGAGTGGAATAGAGATCGTCTATGACATTGGCAAGCAAAATTGCAGCATATCATCCTAACTTCCACTCGCTGCAGCTGAAAAATCCCACCTCCCCAACATCTTTTTGACGCACTCCAAGTCCTCATCAGCAAGCCCCAAATGCCCAAATGTGAGAAGAGATAAGGGAGTCCAGTCTGGACCAGAGGAGGAGGCTGCAGCCAACCAGCAACAGCCACCAATTTCAAGCCCCAAATTGTGCAGTGTCCTTTATTTGGGTTTTAATCGCACGATTTACTCGAGAGGAGAAATATGGGATCAATCGCACGATCCATGAGATAATCGCATGATCGTATACACCTCAGATCGATCGATCAAAGCGAAAATTCATTGCATGTTCATTCGGTCGATTCTACGCGGAAAGGCATAATCGTAATTTTCACTCCAAATTTGAAATGCAGTGTCTACTGGCGGATTTTGAGAGTGTCTAAATGCGCCTTAGCAAAATCCTCTTTTCCGTCTCTCTTTTCCTTGCTGGGTTTGACTGTAAATTACTAATAGCGATAGATTTTTGGTGGCCATAACACGGAAAAAATCTTTTAGTAGATATCGTTTTACTAAACTTCTCATTTTAACTTCATCAAAAAATTTAAAATAATCAATAATTTTAAAATTGATTCGCTATACTGGTGTATCGATCATATCACTTGAAAATGAAAATTTGAAAAAGACTATTCACGTGTTAAGATGGACACCCTACATTTTAAAATATGCTTAAAAAAATTTAAATTATATTTTCAAATTATGAAAAAATAATATTGGATGCAAATTTATAACTATTTACAAAAATAACGGACTTTGAACAATAAACTCAGTTCTCCAATTAGACTCATCCAATAGGACTAGACCCAAATATACATTAGCATATATTCAGTAGGAAGGTAAGCTTCATTGGCCGATGAGACCTACATTAACAAGTTGGGGTGGCAATGGGTTGGATGGAATTGGATTAAATCGGCAATAATAACATATTTTTTGTCTGATTGACTCACTCTAAATTTTAATTTTTTCTACTCAACTTCACTTGAATTTTGATAAAAAATTAAAATATATTAGAAAAATTGAGAGAGCTTCTTTTATTTTTAATAATGAAAGAAAAAAAAGGCTTTTTTCCTTTCACGTGACCCATTATAAGCAATAGACTGCGAGTTTTTAACTTTGGTGAGATACATGGCTAAAATTAGAAGATAAATAATCGATATTTTAGTTGTTTTGAGATTGGGTTAAGTGGGTCAATTTATTTCTTTGAATAAATGTTCGATTCAAACACAATTTTTAAATCTACAAATACAATTTTTAGATCTACGTCAGGAAATGCAGCTTCACGGGTCAAGTAAAAAATTGTTACTCATGTCATCAACTAAAATATCACTAGAGAAAATTGCTACCAATTCGGTGTTGATGATTTGGTAACAATGTAACATGTCCCGAAAGAAAACTATCTAAAGAGTTCTTACCAATTCGAAAGAGAAAAGGTAACAGGTGTGATTAGAGAGCAATTAAGAAAAGGATATGAGTCAAAATCCTTCATAACAACTTGTTGTAAATGCAAAAGACGATGACATTATTCAATTAAGTGCTTTCTAAAATTCTCAAAAAGGAGATTAATAGATTGTAATTAGAAAACCAAGAACAAAAGAAAGAGTGAGTGGTGATTAGGATGAATATTAGCTAATTAAAGTTATTTTTGAATTATATATATTTAGGTATTTTCTATCCTCATCTTCATCATCAAATACAAGTCATATTGGTTCAATTAAATATGAGACAATCTTTTTTAATACATTAATAAACAAGTTGAATGAAGATAATTATTCTATTTCTAAACAAGTACCAACATAAGTGAAATTTGAATTAGAAAAATAGATGAATGGATTAGCTATATGTAACTTTGTTTTTTGATGTTATAAATTGTTTTTCCCTTTAAAAGGGCCTTTATCTTTTTAATCTATTTGACAGTGGTCCATGTGTTTTCAATAATTAACTTATGATTATAATTATAAAAAGACCTTTTGACTACGCTAATTAATGATCTATTAATGTTTTGTTTTGATATTTTTTAGATGTATATTGTGGGCCCGTTATAAGACCAATACTGATTGAAAGAGTAGGTTGACTAAAATGTACTTTTTATGTATTGTGAATATCTCAAAATCAAATAGACTAGATGATATAGGTATTTAGATTTTGGAGTTTGGAAAACAATGATTTTGTGGAAACTAAATTTTGATTCAATGGTTAATGTCACTTTGAGTGTAATCAAATTGGAGTTATAAAAAAAAAAATAATATCACCCGTAGATATTTTTCACTGGATTTTTCGTAGTTTTCTACATATATATTTTTTTTTAAAAAAAATGGAGGTATACAAAGTCTATGAAGTGTAATGGTAAAGACAGGATTGCGACAAAAAGATCTTATACTAACTCTATAAAATAAATCACATAGTAGTTTATAAGCATATAAGTACAAATACTTTTAGTACAAAAGTTGACTTTTATTTAACAAGGTGAAGAGGGTTTTTTTTAGAATTTTAATAATTTTTTTAAATATATTTCTTATAATTATCGAAATTAGACAGAGTTTCAAAATAAAATAAAATGTAAATTTCTTTTAAAAAACATTTTATTTATAAAAAATAGAACTTTAGTAACTCAATTGAGTCACTTGCTTAAATATAAAAAGTGTAATTACTCTTAAACATACCCATCTCATTTATTTGAACATGTTTTACATGAAAGAGTATAAGTCTCATATTCATGACTTATTTAATAAATGGGATAAATCAAGTAACAATGTTTATAAAGGTTGATACCTTGAGTCACACTAAATAAAATGTAAAAAAAATAAATAAAAAAATTAATAGATTATGATCGAGTTAATTCACCAGTCAAGATAAAACCACCAAATTAAAGGTACTACAGTCGATGAAAACTTTAATGGACCGTGTCTTGGTTTCCACGTTAATAATAATAAATTCAGTGAAACTGAGGCGCGGGAAAACCTCATGATTATAGGAGATGCCAAAGGGATAAAGAAGTCATTTTTCAAATGAAATAAGGAGAAAACGGGAATAAGAAATATGAGGATATAAAACCTGAAAAACCCTAACCTAAAATTCCCTTCGCAGCCACAGCGGTCGACTGGCACGTAGAGCTACAAAGGTTTCTATTCGTTCTCCTCCGCCCCTTCCTTCTCTTCTCCTTTTCCATTTCTTCTACCTCTTTTCTTCTTCGTTCCCTCCTTCTCCTTATTCTTGTCGTTGTTCCCAGCTTCTTTTCTATTTTGTCTTTTTATTATCAGTTATCTCGCCTAATTTTTTTCTTCTCCTGTAATTTTTCGCCACTGAATTGATTGAACAAATTTATCAAATTCAAATCTCATTGAGTACTTTCTTAATTGACAATGCTTAAGCAGTATTTGGACTACGAAAATGGATTACCTTTTTTTTTTTTGGGTTTAGACATTTAGTTGAAATTTCATCATCAAAGCACTTACATGATCCGTATGTCTTGTGTTTTTCTGGAGTTGATGAATACATTTCTTTTTAGACATGTCTAGAGTGAATACTCCCGTTTTATACTGGCCTTATTTGTTGATACTTCTGTACAATTTTCTAGGATCTTGCTTCCTATTCACATCCCTCCGTAACATGAAGGTCTAAAACCCCCTAAGACTGAGTATCGCAATTCAGAAGCCATGGGTATGGAGTTACCAACTGATGTGGCGGGGTTTAATGAAATGGATGATGGTTATCTCAGTGATTCAGAGGTGGTTTCCCATGTTCGAAGTGTCCTCAAGTTGGTTGCACAGGTATGGATGTTAGTCTCAAGGATTGCAATGTTTTCGTTCTTTTCCAATTTTCTTTATAATTTAGCCAAAGTAAAAAATGGTTGTTCTTTCTGAGATCTAATACTGAAAATTTTGTTAAAAAGTAATATAATTTTGTTCCTGACAAGAAGCCTTCGCTCACAGTTTGCAAGTGCTTTCTACTGCAATAGTAAAGGTTGGTGGGTCAACTCATGCTATTATTTCCAAAAAGACAAAAAAATGGAAAAAAAAACAATTGCATCCTTTTGCTCCCCTAGGTAGGGGATTCTCTTGTTGAGTGATTTTCTTGCTGAGGGGTCTTCTGCATCTTGTTTGGTAATCACAGGTGAAAAGGCAAGAGGGGTGAAAAAAAGAGGGGTAAAGGAACGAAGGAGTTATCCTTCTCCGGGGAAATAACTTTTCTGCTTTGTTGGGGGTAAATGCCAAACAGATGAAATGAGGGAATTCCTAGGTCTCTTCTAAATTCCCCTGAAACAAAACCACCTCTATTGATCAGTATTGAAAATTTTGCATGCGTATGTATGCTATTAACAATTTCAACATAAACCCCCATGGGGTGCATATTGCATATAATGTGATTGGGGTCACCTGGGACCACGTGCACAGTTGTGTTGAGAATTTTATATTTGGATGGGGTCAATTAAAGTTCTCGTGGGATGTGTGTGTGAGAGAGAGAGAGTGAGATATCTCTCTTTGTTCTATTTTTTGGGGAGCTGGGGTGGGGGTGGTTAATGCAACTCAGCCCTTAAATGCTTGCGACAGTAAGGCATGCCAAATCTACTATAGGCTCTTTTGCTGAAAGGCCTTTTGTTTCTTGGCTGTTCGATACAAATTGTATCATCTAACGATGGGTAGTGTGATACATGAAGATCCTTGTTTAAGATTTTTTAATTTTAATGTTGTAGGGCAATGATGAACAGTATCACAACTGGTTGAGGTTATGAACTACACTGAACCTGGAACCTGATCAGGAAGCCATGCTTGTGGTAGGTCATTCACTCGTCAGTGACATTGAATGTCTTTTCTTTTCTTCTTCCACCCTCCAATCAAATGCAAGATTTTATTTCAGTGCTTATGGATTTACTTTTATGTGCATGCAGGCAAGTTTAAAGGCACTGTCAGGAGCAGTTTCATGCATTGACATCGTTTACCATGAATCTCTTCTCTCTTCTGTATAGTCTACAACTTTGTTTTTTCTTCATTTTTGCTTGAAATCGGAACAAATTATACTTAAGATATATTTTCTTACGAACTGAATTTTGTTCAGATATTTGGGATATGCATTTGGAATTGTGGATGGAATGCAATGGATGCGTTGATGGAATTTATCATTTCTCTGGTACATATTTTTCTATATCTTCATCATAGCAACCCTAGTTGCTTGCATGACTAAGTGGTTTCACTTCTATGTTTCTGTCTTATCATCATCCAGGCTGCTTCAAATGGCAAATTTCTTGACGCATGCCTGGACATGCTTGTTTGCAATTTTTTACCTCCCCAAACAATGGTCAGCATTCTGAGTCAACCCGAGGGCTTGCAAGAAAGAAAGGCGTTCTTGATCGGGTGCATTCAGCCCTGCAAAACATTGCTGACTTGGTGCCTCTTGCTCTCTGAGGTTGCTGCCGATAATTCTTCAGAGGATGCCCCGTGTACATGCTAAAGAGGCTGTGAGTATTAGACTTTTACTTCATAAAAAACAGCGTCTTTTTGGCTATTGCAAAAAAGGAGGTGTTTTCTGACTCATTTTGCGTGGTGAGCATTTGCTTTCATAGACCATCTTGATATGTGCCATCCTGTGCATGTTTAGATGGCTGTATATGTTTCTCCATGTTCTTTTTTGTTGTCAGGGTTGTTCTCACTCTTCCTTGAGGCACATGGGTCTGTAAAGGTTTTCCATTTTTATTTAAATCACTAAGTGAGCGTTTTTAATCAGGAAATTATCATCATTTTGTGGAGAAAATATCAATTATTATTCTGGAGAGAGTAGCATTATAGGGGGGGAAAGTGGTGAGATATATTCTTCTGTTCCATACTTGGGTATAATTAAAATTTGGAAACACCCAGTTATGATTTTACCATGGGGAAACTCTCTGCCATTATGCTGATTTTATGCATAGGTGGCCATTTGGACATGTCTCTTAGGGCATGTATTCTGATGTGCTTGATAGTTTGGTTTCCATGCATGCACTCTCTCCTCAATAAAATTGTTACTGGTTATATATATTGGGTGCATTCTCTCTCCTCAATGAAATTGTTACCAGTTATATATATTAGAGAGAGAATCAATGTAAATGTTTTTGGATTCTTATGGGGAAACCATATCGTTGTTTTCCTGTCCTGTTATTGCCATGGAAAAATATGGCTCCATTACTTTGGTTGTGGATATGTATGAATATTTAAGCTATTCATTGTTTTTTAGATGATTGTGACGTATGTGGAGAGCATGTTGAGAATAGAGAGTGGCCGATTGGAGAACTTGTTGGCAATACAATGCTTATGGCAATGATGGATAGGCTCGTAGATTTAGATGTGAGTACTTGTTGCTAAATATAATATATTGAGAAACTTTGTCTTTAATTGCTTAATGTGCCTTCTGCTAACTCTTGTGTTTTATTTTTCACCAATTTTTGGGGTGGATTTTTAGGTGGAGATTGGTTGGGATGACATTTTACAAGAGGACTCTAGCAAGGGCATATTTGACATGGAGCTAGAAGATGTTGACGAAAATGTAGATGCTGATGAAGGGCAAATAGGTAGTGAGGTATGTTTTATATTTGTTCTTCTTAGAGGAATTTACTTTCTTTAGAGTTTTTAATCTTTTGTAGGCTGTATGGAATGTAATGGATTTTCTTAGCCTCGCAGAAACTAAAACATTTCATCTTTCATGTAGCTTTCAAAAGGTGCTTTGAGTCGACAAAGTTTGGGGGGCAACCTAGTTGCTGATAAACTAGATAGCCTGATGGTACTCACTTGTGAGCATCTCAAATCATGTGTGCCAATGGTCGTCTGGTTAAGGTTCCTTTTCTTTACCTTTTATTTTGCACCATGCATTTATTTATTTGTTTGTTTTTATTGTTGAAGTCATTTCTGGTACTAAATTCAAAGAATTGTTTTGCTCATAAAACCTATTTGTGACATTAGAGAAGAATGGATGCTATAAATGTTTAGAAATCAAATCATTTCGCAAAATCGTTTGTGTCTTGGATGGCAATGCTTGAATTGTAAATAATTCCTATGGTTCATAATTTTGCCCCATAAATACATAAATATAGGAAACAACATAAAAGATACCAAAAAAGTAAATGTATGAACAAGTCTTCAATTTTCTTTCAATATCAAGTGAAGATGCATATGGTTAGTGTTTCACTAACTCCCACTTGACAATCTTCGTTGAAGTATCTTTGATCATTGGCCGCTGGTGTTAAGACACTTTTGAGGAACCTTGATGTCCTCTTCCCTCTGCTTGAGCTATGTTGGTTGAAGGACAAGGGGTTTAATGATTTAGTAGCTAGTTGGTGGGTAGATTTTAATCCTAGTGGCGGAAAAAGGTTTTGTTCTGGCCTACAAACTTAAGCACTTGAAGGGCAAATTGAAGAGTTGGAGACACTCTTGCTTTGGGTTGACTGAGTCTCTTACTTCCCGCATCAGTGGCATCAACGAGATTGACTTTAGTGAATAGATAGGAAATGTATCTGAATAGGACCATCTTCTCCGACTCGACCTTCAAGACCAATACCGAGCCAAGAACATCCAAGATGAAATCAGATGGAGAAAATGGTCAAGGGGATATGTGGATTAAGGAAGGAGACAAAAACACAAAAGTTCTCCATGTTGTAGCATCTACTCAGAGGCGCGTTAATCATATCAAGTCCATTACCATTGGTGATGCCACGCTTCTAGATAAGGAGGCCATCTCTTCCTCTATTGTCAATTATTTCTATAACTTATATTCAGATAATGCTTTGGAAAGATTGCATTACATGTCATCCTTTCACCACTGTTTCTCCATAGGATGCTTCCCAGCTTGAACGACCTTTGACTGAGGATGAGATCAAATCTGCAGTTTGGGGCTTAGGTGATGATAGAGCCCTTGGTCTGGATGGCTTTCCCATCGCTGTCTTCAAAGCTTTTTGGGATGTGGTTAAGGAGGACCTCATTTCCTTAATCAAAGAGTTACACCAAAGGGGTGGTCTTCCCAAAGGGCTTGTAATAATTTTCTTGGTCCTTGTTCCAAAAAGGACGGTGCTTCCTTACACAAGGATTTTAGACGATGGGTCTCCTTGGTAGCTCGTACAAGATCCTGTCAAAGCGCTTTGCAAATAGATTGAAGAACTTCTTTCTGAACCTTATTTCTCCATTTCAGTGAGTTGGGATTGATGGTAGGCAAATTTTAGACGCAGTTCTCATTGCTCATGTTGTGTAGATTCGCAACACAAGTCCAAAAGGAAATGATCATCTATAAGTTGGATTTAGAAAAGACTTACAATATGGTTGACTGGAACTTCCTCCATTTTGTCTTCTCTAGTATGGGATTTGGCAAGAAATGGTGTATTTGGATAGCTGAGTGCGTATCTTCGGCTCAATTTTTTTTAGTACTCATCAATGTATCCTCCAAAGGCTTTTTCCGCAGCTCTCGAAGCCTTTGCCAAGGCGACCCCCTCTGTCCAACATTAATCATTATGGTAGTTGAAGCCCTCAGTCTCGTCCTCTCGAAAGCGACAAACTTCCCATTGTTTAGTGGTTTCAAGATAGAGTGCTCCTCCCTTTAGCTCCGCCACCTTCAGTTCATAGACAACACCATTGTTTTGTGAGGCTGATGATGAGTTTGTGAGGGAAGTCTTTACTTAGGTGATTTAAGTTCTCCTCTTTGCGAATTAATTATCAAAAGAGCAAGGTTTTTGGTATCAATCTTTATGGGGATGAGCTATCTTGCTTGGCGGGTGTGAATCAACTTCCATTCCATCCACTTATCTGGGTCTTCCTCTTTCCATTGGCTCGCATGGCCATTCCTTGTGGGAGGAGCCCATTTATTGTTTAGTTCAGTAAGCGACTCGCTTCTTGGAGGGGAAGGAATTTACCGTATGGAGGATGGATCATTCTATTGAAGTCAGTGCTCTCGGCTCTTCCAATCTTCTTCCTATCAGTCTTCAAATGTCCTAGATAGTAATCTCTTCACTTGAAAGAATCATGAAGGATTTTTTTGGAATGATCACGGAAAGGAGGAAGAAGAATCTTCTAGTTTGTTGGCAACATATGTGTCTTCCCATTGAAGCAGGAGGTCTTTGGTATCTGTCTCATCAAGGATGTCAATCTTGCTCTTCTGTATAAGTGGCTGTGGATGATTGGCTCAGTTGATGGTTTTCCTTGAAAAACTCTACTCATTGCTAAATATTGAATTGGTAACTGTAGTTGGGACATTAATCCTACCATGCATAGTGCTTCAGGTATGTGGAGAGCTATATGTGCTTGTGTGGAAAGTTCAAGAAAGGCATTCAATGTAAAATGGGACGGGGAGACCGTGTCAGATTTTGGATTGATCCTTGGCATAATTCCACCCCTCTCTCTACTCAGTTTCTCTTCCTTTTTACGCATCGCCCTCTTGCTTGATGGCTTTGTTTATGCTTTATACTCAATGAAGGATGGCGGGTTGTGTGGGATGTTCAGTTTTGTTGGAATTTGTCAGATACCGAGATAGACGATTTTTTTTGGTGGCATGATCCTTTCAAGTCCTTTTTGTGAAGTCTTTCTTTGAGTGATTTAGCAACAACGAGTTGACTCCAAAGGTGGATCCTTCTATTTGGGTTTCCAAAGTCCCTCCTAGAGCCATCGGTTTCTTTTGGACAGCCTGATTAGGAAAGATCCTCACTCAAGATAATTTGCACAAGTGGGTGGCAGATGTCTAGTTAGTGCTTGTCCGTTGTGTCTCTAAGCTCCAGAGGATGTAAACCATCTTCTCATCCATTTCCCTTTCTCATCGTCTGTTTGGAACACCATCCTCAATCAGTTCGACATTCAGTTGTTCATGCCTTCTTCGGTTGCCCAACTCTCCTTTGCGTGGAAGCTCTGTAGTTTTCTACCTAGGTGCTTGGTTCTGTGATGTCTAGTCCTGTTTGCCCGTCTTTGGAGCTTATGTTGGGAGCAAAACAACAGGGTTCTCAGAAATTGCACTGAAAATCCTAGTGTCATCGACCTAATCCTCACCCAATGCGTAGCTTGGGCTTCCTCCTTTCCCGACTTTCAACACCTGTCCATGACTGATATAATGTGTGCCCGGAAAGGGTGTATTGGGCTTTCCTAAGTTTTTTTGGTTTCTTGTGTTTAGGGGCCTGCTTCTTGAGGGTGTAAGGGGTTTTTGGGTCTCTTTCTTTTCTTTACTTCTTTACTTCATGGTTTCTTTGCACCATAAATCGGCACATTATGACATTGTGCAAATTACACTGGATGCTATAAACACTAAAGATACTTGTTTATGTTTGCTTGAATTTTGTGTTAAGTGGATCATGTTCCTGATGTTTAAGATCAGAATGATATTTCCTTTGGTTAATGATCTAGGGAGTGTTTCAAGTACTTAACATTACTAAATTATAGATCTTGGCCAGTTGAAGAACTGGAACTGGATCAGTGTTCTATTGCTACCTTTCCCCAAAAAAATTGTTATACTGCTCATTTACTTCTGTTGATGCTTGGCAGGTGTTTGAAACACTCATCCAGTCCTTCCAGACAACTGTGTTAAATGCCTACAAGTCAAAGTTTGCTCAGGTACTCCTAATTCTTCTATTTATTTTTTGTTGGTTTTTCTGCTTTCTGCTTTCTGCTTTTACTTTTTGAAGCATGTTTATCTTTCATGATTATACATTATCAGCAGTTTTGGATTGTTGGCTGTTGGTTGCACATCTAAATGCGTCCTGTCATTTTTCATCTTCCATGACCCAGTTGCCTATTGATTGCAGTTTGTGGTGTTCTATGCTTGTTCATTGGATCCTGAAAATTGTGGAGTGAAGTTTACAACACTTCTTGCTGATGTTTTTGCTTCTAGAACTCATGCTCCACTTACCAGGTGACTTGAAGTGATTTGAAATCAACCATTTCTAATTTCTTTCTCCCTTATGAAATAACTGTTTGGGATTTTAATTAATCATTGTTCTTGTTAAGCTTGTCATAAATTTTGAAAAGTGAGGCATCTCCTAAATCATGATACATGATACTATTGTCAGTTTTAATCCATTGTCATGTGGATGCATCTCAGATGCTTATCTGATGTTTAGAGACATGCATGGTCTTTTCACCTGGATATGCTTAAAAATAGTATTATCATGGTAGCACCAGGATAAATGTTTAATTGTGTGGATTCTCGACTACTAGAAATAACAATCATGCAAATTCTGTATTAATAGAAAATGATTAATTGGCAATTACGATGGGGGAAGTAAAGCAGTGATAGAATAGACTTCTTTTTTTTTAAAGGAAAGTAGAGAGTAGACTTGGTGAGGTATTTAAGTATAGGGACTCTCTGCTGCTAGAAATATTTGTTGTCCAAATTGTTGGAAATAATCAACCTAGGAATTTGATGGGTATGTAAAGCATTGTTAAAGTGAGGTCTTGAGTTCGATTCACGATCAACTCCTTTGAGCCACTCCACATCGACTAAATCAGTGTGTGGATTTGGAGGTTTACACATGCTCGTGTGATTAGTCTCCACCTCCAATGTGGTGCGGTGATGTCCTTGTTACAAAAAAAAAGAGAATACACTTGGTAATGCTTTGTACTCTGGCTTGGCTGGTGAGGTCATCAGAAGCTCAAGCAAGCCATATGAAGTTCATAAAGACCCATTAGAGAATGTGGTACCCATGTGAGCATTTAGTGAAATTCTACTACAATTGCATGCTATAATTGACCGTGGAAAGAGATGACTTGAAGAACTTTCTAATGGAGCCCATGTGAGTGTGTTATCGGGCAAGACCTGTTATGACATGTTATGGACCTTAAAAAGCCCAGTTTAAGAAGTCCATTTGCTGCAATGAATCCATTTTGACGAATTTGACATGTTATTGCATGTAGGGAAGCCATGTCATCAAATTATCCTAAATTTTAGTTTCCAAAGAATCCTTTCACTCTTTGGGATGCATGAGGTGCATGGATCATCTACAACTTAGGGCTTCAACGAATTTGGGAAGCAAATTACATTGAGGGGACGAAAATCGGAAAGCAAAATTTTGTACTCCTCCCTTTTAGGGTTGCCAAAATGCAAATTGCCGCATATCATCTTGGACGATTGAGAATGGTTGAATGGACTGAAAGTAAGAAGCTAAAAGTGAATGGGAGTCTCTAAACCGTGTATGATCCATGAAGTTAGTGTTTTTTGGAGAGAATCTAGGAGTCTAGGCGTGTTAATGAGAATGGAACAAAGGAGCATGGCCTTGTGGAGTCCTAGGATGAAGGAAATAGGAGAAAACTTAGGAGCAAAAAGTGTGGAACTATGGAATGAACGGTGGAAGCAAATTTTGGAGAAGTTTTAGAATATAATATCCGATTTTCCATGGTTTGGCAGATTGAAGCATACATTTTTTTAAATGACCCACTCACATTATAAATAAGAGTGGTAGGCCAACGCATTGTACACCTTGTTTGATGAATGAAAGTTAAAGCTTGAAGCTTTAGAACCTCTCCTTTGATTGGTGAGTTTGAATTTAATTTTGTTATAGTGTTTAGTTAGTTTTAATTAGAACTAATTGAATTATTCATTTGCATTTTGAATTTAATTATTCAATTAGTGAATTCATCCGTTATCTAATTAAAATTGGATTATGCAATCCACATTACTTCATTAGAAGGGTCATTGAATTTCACGGATTCAATTTCATATTTGCATTGAATTTACAATTTAGTTCGTGTTCCAATTAATTTAACCATTGCTTATGAAATTTCAATTACATGTTCATTCTGACCACCAATTTCATTAGTGATCAATTGAATGGTGTCAGTAAGATTTGAGCCATCTTTATTTTCCATTCAGTGAAATTTAGATTTGGTGATCCAACCCAACTTCGAGCTTTCTCCTAACACGAGTTGAAGGGTTAGTTGGCCTGGAGTTTCTAAGGCTTGAAATCCTAGATCTGGATTGTAGAATTTGGGTCTAAAACTTTTATTCCACCGAAGATCTTTTGGAAGTGTGCAGAAATTTTGCAGTTACGACCTTTAGGTCTCTATCTTTGGCCATTTATATTGACTTAGAGCAAATCTAAACCTTTTGCCATTGTTTCTTTATTTCCAAAAAAATGACATGAGAATTCTTTTAATGTCTAGTTCCTGCCCTTTCCACTACTAGTAAAAATATGGATGGTTCCTCCTTTTTATGTTTAGTTTATTTAGGGATCAACATTTGATTTGCCATTTTTTTTGTAGAAGTTTGCTAGTTTCCATGGATATTTTTTTTGGATGACCGAACGTGTCCAGGTGTCTCACCCGACTAGTCCTTTGGGACATGTGCACGCCTCCCTACACAAAAATGCCAAGTTCAAACGGTGGGACCTTACTCTATACATATCCCTCGGAGAGTGACCCTTTATTGGAGTTACAAAGGATTGACCTCAAGACCTCAATCCTGAAGTCTTTTGTCTCAAGTTTCAACCACTAGGCCAACCCCTTGGGGTTCCATGGATAAATTTTCAATGATCGATTTTGTTTATTTGTATGTTGGTGACATGCCTATCGGATACTAAAGCCATTCTACAGGTCCACGGTCTAATACATACCTTTGTTTGATGAAATTGAATCCTGTCCATCATGATTCATCACATAATGCTCACGGCTTCATAGGAAATGGTATGCACTTAACCTTATGTGGGTAAAGCAACAGGAAGACCCCTAGAGAAATTGTCACTTGTAATTGTCCTTTTTGTTTGCACAAATGTTGTAGGGAAAAGTAGAACTTTTTAACTGCTAGCTGCATGTGTATTTCAGTTATGTTTTTATGACTAAGCTTTGTCATAATGAAACTTTTTAAATACTCAATTATGACATTTTACTTGAACCTGCAACCTTTGTGGTCGTTACTTTAAGCACCTGCCAACTGTCATATATGCTTGTCCTTTATAGGGGCTTGTTACACATATGTTTATACTAGTGCTGGCTTTGTCATGGATTCAAACCTGAACTGGCTTTAATGAGTATCTTCTGTATGCTTTTGCTTCATCCAGGATGAGTGCTGTTGCTTATCTTGCTAGTTATTTGTCTCGAGCAAAGTTTCTTTCATCTTCTTTTGTTGCCAGCATATTGAAAAGGTGAGGTGCTGTTGAATTTTGCATGTTCCTTGGATCCTAAAAATTTGGACTTCTACTGATTTGATGTGGTTCTTCTTGCACACTGATTCAGATTGGTAGAATGGTGTTATGAGTATACCCAGTTTCGAGATGGTGAAGATAAAATGTTGAACCCTACAGTTCATCGAATCTTTTATTCTGGATGCCAGGTATGTAGTGTATGATGTATTCTCACTGCCACCTCCATCTACTATTTCTACAATGATCCTGTATGCCATCAATTTGACTTCATTCTGAGATTGGTGTTCATCTGAAGTGAGGTTATGTCACTTGGATGGAAGGTATCTGAAAGGGACTATAGATTGGTGAAATACCAAATAAGCTCCTTAGATTGGAATTCCAATTATTTTTTTCTGTTCAAACCAAATTTCTTTTATGCAAATATAGCATCATCAAACTGCAATCATGTTTAATGCCAGATATCACCATCATTAAAGCAACTTATCCCATCTAGTTAGGGTTGGCATCATTAACTGGTTTTGCTGTTGGTTTTTTTATGGACCGATTTCCTATTTAACACTCATTGCATTTGAGCATGAAACCTTTAACATGGGCAACAAATATTTGTGCTACAGGTTCCTGTTGTGTTAAACGCCATCATGTTCAGTGACAATCTTCCATAATTATCCTGTATGTTGTGTCTGTTGCTGATCTCATGATAGAATAATCATCATACATAATATTTCATGCTATTACCTATCAGTGTCATCTCAACTGTTTTTCATCGTCTTTTGCCAATGATTTTGTTGAACTTCTTGCAAGTTTTAGCCTTCTGTTCTGTAATTCATTCATGTATTTGCAGGCTGTCATGTATGTACTCTGCTTCCGGATGAGGATGATGATGGAGGTTCCTCATCTCAGATCTCAGCTTTTCCACATGCCCCTTGAACCAATACTGCGTCATCCACTGAATCCTTTAAAGGTAAGCTTGAAATTCATCCTAATTCAAAATTGCTCCTGGAACACATTTAGAAAGAACAATATCTCTTCATGGATATTTCTCTGTTGAGCTCAGAATACGTAGCTGGAATGTTTAGGGAAAAGGAAGGAGAAAAAAGGGGGAAGGGGGTTTGGAAATTCCCCTTGTTTAGCGTACAATTTGTACATAAATCCTCTGTTAGAAATATAATTTTTCATGTCAAACACCCCGTGCCCTCTCCTCCCTTTTTCTCTCCCAATCATCATAGCCATTTCCACATCTATTTGCTGTTGGCATTTTCAGTTTACATTTCTACTCTACCCCATTAAAAAATCTATTGTCGTGACCATGTTTCTGATCATGCATTGGACTCCCTTTTCTCTTGCCATGCATCATGTTTGATTATTTTTTTTTTTATACTTTTCTGCAGGTTTGTTTGCCTTCCATAGTAGAGGAATTCCTACGGCAGGCCAAAGTAGCCCGTCTACTTACCGTGTCAAATACTTTCCTCTTCAATAACTTGATTGACTCGGAATTCTCCAAGGCTTTTGGTGGCATCGAAAGACTTGATATGTTTTTCCCATTCGATCCATGTTTGCTGAAGAAATCTGACAGGTTTACTTTCAAAATTGGGTTGACAGATTATCATTAGTTTCCAAAATAACATAATTTCTTTAACATCTTGCTATATATATATTGCTGTTCATATTTCAAAAAAAAAAAGGAACCTCATATATGGTGTATTATGTTATTTGTTTTTTACTTGTGTTGCTTTCAGACCTTTTGCTGATTATAACTCTCTTTGTTACTTTTGTGTAGTTTATCCGACCAAATTTCGTGTTCTGGTCAATGGTTAGAACGACATATGATGATGATGGAGATGAAGACGAAGATTTAGAATTTGAAAATGATGATTTTGCAGATGAGAATGCAGGATGCTTCAGGGAGAATGACATGGCAGAGAGTGTTGAAGATCATGATCTTCACCTCATTGACTTTGAATCTTCCATGAACAAAATGTCCATCACTCCTAAGGCTTCTTTAAAATATGGATTGCCCACCCAGTTTGATAGTTCTATATGCACGATGCCTGCAAGAATCAGACCTTCCACTAGCCCAGACTGGTGATTTGCTCTTTCCCAAAGTGCCGATGGAATGAATGGAGCTTTTCTGGTTGCTTGTAAATGCTTCCAAAAAGATGAAAGTCGAGCATTTTTTAAAACAATGGTGCACCAATCTTGCTGATGTGCAGAGGCTGTTGTTTCCTTTAAGGTAGAACGAAAGAAAAGGAAAGAACAGAAAAGGTGTGGAGACTTTGTAGAAGCCCGGAGATATTCCACCACAGGTGCATTGTTTCATTATCTGTGCAAGGCAAAGATTGATTGATTTTATCTTAGATGAATATGTAAAATATAGCGAGTCACTTGTGTGTAGAACCATACCTTTTTTTTCCCAGGTTTACATGTATGGTGTCTCAATTTTGAGTGAAATGGATCCCAATAATTTGTTTTAAAAGAAGGTATATTAAATTTTCTTTACTTAAATACACTCCAATGCTGCATGGATTGCAAAGAAGGGAAGGAACGCTCCAATGGATGTGTGTTATGTTGAGTGTGAGTATGCGTCGGCCATGTTGGTCGGATGAAAGTTTCAGTGATCCAGTATAATTCTGTACTGAAAATTCAGAACTCTCTGGGTCATTTGAGACCCATCTTGGTTGGAATCTAAAATTTAAATGTTGGCTAATCAGATAGCCAACAAATACCCTTTGGTATTTCTGTCGAAGTTGGAATAGTGACTGATTGAAAAATATCTCTGGAAGATTTTTTTTTGAAAATCTCTCAAAAAAGAAGAAAAATCTGCTTGGTCATCGATGGGTAACTGGGTTTCCTGAACGGATCAAGATTGGGCTAGTCTTTGCTTATATCCTTGATATTTGCAGGAAATGATAGTCAAAATGCCTTGCTACATGGAAAAATAATGTGATTTTCAGCTTTTTATTTTGCCTCATCTTCCATCAAAATTCCATTCCCTACATGATTTTAACCTCCAAGGATGGATTTCACTGAAGAAGAATCATTTTAACTTTGAAGATCCTTGTTTTACAAGTAACTTGCATTTCCTTTGCATTGAAAGGTACGTTCGACATAAATTGCGAGTGCGGGTTGATGCTAAAATCATCCTACTCGGAAGAATGCTGTATGTTCTGATCAAAATTTTGTCGTCCTTTTCATGGTCAAGGTCATTTTTTTTTTGTCTAACTAGCTGAGGTGGCTTTCATATTTAGTATTGACAAATAATGAGAGAAGAAATTCTTGTGAGCTTCCTATTTGAGGAGTCACCTATATTTCAAAGAACTTGAGAAGTAGTTTAGCAGTGTTGAATTTCTAATGAAGATTTTAGGAGACACATAGTTTAGTGAACTTATTTTATCCAATCTGTCATTATAAGTTTTAGTGAACTTTCATAAATCGGTTTATTTTCCAATGAATCGGTGCACTAGATCACTTGGAAATGAAAATTGGTCGGTGCACTAATTTCTTGAGACGTGAAAGGGTCTAAATCGGTGCACCGACCAATTACTTTCTTCAAATTTTCATTTTCAAGTGATCCGGTCGGTGCATCGATTTACTGGAAAGTAAATCGATTTCTAAAAGTTCACTAAAACCCGTGCGGACGGATGAGAGCAAAGTGAGAAATCTTAAAAACCCGTGTTGGGATGGTCACCCAATGAAATATTGGAAGACTTATCTTTCATCCCATCATATGCATGCATTGGGTTATGAGAAATGGAGGCCATGGACTAAAATTTCTAAACTTGAGATGGGTTAAAACCATCAAGTAAAACGAAGGGAATGAAAATGGTGATTTTTAATTCTAATTGATTTAGTTTGGGTCTACGATTCCTCAATTAAATCTGAAATGAATTTATTTCAGTTTGAGTTGAACTGGGCCAATTCATTTAGTTAGTTATTATTATTATTTTGAAATGTATATCATCCTATGCTAAATTTTGTGGTTGAGTTGAAATAAATTCACAATTTGGATAAAAGGTTGCCACTCCTATAATAGGTAGTGTGAGATTGACGAAAATACCATGCAATATATGACTACCAAATTACCAAATAAATGATTAATTTTCATGCCCATATATGGCATTTTAGATGTTCAAAATAAAAATTTAAGATGGTCCTACAATACACAGTGCACTGTGCATGGTCCATTTGTGTCTGTGCTGTATTAGAATAATATAATTTTTTTTTTTTTATAAATCCCCAGTGCACAAATAAAATTTTAAAGACTAATTTTCACATAAAAGATTTTCTTTTGTTTAAAATTTCCATTTTACCCCTTGCTTGTCATTTAGAGGCCACGTGCCCCTGATATTTTGAGTTCCAGTCCCACACAGGAATGCCAGTGTGTGTTCTGATACCAATTTGTGGTGGTGTCAATTCAAGTCTCAAAATGACTAGTCACTTTAAAGGCCCCAACCCCTTTACTTTTAAACCGACGGTCACCCCTGATGTTTTTCCGACGTGGGACTTTGTCCAGTGACATGCAGCAGCAACTCACATCACACTATCCAGCGATGAATGTAAACAATCATTCAGGTTTGAATATAATATTTTTTTTTTGGATTTAGGTGTGAGAAATTTTAGACACAGTTCTATTAAAACCTCCACAGATGAGCTAACTATTTACAGGGTACATCAAAGTTAGGCCATAGCTTGAATAGATTATTGCTAAATGATAAACACCATTCTTCATTGCAGCAATGAATCAGAGCAGCAATGGATAAATGGATTCAATGGATTTACAGAACTTCAATGACCAGTCCTTTGTTCAACATTACCACCTACAGCAATCCATTTTTACAAGTTGGGAATGAAAGCCAAGAATTGCAGTCATTCAAAAGTAGAGCATCTCTGCTGGTAGGGCCGGCCTTGGGCGTAGGCCACCACCTTGGGCCCTCCGATAAAAAGAGCTCCCACACACTTAAACTCCTTAATATACTGATCACAAAGGGTCTTTGAAATCTCACTCTATCTAGAATTTTGAGATCCCCTAGGATCTCAGGACCGGCCATGTCTGCCTGCCCCAACATTCAATGCGAAGCTTCTCTTGGGCCTCTTTAATGGTGGCTATAGAGAGGGCCTCTTCCAGTAATATTCGTATCAATTATTATTATCTTTTTTGTTTGTTTCATTTCAACTAATGGCGTGAAATCTTGGACACAGGTATACTAATCTATAAAAGTGGATCTATTTGATTGGCATGCATTATCAACCTTTATAAATAGAATATGACTAAAAACAATAATGACAATCATTTAAATTATATTTGTGATTTTTACTATTCACCCTTCATTGGATGAATGAGAGTAAGTGTAGAACTTTTGTAATATCGTACCATGACTCATTTTATAATTTAATGTTACTTTTAATCTATTCTTCTCTAATATCTTGTCATAGATTTCATATTTTAATCTAAGATTATGAAGTGTTGTTCTTTTAATCAAGTGGGTAAGTGGAATTAAAGAAGATGAGTTAGAATATCAATAACAAATAATGAGTTTTGATTTTTTTTTTTTTTAATTTGTTTTTCCTCTATTCCAAGCTCTAATGTATTAGAAGAAAAAAAATCAAAGAAGATTTTTGAATTTTAGAATTTCAAAAGCTTGAGAAACGTTTTACATTTCATGACAGCAGCAAAGTTTCTACCGTTGGATACTTGGATATTAATAGAAAAGCAAACAAGAAGTAAAGAAAGAATCCATTCAAACTAAATACAACTGTACCTGGACAAGGCAATGCCACACAATTTTGATAAATGAAATTTACCTAAAAGCCCATATAAATTCAACAAAACTACAAAAATGCACTATCCATTCTACTCCCATCACAACCCAAAATGCAGTAGAGACGGGGGGTCCTAATCTCGGCCGAAACATCTACTATATCTCGTATCGGCCGAGATATCTCGGGTTTTGGATGCACGAGATATCTCATCATCTAGGTCTCGGCCAAGATTTGGCCTAAAAAAGAGAGAGACAAAGTAATATCGGCCAAGATATTTGTCGATATTGTGGAACCGAGATATCGGCAGAGATGCCGAGATCTCAACCCCATCGAATTTTAGACCTCTGAGTAGAAAAGGAGTCTGGTTAGGGTCGAGTAGTCGGGTAATACGATGGGTCCAGGCTCAAGCCCAGTTTGTAACATGTAAATTAGGAATTGGAGTTAGATCCAACACGGGTTATTTAACAAAAATTAAACCTTACAACATTCAAAGCACAATTTATATTTGATGGAAATATAGATAATTTATATCATCATTATTATCAAAGACATTTATTTTGAGAATGATATTTGCATTTTAATATATTTCCTCCAATCTACGAGTGACATGTGTCCATTTGAACCCGATTTTAAATTGCTAAAGTTAGAAATAGTAAAAAACATAAACATCACTTGTATTGGAAAATAAGAGGAATGGCAGTCTCGTAATTCTTTTTTGTGCCAAGGTTGGTTTTAAAATAATTATAATACCCTTTTAAAGCCATTTTTTATTTTCCTCCATTTCCACAACAATTTCTCTCTGGCAATGAAAAGGTTTGAAAGATGAAAATTTCTTAAATTTCAACAGCAAAAGGTGAAATTTTCAGATTTTCTTTAAGCATTTTGTCTTCTCAGTTTTGCCTGAAATTCCAATCAAGATGAATGATCTTCTTTCGGTAAGAGACCTTTCCAATCCATTTTTTCTATTCTTAATTCTAAATTTTGAGTTATTTTAATAATGTTTTGTTATTTACAAATGAAAAAGGGGTGTTTTTTTTTTTCTTGGATCTTGTTTATTTGGTAGATCTTCAAAGAAAATGGTTTAACAAGCTATATTTTCTTGTCCATGGAAATAATTATTTGTCATTTGTAGATTAAAAAAAAAAAAAATAGTATTTGACTGGATAAATTCATTGTAAAAAATTGCTATCTTGTGTAAATTAATCCATTTTCATAATAAAAATCACATTTGTTTGAGGCTGGTAGAATATTTATTTATTGGAAGGAATTCCAACTATCATTGACCATATTATGATCGAGATGCATGTAATTAATTGTCTATGAAGCATATGGAAAATATATAGCCACTATCAGATATATGTTGTATTTCTTATATATTAATACTAATGTTAACAAATAATATATATATTTAATAATATATTGCGTTAATTTTTTCATTTAATATTTACTATATTATGATAAGCTTATGCGAAATTAGATTTATCTAAAATTTTGGTGGACTAGTATTAGTTAAAAAGTTGGATTTTGTATTATCCATCTGGATTTGAATTTATTATTCACATAGGTTAAATGGCTATCCGGTGGTCATATAATTGAAACCTATAATTTATTAATTTTTGTGATCTTATTCTAATCAATTTAATTTCTAGTTGTCCCATCCAGTAATATTTGTGTTAAACATGAGATCTTAGACACTGGTATGCTAATCTATATGCATTATCAACTTAGATAAATGGAATATGATTAAAATAATAGTGACAATGATTTAAATCACATTTGTCATTTCCACTGTTCACCCCTCATAGGATGAATGAGAATATTGTAAAACTTGTGTATTATCATTCATTAACAAATAATAATAATTATTAATTTTTTATATATATGGAAATTGATTAGAGATAACTTCAACTTCTAAAATTTGTGTTTTTAGAAATAGATTATAAATTTTATGTTTGACTCTATCTAGAGTTACCCATTACACAAAACTTAACTCGATGCTCATGGACAGTTTCGTGTATTTATGGTATTAGTATCATTTGTAATGTGTGAAATAAAGATATCATCTTATTAAAGAATAAAAAAAAAAACTACAAGCTCTAATAATCTTATCCTAGAGATTATCATATTCTTATTCCAAACTTAATTATTTAATCTAAATATCATAACTACCGCTACATGAACTTAAATTGGCAGTAAGTTGGTCTAAGCTTTTAAGATTAAACTATAGATCTTGGGTTCAACTTCCACCGGACTCACTTACTATAAAGTGAAAATATCCATATTATTAAAAAAAAAAAAACCATCATTTATCTTATTGAAGAAAATTATTATTGTTTTGCCCTACATTTCCTTTAGTTTACCATCATTTCTTTTTTTCTGAACTTTCATTCACATGCAACTTCAGCACTCCTTCGAGAAGGCCAGAGGCCAAGCTTCAAGAAGGGGTGATGTTGAATCCGGAAAATATTCACCTGATTCTACAGATGCGAGGATGGCAGGATTCATCAAGCAGGTCTTGCCTTCTCTTTTCTTATTTCCTTGGTCATGTGTTAAAGTTCACTTGAAATATTTTCTGCTCCAGAGAATAGCTTTTACTACTTTTCAAAAATTGTTATCATTAAAAATTTAGAACATTGTGGCAACTTTTTTTTTTTATCAGTCTCTGACCTTGAATGTGGGGTGGAGATACCCATGTTATCAAAAAAAAAAAAAAAGATTGTGGTAACTTGTTGAACGATATAGAAGAATTTAAGTGATTCTGAGAAGCATTTTATTGATAAATAAAGAAGAAATAATCTTCACTAAAATGCAATAAGAATAAGCTCTAGATTGTTATCAGGCATTTGAATCTTTGACCCATTTGCTAAATGATTGAAATTCTACTGTGATAGGTGTCGGAGATCGAAAAAGACATCGAAAAGATCACAAATCTTATTCATAGCCTTCAGGTATTACTTGAAAGTTTGTCTCCATGTTTTGCTCATCATTTTTGCAGTGAAATAGGCTTATGAACTTGTTTTAGAATTTTTTATATTGCAGCCATAGATATTGGTATCACCTTCTTCTAACTTGCTAATAAAAAATCAGGCAGCAAATGCGGATTCCTACTCTGTAACAAAAGCCACACCCATGAAAGGTGCATCAAATAATCCATTGTCTAAGTTTTTGTCCTCATCACTCATGTTCATATCTTATATTTTTCAAATAAATTCTGTAATTTATTTCAGCAATCAAAACAAGAATGGAGGCAGATGTTGATGAAGTTGGAAGAATTGCTTTAAAGGTCAAAAAGATCCTTGAAGAAATTGAAAGAGATGTAAGCTAATTTGCCAACTTGATGATCTGCTCTCTCTCTCTCTCTCTCTCTCTCTCTCTCTCTCTCTCCAAGCAACACTTTAGATTTTGAGGAATAGCTCTGGATTTTTTTTTTTGAAGAAAATGGGTACTGCAATATCAATAACATTGTTACAAATTGTTTCACATTGCTTTTGCTCTTTGCAGAATATAGAGAACAGACAGAGACCAGGGTGTGGGATGGGGTCAGGCATCGATCGGTCGAGAATGGCGATGACTACGTAAGTCTATAAATCCAATTAAATAAGTCTTATTATTCAAATTCTTAGCACTAAGGACAATGTTGAATACATTGATCTACACTGTAAATACCAATTAGTGTGGAAATCCCCAATTATTTGGTTTGAAGTTTTGGCAAAATTTATGATCACCCAATCCATTTTGCATCAAGCTGCAAAACCCAGAAATCACATTATTTGGGAAATAAATATACTTGTTTCCTTGAATTTTTCCAAGGCATTAATATCTGTGATCTGTTAGACAATGATGACCAATCTATCTGAGCAATTGCTGCAGCTCTTAATCTAATGAGTACTAAAATGTGGAATTCTATCCAAATTTTACTGATTTATTTATGAATTTCTTGTGATTTAGGTCATTAAAAAATAAATTAAGGGAACGCATGTTCGAATTTCAGGTAAGCCATTCTCAATTTCATCTAGCCACTAGAAAATCCAATTTATATTTTTGATACATATGAAGTGGGACTTACTCTTGAATTCTTGACATTTTAGGCTTTGAGGAAAAGCATACAAGATGAGTACAGAGAGGTTGTTGAGAGAAGAGTTTTCACAGGTTTTCTCATCTTAAGAGGATAAAATCATTATTTAGAAAATAGTTTTTGCAGCCGACCCTAAATAAATGGGAGAATGACTTTGATGACGATGATAATATGAAAATAAATCTCATCTTCATATCATCATCATTGTCATCGTCTTCATGGATTTATGTCTTCATTTAATTCGTGATAAGGTTGTAACCAATGTCCTTTTTTTCTTGAGCAGTGACTGGGACACATGCTGATGAAGTGGTAAGAACAATACATCTATTAATGTTCAAGGGCCATCAAATTCTTGATTTCACCTCTTTGATGTTACTCAAAATTTATCTTCCTAGAGTTTTTTGAATGTCCCTCTAATTGACAAAGCAGGGATAGATAATCCAAGGGAATGTTAGTGCACTCATTTCCCATGAAAAATGCACAGAAAAGGAAAACTGTTTTTTTTTTTGTAAATGATTTTTTAAGCACTTCTTGATGTTATTTCTTCTTTGTAGTCCACTTTCATGATTCATGTCAGATAAAAACTTAACACTATTTTGGGTCATTGTTACTATTGCAGACAATAGATCGGTTGATAGAGACTGGAACTAGTGAACAAATCTTTCAGAAGGCAGTTCAAGGGCATGGCAGAGGGCAGGTAACTTAAAGCTTCACATACCTAAAACCAATGAATTTTAGAGTTCTGCCTCATCAATTATGTTCCGCAGATTATGGATACAATGGCAGAGATTCAAGAACGATGCGATACAGTCAAAGAAATAGAGAAAAAACTTTATGAACTACAACAGGTCTGTTGCACCTGAATATCATATCAGCATACATTTTTTTTTTTGATGTCCGAGGTGTGTGGGTAACCCTACGGAGAGTGACCCTTTGGAGTAGAGTGGGCAGGATTCCCGCTCCCTGAGACGGCTTCCTGGCTATCACTCCAACACCTTTGGGTTATATCAGTGTACTTCATGTCAAAAGTTTTTGGTTTATATCTAATAAAATGTGTATTTGGAACAGATGTTCATGGATATGTCAGTAATGGTAGAGGCACAGGGAGACATGTTAAATGACATTGAAGCTCAGGTTCGACGAAATGAGTGCATACTTACAGAGTAGTTTGATAATTTTGTTTTACAAAATAATAAGTTGGATTTATATTTCATGTCTTTGGGTTTCAAAAAGCACAATATAAAGTACTCAATTGTGTTTTTTACCAATAAAAAATGATGATTCTGAACATTTGAACTTAATGACTTTCTCATATAAACAACAATAATGGGGTACATGGATATAGAGAAAGTGATAGAACATAGCTTCTCTGTCAAGCAAAGAAACATGAAATCATAAAATTTTCTTGCAAGAAACACCATCTTTTAATTCACTCAACATGGGTGGATCTTCCAACAACTTAGCAAATTTGGTTGTTGCAAGAAATGAATGAAAATGTTTGAAATGATCTCCATTTTTCGCTATCAATATAGCAATTACATTGATAGAACCAATGGTTTTCTTACATCCAAATATCACCTAAACTACTTGTTTTCTATGCCAATCAAAATTCGCGTAAACTTTCATGAAACATCAATACAGTATAAAAATCAAAGTAAAGAAAATAAAACATCAGATTTCTCATTTCTAATTTGAGATCTCTTGTCAGGTCTCAAAGGCAGTTGACCATGTGAGTACAGGTAATAAAGTCCTCCAAAAAACCAAGAAGCTGCAGAAGAACAAAAGAAAATATATGTGCTTTGCAGTTATCATCCTCCTTGTAGTCATTGTTATCGCCCTCACTGCAGTACTGAAGTCACTAAAGCCATGGAGCAAAAATCTATGAAAACAATTGTTACTATGTGTTAGAGATACAATCTCTGGTATCATGTTTTGAGACATTATCAGAGTTATATTCATTTATGTTCCTTTTAAAAGAAGCTCCATCACTGTTGTTTGCTGCTTAATCCCTATATTTTAAAAAATATGATTTGGTATAATGATTTCAGTGAATGGATAGTGGGTAAGTAGTTTCTCTCTCTCTCTCTCTTTCTCTCTCTGTGTCCCCACCCCCACCACCACCACCACCACCACCCCCCCAAATGAATACATGTTTACTTGCACTTTGCAGTAAATTTTCAAAGAAAATGATACTTCTTAACTTTTTTTTTTTTTTGGATAACATGGTATCCCCACCCCACATTGGAAGTGAGACTAATCCCACGGGCATGTGTAAATCTCTCAATCCATACACATCGGTTAAGTTTAGGGGGAGTGACCCGTTGAGATTGAATGTGAAACGAACTCAAAACCTTGTTTTATGAGGCGGACATCTTAACTCTCAGGCTAATTGCTATTCTTCTCTTAAAAAATTAGCTCATATTTATGTCGTCAAAAGTTCATGTACTTCAAAAAAAAGGTAAATGCCTAGAATATTTCTAAAGTGATGGGTGGGTTCATCCCATGTGAAGGTAGAGTCCACAAGTAGCAAGAAAATTTGAATTTTACCATCCACTTATGGTGTGGTGAACTTACATAATCATATAAAAAGTAATATTGTATTTGTAATCCAATAGCTTTATGCTTCTAGGTTCTTGTAATTCTAGCCTAATCTTGTTGGCTAGACAAGTGATATTTGTAAGCTTAATTTAATCTCTTGATTAGTTAGAATTTGGAGAAAAATCTTTGTATTTATTATTCTATGTAGGAAAAGTTTTTCGGAGTTTGTTCCATAATTTTTTCCTTCATTTTGGAGGGTTTTGGCATTGAATTGTTGTCTTTCTTATGTTTTTTTTTTCTTAGGTTTTCCACAAAGAGATAGTTATATAAGAATATAAGCAAGATCCACTCAAAATTTATTAAAGAAAAAAAAAATCGAAACTCCCCTTCTTAAGGGTGGTTCTATAAAGTTTCATTAGAGACTGTTACATGGGTTTTTTTGTCATTTTCTAACTTTTTCTATAGAAATGACTTATTGTCAAGAAAATAAAATATGATACATTTTCCTCTTCTTTTAGAGAAGTCATTTTTTTAAAGAGGATTAGAAAATTTAATAAAATAAATAAAATAAAATCTTTACATTGTAAACAAACAAACATATGATGTAAATAACAAAAACATTAGGTTTTCATATCTTCTCAACGTGACACCAAGTTTCATGGTGCTTGTCAAATATCATAAATTAATGTATGTTTATTTCAAAATAGAAAAAGTCATAAGTTTGCACCTAATATATATATTTTTTACGTAAAACATTAAAATTATAAATTAAAAATAGACTTATGACTTTTTACCATTTAAAATTTCACACAAATCTCAATTTTTAGCCATTTAATCTTAATAGTCAAAGTTGATATATATCTTAGAAAAAATTTAAGGATGTCTGATAATTTAACCGTTTAAAATTTTACTTTTCAGCTTGAATTTTAACTGGTGGTTGATTATCAAGTCCACTTTTTTAATAATAATAATAATAATAATAATAATAATAAATGAGCATCATAATAATGATCTTTTTTTTTGCTTTTTTTTCATTTAACTTTTGGATCTTTTTCTTTGTTTATGATTAATGATTTAAGGTAAACTTAATTTTTTTCACTATATTTTTATGAATCATATAAAAATATGATAAATGTATATTTTTAGTATTTTTCTAAAAGATCTTCCCATTTTACTCCGCTTATAACTAAATAGTCAAAACTAATTCCTTTTGAATGTAAGGTAATTCATTTATAGATGAGTTGTAGTTTATTTATTATTCATTTGTATTATTAATATTGTTTACATTTAAAATTATAATTTAATTTTTAATAAATTTTCACAGAGAAAGTTAATATTCTTTAGAACTAAAAGCACAGTCAATGTAATAAATTTTAGATTTAATTATAATATTATTGTAACGACCCTAGCCAACTTCTCAATGTGATATTGTCCGCTTTGGACCCACCATGTCTTTACGGTTTTGCTTTGGGCCCTGACCCACGGCCAGGCCCAAAAGGCCTCATTTGAGACGAGGAGGGTTTCCCTTAAATAAATCTCTCCACACCCAATCCAATTGTGGATGTGGGACAAATCTCGCACTTAGTTGGGTGGTGTTGGGGTATCACAATTATACTTATAATTCAAGACTTTCTACTTTATTTTATGAACTATATTTGATTGAATTTGACTAAGATTAAGATTCGTCTCTATATATTTAACGAGAAATTTAACAAACAACTTTGTGATTATAATAACAAAGTATTTATACATCATGTTAAGAGGCTCTCAAAAGTGAATAAATCAATTTATAATTTTTTTAATTCGGAAGGGTAAAATGGGAATTTCAAACAAAGTGTGAGATGAAAAAATTCTATCAAATGTGTATCATTGTTTAAACTTTAAAACATACATTTAAGCAGCAACAGTGGATTGAATTGAGTTGTATTTATATTTAAATTATCAACCATCAATTTTATACCTAAACTCAATTTAGGTATTTATGAAGTACAATTGAATTAAGTTACCTTTTTATAATTTATAAAATGAAATTAGAGAAAAATTTGCACATATCCCAATAACTAGTGAGGTGTTTTAAGATGTCTAAATACCTTGGTTTTCAAAAAAAATATTATAAACAAAATTTAGATAAGCTATTCAAAATTAATTTTTTTAGTTGAATTTAGATCGAGTCATTATTTTAATTAATAAATTGTGTCTGGATAAACTCTGGCAATTTCAAATACATTTATTTTTAGGTAATAAAAAATTATATGGAGCTAAACTATTTATTTGATGAATCAATATATTCACGGTATTTATAAGTCAAATTAAATTTAAATTATTTTTTATTTCAGTGATTAAAAAATATTTTTTTGTCCAAATTATTTTAATTATAACTCCTTAATATATAATTTCTATAATTTTAATTTTAAAAAAATACTGAACTCAACTGGATCGAGTCAGTGACTCAATGTGCCCAGTAGCCACAACGTGGCACGTGTCGCACTAACAGCCGTCCCGTATTTCGTCGTCTGAAATCTGCACTTCCTTTTCGTCAGATCTCGTCCCGTCCGATCTACATCCATACGTTCTTCCAAAACCCCATCGACGAGACTGGAACTCCTCGTCCTCCTTCTCTCTCGCGATGGATTCTCATTTCTTCACCAAATTCTATTTGCTGATCTCAATTTCCGCTCTCTTCCTGCAAATTGGGGTTTGTCTTTGATCCTTAACATCTCTTCTTCTTTTCTTTTTATTTAATCGTAGATTTCGTGGGATTGAAGGAGATCTGATGATTTCTCTCCATTTTTTAAATATTAATTTAGGCCCAGGGAAAGGATTCGGTCGTCTTTCTTGACAGCCCCAGCCATCCCTACCTCCGGTCTTCTCCTCGTTCAGAGGTAGATCTCCCATTTCGATCATTTTCTTCTCCCCTTTTCATTTTCTTTTAATCATGCTAAAAGTTGCTTATGTTGTTTTCATTTGTTGTGCAATTGGTTGCTGTATCAGTTCGTAGAAATGTTCAGCAAGCTGAGTATAGTTGAAATATTTTTTTGTCCAATGAATGAATGGGGAAATTTGTTTTTCAGTGTTCTGATTAATGTTTCAGTTTTGATCTTTCTTTAATTTATACTTATTCTGCTTAGTTCCAGAGCTCTTTGCTATTTCCTGATCACTATTTTTAAATCGGTTTCAATCTGTACAATTGAAATTTGACAAGGAGTTTGATTATTTGCGGTGGTTTATCATTCAATATGATATCATCATCGTCATTGAACTAGTGAGGTGATTTGAACCTAAGATTCTTTTCAATTGCGACATTGACCACTTGTAAATTGTGCCATTGACCATTGTTATTATTAGAAATTTTATTGATGGATAACCTATTTACTACCAAATTGAGGTCAGTGTCCACTGCCAGGTCTGAAGAGACTACCGGGCAACATCACTTCCAGTGAACAAGTTCGTAGAAGATATTAAAAGAACTACATGATATAGAGCCAGAAGTCGCAAGGATGAATGGAGCCTTAAACCTTCTGTAGACTGTTGGGCTAATATTGCTTTTGCTTAACCATGAATGAACTCCTAAAACTGCCAGACCTGAAACACCATTATGGTTTTCTCCCTTGTCAGTTCTGCGCTTCGACTTTAACCTATATCCCACAGGGTTTTAATTTTTCTTGTCATCTATGTTTTGTTGCTCTTTATCTGAGTCATATTCCACTTGTCATATCTGAAGGACAAGTAATTATCTTAGTAATAGATCATACTCAGATCCTGATCTTGGTGGATTTTCATTCTTATGTTGCAGAACTTCTGATAAAATTTAATTTTTATTGAAGTTATCCAAATGAAGTCCAAGTTTTAGCCGAAGCTGGAATGATAATTGGTGCATGTCTATATGTTTATCAGTGCGGGTTATCACAGGCAGTGGGTGAGGAAGGGTGTGAATTCCAATCTGTTGTGCTTTCCTTTTTTTTTTACCCCTAAACATGTTAAATTTTGAACATTTAGTTATAGGTGTTCTTAGATGAGGATAATGCTGGGACGATGAGGTTCTCCTTAACAATTTAAAATTTAGCCTTAAGCCATTGCTTGTAAGCTTGCGTGGATGAGCATAGTTGTTCTAGGATGGGTGACCTCTTGAATCCTCGGGTTTCACAACCTTTTGGTGGAAAGGGTTATTCTTATTGTCACAATCACGTGGCTTTATTTTCCAGTCAACTTACTTTTTAAAAAAGTTTTAGAAATGAAATTTCTTTTCGCATCTGCACATTCTTCCCTTTTCCTTTGTCATTACTTACTGTATGACATAAAGCATTTTATTTTACTTTTATTTTTTGCCTTTTATGTAAACTTGATTGTTGGTCGCAAACTTGCAATAGTGGGCACTTCAGTAAGTAATGACAGTGGGTCAGGTTATTGTTTTGATACAAACATATCTACAAGTCTTTGTGTAGGGTAGCACTTCAGTACACCCGGGTTAACATTAAGAGCAATACATCTCATTGTGGAGTCCATCTAGATATTTTTCAGTTGTAGGAGAGAGTGGGAATAGGAAGTATGCACGTGGATAATGCCTATGGGGAAAAACTATCTGAAGGTCTTAACTCTTAGATTGATTTAAATGGCCCATAATTCAAATGTATTTTAGGCACAACATTTTTTATGTCACAATCCAAGGGGTGCATGTAATCCCAATGGGTGTCAAATTTGGAGATACAAGTCATGGGGGGATAAGTGTGCTTGACAGTTTAGATGGATTATAGCCTTATAGGTATCATTCAAAAAAAAAAAAGATAATTGCCTTATAGGTGGTGCATATTGTGTTGTACAGAAATGGGGTGTACCTGAATTTCCATTTTCTTGAGTTTAATTAAGTTTTACCCATATATAATGTAAGAACATGTCTTGGTGGCCTGAGAAATGATTGTAGACCAGATTTTTCACCTAGATCTGATTCACTTGACTTAAAGCTGAAAATTTGATGGTTAGGATGTAAGAAGTAGCTGTGCCTTCTAAGATGCAAAACCTGAAAAAAAATTAATGTCCCTAACATGGTTTAAAAGAAATGCATATCCTTCTGCAACAAGTATCCTACTAAATTTAATCATGGTGGATATCCAAACAAAGTACAAGATGAAATGATGAGTATGACCTAATTTTCTATCCAAGATCATCAATGACCACCAACCAAGCAACATGATTAACATACTCAGTAGGCTATGGTTGAAACAGTTATTTGCTATGATATTTTTGGAATTAACTTGAGATGTTTGATCAAAAAGTGTTCGTAGCATGTGGAATAAATTCTTTTTTATTTCTCAACATTGGTTTTCTTATTTTTAATTGTGTATCAGATAAAATCACATTTCTCTCTCTTTCTGGTTTCTTTTCTACCCTCATTGATTGGTTACTTTTATCACATGTACTTCTCTCATCTTGTTTAATAAAATTCTGTGAACAGTGAAATGGAGCAGTGTGGCACCATTTTTGTATTACTACTTCCAATACTACTCGACCTGTTATCATTGCAAATATGTTATTTTTATGATTCTATTTTTGGTAAGAGTAGGATCATTATTATGGGTATTGGCTTCAGTTCTGTATTTCTGCGATATTTGATACTACTTGAGCTGTCATCAGTAGGAGTACTTTGTTTTATATTTTATTATTTATTTGGATAAGACTCAGTTCATTATGATAGGGGCATTGGCTAACTGTCGTTAGAGCTTTGATGTCAACACCAGAACCCTTATGTCCACTGTTTCTACTGTTAAATTTCACAGGATATTAGTTGGTGCTTATATTTTGCTCTTTGACTGTGCTGCTTTCAGTTTGGTTCATCAACATTTATTAATTTATATATTTTGAGAACTATATTTAGCAGCATTTATTGTCAAGATATTTATATTGTGACAGTATGGATCGATGTCACTCTCTGAAGTTGGTGCTGCTGTATCAGTCTTACTTGGTCTTGCACCTCCTGCTTCTATTCCATCGGAGTCTTCATCAAAGGTCAAATTCATAACTTTACTCTGCAGATTTCAGTCATTTTCTGTTATATCTGGCTGACTGACGGCGTTTGTCTTGCAGTTGAATGAGGTTCTCTTGCCCAATCCATTTGATAGGCCTCGTACTGTTTTCATGCTAGAACTTAGAGGGATTGAAGGTCTGTAAACTTGATGCTTTGTTAGGGGTTTATAAAAATTTCTTCTGAACCATGATTTTCATGGTTTTCCAAGGTAGCTACAGTTTTATTTTTATTTTTTTGTTTAGTGAATTCATAAAATTTCTTCCATCATCAGATCCATCTCTGTTGCTTGGCCATCCAAACTTTCAAGTTGGTGGTCCATCAAGTAGCCACGTTCTTCTTGGTTCAAAGATGGCTGATATTGAAGTTTCAGGTAGTGAACTTTGAGAAGCAGTTCTATTGTTGTCTTAGTTTTTATTTTGCAGTTGCTCAAATTTTTTGCAACCATTTTGTGGTTTGTGGTTGACCCTTTTATTTTTGTTGTAGATGATGAGGTCTCTGTGGTTTCGCTAGATGAACCTGCTGGGATTGATAGTGATGTCACTGACAAACAACTGCAAGATTTTGTTAGTATAGTATTTCTGACTCCATTTGTTTTTGGCACTACTGACCTCTCTGAGGTATTTATCATGTCATTTATATTTGTTATTCGAACTTCTGCAGGCAACTTGGTTAGGTGGTTCATATGTTGGAAGCTTGGATGCAATGGATGCAAAGCTTACTTTCCCTTTAAAGGGTGGTGCATCTTTAAACCTTGACATGTCAAAGGTTTTCTTCAATCTTTACTAGATTTCTTTCTTATCTCTCCTTTTAGATGGTGGATGTCAGTGTGGATGCTAAGACCATGATTGATATGTATATTTTCATATATATATATATATGGTGTCCTTACTGGAAGAGCTTCACATGTCTTGCAGGAAGCAGACCGGGAATATGCAGTAAGTCTTGCTTCTATGTTCCATGGCATAAGAATGGCAGGACAGATGCATGAAGATTTTGCTGGAAGCATGCAAAGCCCATCAGAATTAGTGACAGGTTGCTTCACAGGCATAAAGGTGATCACATTAAGGCTATTCTGATCTTCGCATAATTTGCCTAGAATCTGAACATCTGGGCAGTGTATTTTTGTCCAACTTTTTTGGATTGCTAATGTTTTCTCTGCCCTATACATGGGCTTGAGGAGCTACAGTCTGTTTGATTGGCCATTTTTGAAGAGTTGACTCGATCTCAGTGCTGCATCAAACAACATGTGTGGGCTGGCTGGTTGTTCCAACCAATGACCTTTCCTGTGACCTTTTTTCGTTTGTTTTTCCTTTTTTAATGTTTTTCTCCCTGAGATGATTCTTTGGTCTGGCCTTTTTAGGAAGAGATGATTGTCATCTACGAATATACATATGCCCTCACCCTCATGGGGTGGGTGCATGCACATCCTTTTCATCATGATGGAAGCTTTATCTCATTTATTTTGGGTTGGATTTGAAAGATCTCTTCAATGCAACCTTAATCCTTTTTGTATCTGCACCCTTTTTTGGCGATGGTCTTACTTGTAGCTGGTGTAACTATATAATATGATACTACTTCCTCGTACCAAAAAAAGAAAGATCACTATGTCATTCATGAGGAAGAGGGCCCAGCAGGATATGATTTAATCTTGTTTTCAGTATTACTTTATTTGCAGTCTTGATTGGCCCCTTCTGTTTCCTTGAACTTGTAACACTTCCAAGTTTTAACTCTAGGCTTATTTTAAGTTCTTTTTTTATTAAATGTCTTATCCATCTCAAGTTCTCGCATTCTTGATTTTCTCTCTTATGACTCATTTCTAGTTTCATCTTCTGTTGCACCATATATCCTTCTTAACGCACACATGAAAGGTACATGTACATTTGCAGCTTAACTTGTCACCTCTAACTACGACATTCTAAATATCAGTTATTGATATTTTTTTTAAAAGGTGGGGGTTGGGGGTTGCTGGACATTTGAAATCCTTATTATAGTCCCCCATCTCCAACTATCTTCAAAGTTGTTATTGTATTTCCGCTTCTCCTATTACCTTAGTCTAGCAATCAGTGAGTTCTTCAAACTTTTGCTTGTTTTGGGTGTTAGACAGATAAAAGCCTTTGGAGTATAACTATATATATCAGCTGCATACCTTACAAAGTGCTCTCACATTGAGAGCTCTGTTTAGAGCCCACCTATGATCATACGGTTGAGTGGGTTTGAAAGATCTTTGCATGTATACAATGCAATCAGCTTGATTGAAATGCTAACGTTATTCACACATTAACATAAATTATTAACTTGAATGCATTTACAGGCTTTGCAAGAGCGGTATGGCCCTGGTGACATTGCTGAGCAAGGAATAGAGGTGTTTCTGAAAACACTAATGAAACTATTTGATTCACTACAGGCTGCTTACAAAGGTCAATTGCATACATGCATGCACTTCATCTCTCTCTCTCTCTCTCTCTCTCTCTCTCTCTCTCTCTCTTTCTCTTTTGTATCAATATAATTCCATGAATCTTCCCCCTTTGACATGGTGGAGTTCTATGTACTAGATATTCTTGGTTCCAGTAATGTTAAGGCATTCTTGTCATATCAATCAAAACTGTATGGTGGGAGTCTACCTCTTGTATTAGTAGGTTTGTCGGGGACAGCTGTCAAACAGTCTCTAGGTCTGATTCCTCTTTTTTGCCATCACGTTAGATGAAAGACCTTTCAATGTTTGTCACACAGAGCCCATGAATGCTGTGGGGGCTGCAGCTTGGGTTTCTCTTGTTAATGTATTGTCATTACAAGCCCTAAGACAAAACCCACTAATTTGGGTTAAGATGTTTTCATCCTAGCCATCAATTCTAACTAATGCATGGCCTTCATATGTATTAAGTCGTTCTAAGGAAAATAGAACTAAACAAAATAAAAGGCACTAGTGCCATTTGTGCATGGTGTTTGGGAGATTGCAGCCGCATCTCAAATTGGCGGGATCTAGGACCCACGCAAATGGGGCAAGATAGACCAAATAATGGCCCATTAAAGGCCCAATTAGGCCTGATCTGATATAGAACTATTTTGGACTGAAAATCAGTCCATTAATTTATTAGATCAGGCCCAAAAATTTATTAGAGATTTCACTCAAGAATTGCCCGTGCGGCATTTGAACAACACCCGGATGGTTGAAAAAGTCAGCCTTACTCACTTGCACACTCAAGACCAACTTCACTCAAACTCTCACTCGAGCACCACAAGAACACACTAGCACACTTGCTTGGAATGACTTGTATTGCACTTGAGGAGTTCAACTCTTTCCCAAGTTCACCTCTCCTCTCTAGTTTGACTCTTCTCTCAAGCATGTGAGGTCTTACGGAGGTTGAGGGTTATTTGCAAATGAGGCACTCACCTCCTTTTATAGGTGAGGCCATGGAGCATGTGTGGCTAGGGTTGTGCCAAGTAAGCTCATGTAAAGTGTCCAAGGTGAGTGGTTGTAAAGTGTCCAAGCCTTGTAATTCTCTTTATGTTCAATTCAAGTAAGTGCATTCTTGGCATTCCCATCTCTCCTTCAACTTGTTTCAAGTGTGTGCTTGGTTTGGCTTCATCAGCTTGGTCCAAAGATTGACTAAATTGGTTGCGAGTCTGATTCGCTTGACAATGAGCTGAGTGAGTGAGTGCTGCACGGGACGAATCGACGAAGGATTCGCTAACCCCATGACACTCAGCTGTCTATAATGTGTAATCTAGCTCTGCATCAAATCTGTATCACTGCTACACTAAATAGTTTTCAATCTCGACCCATTCATCCTCCTACTTAGATCTCCTAATCTTGCATCCATATATTTCGGGACAAACACCTTTGCATTTAAATCTGTATAATACGCAAACTTAACAGGTTTTTAACTCCTGTCTCAGTATTATGCTGCTAAGTGTTACACTCAAGAGGTTAAAACCTCATTGGGCTTATACAATTTTGTAGAATTTGTGCATGAAGAATGCAGAGTTCTCCAGAATATTCCTAAGTTTCCTAGAGTGGGAAGAGTCTAAAATGTTTTGGAAGGTTCTAGGAGTGTAGAGATTTGTCGTAAGGTTCTAGGGTTAGGCTAGAATGTTCTTGGACCGTTGGATGATTGCCATGTGGCGCAATCTTAGCCATTGTTTCTCGAGTCATGTAGTATAAATAGGGGAGGGGTCCTCATTTGCAAACCATTTCTGAAGAGTTGTACATTTCTGAGAGCAATAAAAGTTTCCTTTCCAAGCATGAGTGCTTGGTCCTTGTGTTTGAGTGAATTGGCCTTTGGCATTGAGTGAGTGTTCATCAGTCATGGGTGTTGTTCAAGTGCCACATGAGCGAATCCACGAGTTCAACTCTAAGTCCGTGACATAAGGCTGCGTTGTGGGGTATAGGTTAGTTATTCACATCTTGTACTTATTTCAGCATATTCATAATTATGGAAATCCATGGAGTTGATATGCTTCCATCATATTCTAGTTAAAAAATGAGTTATCTCCTGACATTTGTTAAAACATGTTCTATTCGGCAGGGCAAATTGTGGGTGTTATCTTATTCAATGAGAAATCTTCTTCGACTTCGGGATCAATGTTAAATGTGAAGATCTCAACTCGAGCTTCAAGATCGATGGAAGAAGAAGGGCCCCTGGACTCTACTGCTATTTTGGTGGTGCTGTTGGTCAGGCGCAGTCTTGCTTGGATAACTGGAATTATTCTTCTCATAGCAACTCTCATTGGGGTGAGGCTTCACTCTGCTGCCATGTTTTACACACTGCTGTTGTTAAAAAATTACTAAATTTCTTAAAAATGTTTATAATCTTCTGCTAAACATGGAAAATGTCTAATTTCTTAAAAGTACTTGTTATTTAATGATTACATAAATTATCAGGCTGCTCAGAAGTTCTAACCATGCAGACTAGAAAACTAGCAAAATATTCGGATTTTTCAGTTTTTTTTTTTCGAGTTAGTTATAATTTTGAATTTTGAATTGTAAGTGTGTTGGGGCTCCTGCTTAGAATGTGACTGTGATGTTGATCTCTGTTAATTGCAAAATAATTTCTCCTGCATGTTCGTGCTGCGGTCTGTTCATTGTGGTTTCTTATTATATTGTTGTTGGCTAGCATTAGTGTTAGCATTATTTTTGAACTTTTTATATTTTGGGTGTCAGGCAGCCAGCCAGCCATATATGATCATATTGGTCTTGTTTTGAAATAGGTAGATTCATGATATCTAATAAATTTGTAACTAAAATACCATAAGATGCTTAAATATTTAAGACTTCAGAATCCCTGATGTATTTTGTTGGTTAATTGGATTACAAAAATATTCCAAATTTTCTCAAATATTGGTAATATTCATATTGATTTACCAGTCCAGGAAGCACTTGGGTCACTTGTACATGAAGGTTCGATTGTTTCACAAATGAAGCTGTATTTAAATGTTTTCGACCCATGACACAATTTGGATGCTTTAGCAAAACAAATGGTTATCCCAACACATAAGTGAAATATTTGGGCTGGATGTTATCCCAAACCAAATTAACAAATATCAACGATTTGTTGATTTCTCTCACAAAATTTCTAGATAATATTGTAAAATGATAATAATGTTTATTGTGGCAATATTTACAAGATATCTCTGTTTTTATCCCAAACCAAATATCAACGATTTGTTGATTTCTCTCACAAAATTTCTAGATAATATTGTAAAATGATAATGATGTTTATTATGGCAATATTTACAAGATATCTCTGTTTTCATATATGTCATAATATTAACGAGTTTAAAAATGCCAACAAGCTTTGAAGCCACAACCTCTGCATAAAGTCATAACCTGCTACCATTTTGCCATCCCTCTTCTTTGTAGAAGACATTTGCATTCAATTAGTAATAATAACAAGCAGCGTGAGGCGCAACCTCTAAACTTTCAAATTTAAGTTCTCTTAAATGTTTATTTGCTAAATTATTATATTATTCTATTTTCAGGAATTCTCCAATACTATTTGAATAAAAATCCTCAGTCCTGACAACCTGAAGTCAGAAACTTTCTATTTCACCAACATTTACTTTGTTGGGACGGGGATGAGTCAATTGGTCATATTTTTTTGTCATTATCCCTTTGTTTCACCCATTTGGTTCATTTCTTCTCACTTTTCTCCATTTGTTGGATCCTTACTTTTTTGGTTCTCATAGAAGTCTGGAATTCTGGTCTCTTCATGAGGTAAAATATTGTGGAAATCAGTTTCCCTTGGCCATTGCATGGACCCTTTGGGGGGAGAGAGAAAAATATTTGAAGACAATCTCACCTAGAACAAAGCCAAGATCAAGTCAAATATCATACAGTGGACATTAGCAATGGCGCAGTTAAGAATGGATCTGTGCTTTGAAGTATTTAACCATGAAGTTGTATTTGTTGAGTCAAAACTATAGTACTTGCACATGCCATTGATGGATTAAGTTCTTTGCTCAGTATCTCCTTGGGCAGTTTTCTTAGTTTTGTATATTCCCATCTTTATCAGTTCTTTTTACACCTCTGGAAAAAAAATGCATTGCATCAGCAAGTTAATGATCAAATGAGTTGCCTTGAAGTTATATCTAGGTTTAGCATTGCATGCAGACCTCAAATATTGATGACTATTTAAAACAAATTGAACATGTAAACAATTATATTCACACATTTAGTTTATAAGAAATGACAACTCACAAATATTGATTGTAGATAGCTTGCATGTGCTTGTTTGCCAATGATGATATGTTATCATGCTATGACCTCAATAGTTGTATCAATCCTTGGATTACCATTTAACAACATCTTTTTGTTCAAATATCTCATATGGAAGTTATGTCTGGAGTGGCCTTACTAAATTTGTTCTTTTCACTCAAATCTGAGGTGCTGTGCTGATTGTCTTGGTTTCGTTGTTCTTTCAGGTTTACTTTCTGCTCAATATGCCACTAACAAGGGATACACTTCTTTATTCTAATGTCAAACTTGACTGAGCATAGAAGGGGGAAATCTTATTGCTGGCTACTACAACCAGCCCCAGGTAGCAAACCATGTTTCAGGATATTCGGCTACCCGCTCGTCCTCATGGACTTGGATGGATTAGATGGAGTGCATGTTGTTTTCATTTTTGTAAATTCAGTTCCAGTTTATATGTTATCAAACACCACTCTGGCCCAGATTTTTAATGTTGAATCAGCAGCTGGTGCTTGTGCTAAATAACGGATTAGATGATTGATGGCTATTATTTCACTTTAATCATATAAGGATTGCTAGGCCCATGGTCTTTCTCTTGAAGAGAGAGAGAGAGAGAGAGAGAGAGAGAGGGATCCAATGATTTCTTATATTTATCAAATTTAATCATGACGTGCACTGTGGAATGTATAAATCATCATGATTAATTGATAGGGCTCTCCCTCTCTTTAGAGTTCAGATATAAGAAAAGGCCAAGCTTGGGCTGGGCCACTTGACTCGGCACATCAGCTGGCCTGAAATGGCCATTTGGTTAATCTCACCTCGAGTGGATAATTTGACTTTGATAAAAGTGTTCATCTGGAAATCGAAGAATTTTAATATGTTGAACGCAAGTATTTGTTTTGAGGAGCTATTCTTTTTTTTTTTAACATTCATCTGAGATTTCACCACTCTTATCAAGAAACTTTTTTATAATAATCTCTCTCTATAATTTTCATCAACTTTTAACAGTTATGGAGAACCTCGAAACTACTTTTTAACTGATGATAAAGAAGACAACATAAAACAAAATTGGGTTTTAAGCATGCTAAAATATGAAGAGAAATATGAATCTCTTTGATAAAAAAGAAAATAAAAGAAAGTGAACCTCAACCTCAACTGAGACATTGGGACTGGTTAATTCCAAGTTTAGGGAATTAAACAGGGCTTTGGGATGGGTCTTCTTGCATGTTTACTACATTTGCATGAATAGGATTAGAATAGTAAAACTACAATGCCGCAAGAAATTCTTCTATTGATGCTTTGATACTGTTGTGCTCCACATATTGAAAATAAAAACTATGGCAAGCATTATGAGTATTGTTCTTTCAGTATATACATACAATGTAGATGATATACATCTGGCAACCGCAAGGGGTTGGTGGGTCGGTTAAGGTACCCGCTTTAAGAAGTAGGGTCTTAAGTTCGATTTACGTTCAACTGGTCATTCTCTCTAGTTGTTTACTCGATGTTTGTAGGATTGAGAAACTTGTATACGTTTCAAAGACTAATAATATTAATCAGACTTTTAATATTAAAGGTGTATCACGTGCATATGATTATGGGGCTGCAATAGGTGATAGATGGGTATTGTGCTCTAAAGAAAATGCTTAATTGATTAAATATAAATACTTGACAGAGATGAAATGGATGGAAATTTGATCCAATTTCATCTCCATTTTCAAGTATTCTAGTTTTGCCAAACAGACTTATTGGCTTAAGGCTGGCAACGTAGGGACTGCATTATCTGGTATTGGCAATTACGAGAATGAAGGTTGGTTTCAGGCAGGGGTGAAAAATTCGTTTAGACTTAGATATCGGTTGAGATATCTCTCCTCTTTTGTGTTTTTTTTTTTTACATATTGATATTTTTTTAATTAAAAAATAAATAAAAAATCAAAAAAAAAGTTTTTTTTTAAAAAAAATGAAAACAAAAATATCGGCTGAGATATCAACTCGGGCTCACCACTGTTTTGATTTTTTTTTTTTTTAAAAAGACAGATATTATGAATATGAGCCGATATTGGATCGATATATATCGTCGATATATCAGCCATATCGGCCGAGAACTACCGTGTACGACCGATACAATACGTATTGGCCGATAGGATAAGGCACTGAAAACTCATATCATATCGGCCGTTACGAAACGTATCGGCCGATATCTTAACCCTTGTTTTCAGGGCCTTATTCAATTTAGGGGTATAAATATAGGTAAAACGATATCTTGGCCAATATATTAGATATCGGCGATATCGGATATCCGCCGATATCTTTGTCTTTCCTCTTTTATTTTTAAATATCGGTCTTTTTTTAGTTAAAAACATGCTTATTTAAAAAAAATCTTGAAAAATAAAAACATAAATATCAGCCAAGATATCGGCCGGGCCCACACTGAGACAAATTTTTTTTTTAAGACACATGGCCAACATATCGGCCGATATAAACAATGCACAGATGATACATATTGTATCGGCTGATACATATATCAGCCGATATTTGAACGCTTATATTTATATTCTCGTGGAATTTAGGTTGAATTTGAGTAAAATTTTCATCTAGACTTGAATTCAAATTTCAAGTAAAAATTTAGGTTTATTTTTTATATGAAAATTTAAATGGTTTTTAATGGATCGATTCACTATTTTCAAGAAAACCGGTCAAATCTATGAGTTTGACCGGTTTTATTCACGAGAAGATTTAAAAAAACCGGCCAGTACTAACTCGATCGCGGTTGAGCCTCTGATTCAACTGCAGACCGGGCCGGTTTTTAAAACACTCGTATTTTGCGATGAATGTCACTTTGTCACCAAAATAAAACTCGGACCGGTAATTGAAGAAAGATGGAGGAGTATTTTGGTCTCAAAGCTGAAAGAATACACTTCTAGGTTTTTCCCGGCTACTCGACTTCCCAGTTCCCACATTCATTTCATTCCTTCCCGACTCCACTCTCAGTTCTCTCTCTCTCTCAGGAAAGATGTCGCTGAGGGTATTGAATCCGAATGCAGAGGTTCTGAACAAAACAGCAGCTCTGCACATGAACATCAATGCCGCCAAGGGCTTACAAGATGTTCTCAAAACCAACCTCGGCCCAAAGGGTACCATCAAAATGTATGATTTTTCCTTTATCTTCGTTTTCATCATTTTTCCCTTCTTCTTTATGTCTATCATCATGTGCTTAATGAATTGATTTGTTTCAGGCTCGTGGGAGGTTCTGGAGACATCAAGCTTACGAAAGATGGCAACACCCTTTTAAAGGAAATGGTTCGTTTTGCTGAAGCCCTTTCCTCTCTCTCTCTATGTATCTCTTTATCTCTGGTGGTGTCAGCGATTAGAAGGATGATTTTGTGGATGTTGGGTTAAATTTTGCAGCATCTTAGTGGAGTTATAGCGAAAATAAAGATTATATTTTCATGTGTTTTTCACTATTTTGACATCTCTGAGTTTGTGTGGGCTTTGGGCTGAATATTACAGTATAGTGGAACTGGAGTTATAACAATAATGAAGATTAGATCTTGATAATTCTTTCAATATTTTGATATCTTTGGGTTTGCTAGGATTTTGCTACTTTGTACTTTGACTTTGCAGATTCCAGTTTGCTTGGCAACTTATTGCCCGCAAAATGTAGATGCGATTGTATGGTCGATCAATGAATATATTGCATCTGGCAGGCATTGCCAACATATTTAGTCATGCTAGCATGTCACCTGTAGATAGAATTAGAAATTGATGTTTATTTGACCTGCAACATTCACATGGATTGTGAAAGTAAAGAAAGGGATCTAGGAGCATTAAGATAGGAAATCTATACACGTCTAAGTTTATCTCTCATTGGCACTTTTTGAAAACATGATTTCACTGGGACTCCCATTGTCCGATGCGGAAGTCCCATGCATTGGTTATTTTGATATGGGGGTCTTTATTATTATTATTATTTTTATGGTGTTCTTCTGGTAGTAAAAAAACTTGGAATATGATAGAGAGTGAAAATGTGGAAATTGTCTCCCCAAATCTGGTTAAGTTTGTAACTGCTGGAACTGTTACATAATCAGTGAAACAGTTATATATTGTCTAGAGTTTAGTTTTCAAATCCATGGTCAAGGGGAATCCATGATGGTCTCAGCAATCAACTAGGAAATTGTGGGAATCATCTATTATAAGGTTGCATGTATGAAACTGTTAGTCTTAGGTGGTGATGAAGGACTTGGAAGAAATGACCTTCATATTTTTTTCCTTCAAATAATTGCATTTTTTTAATTTTCAAATATGTTGATAGGATTGTGAAATTGAGCATGCCATTTTTTTTCTGTGGTTAGTTTCTGAAATAATGTGGTAGAGAATCTCTTCCTATGGGAGGAAGGTGCATTGGGATTGTCTACCTTGTGGATCTTGCCATGGATGGATTACATTTAAATTGCATCTGTACAAAATTGATTAAATGACCACTGCATCCTGGTAATTTTTTTCTAATGTGATGATAATAATTGGTAAGGGTTTTTAAAACAACTAACCAGCAAACAGAAGTTTCAAAGTTGGATCACTGAGACATTGCAATTTGGTTTGAAATCCTGATACATCTAAGGCCTGCCAAGTTCCAAAAATGGCTAAGGTTGCTCATTGGACTGATGTCCTGATCACTGCCCTTCCCTACCATGTGTAGGGGGGAAGAGGATGTAGCATATTATGATAGATGTGTTTATACTAAATCTATTCCTATGAAGTTGGTATTCTCTCTCTCTCATAGGTAATCCAGATCTACAAGCCTAATTATTTTTCCATTTCAAACTTCGAATTTGCTCACTGATCGGGCCTTGCCATTGGGTGCAGAATGTAACTTTTATCTTTATTTATTTTTTGCTGTTAATCTTGATGATGGGATATGTCTCTGCAGCAAATTCAAAATCCAACTGCAATTATGATTGCAAGAACTGCTGTGGCCCAGGATGACATAAGTGGAGATGGTACAACTTCTACTGTTCTTTTCATCGGTGAGCTTATGAAACAATCAGAGCGTTATATTGATGAAGGTCAGTGCTCTAATGGGTCATTCATACTTCATTCTCTGAAAGTTGGAGATACAATAATTGAAATTTTTATGGTAATTGACTCACTGTTTTGTAAATCAAATTCCCATTCATAATGTTATGAGATAGTTATGGGTGAGTATAGTCTTTTTATTTGGGTTTTGATTTAGGTAAAGTGCTTTTGATATCACTGGGCATTAACTTGCGATTTTTAAGAGAGAATCAAGAGATATGGAAAGAAAATTGCAAAATATTTCAATATTTCACAAGTCGGTGCTCGGTGTTATTAAAAATGCTAGTACCCAAATCAAAACCTTATTTTCCCAAAAAACTATTTTTGGATTTAAAAATAAATAAATTATTTGGTGGGACTTGCATTGTATCAACAATTGTCTTTAGGGAAGCTGATGAAGAAGCAGATACTACAGTTTAAAAAAGGAATAAGGCAAGAAAACATAGGGGTTTGTGAGTTTTTTGCCATGACTGGTTTTGTATAGTGGCCTTTGAGCATTCTTGTTCTTTACTATTATACATTCCAGCCTTTTTTTTAAAGAAAGTAATCATCACTAATTCAAATAAAGGTTCCTTGAAAATGGTTGTCTCATTAACTTACTGGTCTTGTGTTAGAGTCTCACGAGGTGAAGTTTTTATCATTCAAAAAAGGTCATTTCATTACATTCTGGCTAGCCAAATACAATCAGCCATATTATGTATGCTGTTTTGTGTTAGGTCATCTTCATCTTTGTACCTAGTGGATTTCTTTGAAGCTTAAATCATATTGTTTTGGTTGGTTTGTTTTTCTCATGAATGGCATGCTTCTTGGCATCTAGTGGCCAAATATGTGGCTTTCATGTTATTTTCAGCATTTTCATGGTTCCAGATAGTGATTGACTAACCTTTTGACATCATGAATGCCTGCATCCATTAATATGCATGCGGTCAATCATCTATCTGAACTTTTTCCTGTGACCTGTTAACAAAAGCTGAATTCATGTCTAATGAATGCTTCTATGTGAAATTGTTATCTAATCTTTCATTTCCTGTCAGTCTAGATAGATACCTGTATTATGTTGCTTGGAATCTTGGTATTTCAATTATTTCTGTTGTTGCCACTATTTATTTGTCTCTTTTTAATAATCATTCTTTATGTAGGGATGCATCCACGTGTATTGGTCGATGGATTTGACATTGCAAAACGAGCAACCCTTGAATTCTTGGAGAAGTTTAAGACCCCAGTAGTGATGGGAGATGACCTGATAAAGAGGTCTTGAAAATGGTGGCAAGAACTACACTTAGGACAAAGGTGTCTACTTGTTTAACATTTCTTTTTTTGTCTTCATCCTATGTGTTTGGTATAAATTTCTCTTGTATGTGTTGTTATCCCAAAATGGGTTGTCATGAATCTTTTCATCTGTTTTGTAGTTGTACGAAGCAATGGCAGATCAGTTGACTGAGATAGTTGTTAATGCGGTGAGTAATGGATCTAAAAAATTTCTTTGCAATAAGGGCAATCTAAATCAGACTGATGTTAGATGAATTTACTGTAGTTCTTACTGTCATGACAGTTGATTGATATCAATATTTTCTTTCAATTGGATCTGCAGTAGTTTATACTATTGTAGGGATTAAATAATTGATATTCTCTTATGTTATTCCTTGAATTACTTTAAATAAGTTACAGATCAACTTCCCTGACATTAGATTTATCATTTTGTGGTTAGTAACCTCTCCTAGTACTGTTCTGAGCTTAATTTTTTATTTTTTTGGAAAGAAAAGGCTATGAATTCAATTAGTAGAACTTGGAAATATCAACCATCAATTCAATGTCTATTATGTCACATCAAGGATCCATTAAGGTGTTCATAGTTGCAATCATAAAGGGTGTGGGTATCATTGCCATTCAGAAACCCGCCACCCAGACTTAGTCATGATTGTGCACTATTTAACCATTTATCTCTCTAATTTGTATATTTCAAATCAGAATATATAATTGCTCATTTAGAGTAATGGTATGAGTGTCAATCGTTTATATAATTAATTGAATTACGTGAATTACCTGAATCGCCATAATTAACAACAGTGTGATGGATGGCCATAGCATGGCTTCATGGTTGTAGAAGTTATGCCAAATGCTTTTGATCTAGAATTTGATTTAAGTCTTGTATAATTGACCTTTCATCTTGAAAATTGTATGAATTTGTATTCTAAATGCTCTCCTGGATTAGTCTATCAGAGCTTTTATTAGTGGCGGCCTTATACTCAAAATGGATTGACGGAATGGTTGAGAAACTGAAATCAACTTAAAACATGAAGTAAGGTAACACTGAAAAGTCATTTAGGTGTCCACCATATGCTGGCAACATTATTGGAAGTCACTATGTACTATTGTCACTGGTCAGCCACTACCTGCTTTAAGCTTATATGTATACTTTCAAGAACAGTGGTTTCTGATGGTTTTATTTTGTTTTATGTCATATTTGAGATACATTCCTTAGGTTAGGATGGAGGCTTCCTCCCTTATTGGAGTCTATGCCTAGATTGTTGGGAAACAGTTCTTGGCACAGGCCGCCTATAAAACCCTTTCACATGTTAAAATACATTTTATTTTTCTACTGGTTAGGCTCTATACAAAATCCCAATTAAATTATAATCCTAGTTCTTAGGTGCTGTGATGCAGCACCCTTGTTTTTAACATTAGAAAAGTCATCATACTGAATCTCAGAACCTCCTATTTATGTAAAAATGCTTGTTTGTTAGTGTTAAAGGAGACACCATACTGAGCCCCCAATTTATGTAATCTTGATTTAGCTCCTAAACTTGACAATCTTGCTTTTTTTTTTTTTTCAAAAAATGAAAAATAAATAAATTGACAAACTGGCTTGGTGAACACAATATCTCTTTGAGGGCTTCTTTTGTACATCATGGCGTACTACGTATTTCTGCTCTTTTAGACCCTTGTCAGGATAGAGAGCCAAGTAGATGGCTTATTTTGGAATTCAATCAACCAAAAGTACTCATTGATGTGATTTTTTTGGATGTTCGGAAGAAATTTTCTGTATCTTTTAGGCTGCAACACCAAAAAACTTAGTGATGCAAGATCGGGTATAGGGTGAATCTAAATGCTTAAATTTGGTTTCCTAAATATTAAGAGGGATGAAAATAATGTGCCTAAATCTAAGAATTAGCTGAAAATTGATAATCAATTAATATAAGCAAATTAATAATATAATTTAATCAAGATAATCATGCAAATATCAAAGAAACTAATGCTAATGTGCTTAATGAGAATAAAAGGTCCACAAGATAATGTATTAAATGGGTTTTAAAATGACTAATGGCAAATAAGAAGAAGGGATAAGTTAAGAAAAGAGCTTACGGTGATGTGGGAAAATGCTTTATGGGTTACGGCTGATTAAGGGAAGAATGGCTTCAGAGAAGGGATATGAGGATTGTAGCACAAAATGAAAATAGAGGTGGGGCCTAAGGTGTATACGATGGGCTTAGAAGGTGAAAAGGGGAGGGGCGATGCAAGCTTAATGACCTTAGAGGGTTGCAGCAGGTTCTAGTGGATGTGAATAGGGACAACAAGGAAATAAAGGCTAAGGACGAAGTAGGAACGTCTAGTTACAGGGACACAACCGTAGGGAGGGATGAATCTGGGTGTGGGACAGCAAGGGAAGGTAGATTTGGGTTGTTTTGGGGGTGACGAAGGGTAATGGTAGTGTATGGGGTGGTGGCGGCACGATTGGGAAAGGCTTGGCTGCTTTGGTACCAAGAAGAAAATAAAAGAGAAAGGGAAGAAGGAAAATAGAAGAGAAAAGAGAGAGAATAGAGAAGGACGATGTGTACCTGATAGAAGAGGAAGGATGGTAGCCTCATGCTAGGCTTCACGCCAAAGGAATCGCTCCATACAATCAATCGCACCAAGGTTGCGAAGATCTCAAAATTTTCAATTCATTCAATCGTGTGTTGCTGCTCTAAAGGGCTTGCAACCTATTTATTCAAATACATAAGGCACAAAGACCAAATACCCTTGCATGAAAAAAAATCTAAAATACCCTCATATATAAATAAATAAAAAGACATTACATCAAGCTAAATAATAAAAATAACTAAATTTGGTGAATCATATGCTCCAAAATGCTCCGCATCACATAGGAAATTGGACTAATCTGATGAAAGAGCGAACTTCTTTCATGTGCGTAAGCATAGTTTGTACTGTCATTTTTTTGGAAAGGTTGGATTGTACTGTCTTATTTTTTTTTGAAAAGTAGATTGCACTGTTAATTACCAAAACCACACAGGTAAGAAAGGTGACCATACCCTTGCTGTTGGCACTTCAAAAAATTTCATTAGTTTGTATGTATTTGAATTGTGTTTTTCACTCCTTTAGCATTATTTGTTGCAGAAAACAATTCCAATGTTAGCTATTTTTAGCATTTTGATGAAGTGCAATATTCTATTTGTTGCTTTTGATTTCCATTCTTTCATTCCATTGAAGTTGATCATGTAGGCATGTGGCTTTTGTGATTGTAGTAGTAGAATGTAGTTACATTATCCACATAACTCTCTTGGGTGGTGGTGTTCTATTTCTCTGTGGCTACGTTATATATGTGTTTCTTCTTTTCAATGAAGTTCACTCATTTATTTAAAAAGCCTATTTAAGGTCAATCACTTAGCATAATGATTTCCCTGACTTCCTTTTTGAAATTCTTTGCCATCTGTCAAACACCTTTTTTTGTTGTTGTAAAAGATGCCACTTGGTTAGGCACACTTCCATGTGGTATTCATAGACGTGAAATTTGAAATGAGAGTAATGCCTGCTTTGTTCTTCCTGAAGCTTTCAATTTATGCTTCAAATTTACTTTTAAGGACTTGTTCTTGTTCTAGATGATTAATAACTTCCTTGCTTATAAACTTTATCATGGATACTTTATCATGGATATGAACAGGTGCTATGTATTCACAAGCCTGAGGAACCAATTGATCTGTTTATGGTAGAAATTATGCACATGCGTCATAAATTTGATGTAGACACTCGTTTGGTATGTTTATCAAATTCCTCTCTTGTTATTTCCAGTTTTCATGGACCTCTCTTGGATGTTTCAGAAAAATATTTCTATGGTGGAAATTGACACTTACTGTGGCTAAAATTACTGCAGTTTCTGTATGGTGAAGTTATCCAACAGTTTCTTATTGTTGACTTTTTTAATTGTAATCACTGTTCTAATAGGTTGAGGGTCTTGTCCTTGATCATGGCTCGAGACATCCTGACATGAAACGCCGGGCAGAGAACTGCTATATTTTGACCAGCAATGTATCTTTGGAGTATGAGAAAAGGTAATTGGAAATTTCTTTGGATTGGTGTTTGCAAGAAGAAGAAAAGTTTTTATTTTTATCTTAAAATTACAAAACACCGAAGAATTAGAGGTGCAGATTTGAAGGCCAAATTTAAAAAAAGAGGTAAATTCATGTAGGCCCTACATCTCAACCATGGGACCCATTATAGTAGCTGGTCTTTGGAGAATTATTGTAGTTTAGTGAAGTCTGAATTCAAATTGCTAGTTCACATTGCATCAAGAATACTTGTATGTGCCAGAAAAACATTAATTCTGGAGATGTAGGGATGTGACATATCATTTGAACACTATTTTTTTTTTTCAATAACGTGGATATTCGCAACCCCCGCCCCCACACCCCCACCCCCGCCCCCCCCCAAGTGGAGGTGAGACTAGTACTATGGATGTATGAAACCACCCTCAAGCCTCATGTATCGGGTTTAGGAAAAGTTAACACTATTGGTTGTTACTTAGTAATGAGAAATACTCAGAGATATTTGTATACCCATTTTCTTTCCTTCTTTTATTTTTTTGAAAAAGACATAAAACCTCACCCCCACAGGAAGAGCTTACCAAAAAACCATGTTTAAGAGAAAAGGGTATTAGCTCCAAAGCAATTGATATTGTCTAAACAACCAATCTCTTAGTTATTTTCTTCAATTAATTAGAGCTGTTTTTGATGTAGTTGTAGGTGGTGGTGTTATTGTTATTATTTGGAATTTTAGTTACGGTTATTATTGTTTTACGAAGAGAAAGAGGAAAAATAAAATACAAGAAGGATGAGTACTAGATGTGCATAATAATTTTTATGTTATTGTTGTTATCAAGAAGGATGAGGAAAAGTTATCATTGTTTATATTTCTAAATACACAGTTTAATAACATGTTGGCGGTGATGCACTTGTTAAGATGGATGTGTGCGGCAACATGAACAAATAGAAGTACGATTGAAGACTTAAAAAAAATTCTACAGCTCGTACCAATTTACAGGGAAAAAGAAATGCTTTTTGAGGTGGTTTTGATCCACGCATAAGAGAGTTGCATATGGTTTCACCACCATGTGGTGTCCATTTTTTGCCCATGGTGATGGCCCACTAGAAGCTATGCTTGATTTTTTTTTTTTTTTATGACGGAGAACCCCAAGACCCCCACATCTCTTTGAGTACAATGGCGTTGTGTAAATCTCCGAATGCACGCAGCTCTCTGCAAGCCATGCGCATCGACTGACTAGAACTTGGGAGCTCTGGTTTTGAACCACTAAAAATCGCCTTGATTGGATTAATCAAGTCATGTTTTTTTAACACATAAAGTTTAGGATTAAGAGAAGGATTTCAAGTGGTCAAGGTTTTGGAGCTTAAGCAACATGGTTCAATTCAATGTAATTTTTGGTGGCCCCTATATTCAAAGATAGACCTCTCTAATTGGTCCATCATGACAGGCAAAATAGGTCTCCTATAGGGATGCATAGGGTAAGGACCTGTGTGCCTTTGTGTGATTCCATTTAAATATGTATAGAAGATAAAAAGCATCCTCAATGTGTGTTTGGATACTTTGAAGCTTCAGTATAAGAATTTTCAATATCCAAAAAATTAGAGATTTCAATCTAATTGTTTGGCAGGTAGTGCTTTAATTGAAAATCATCATCTTCATCATTTGTCAGAATCCCATCTATCTTGGTTTGACTTTTCAAATTCTATCTCTACATTTGACCTTTTCATAAACCATAATGTTGGTCACTTTACTATCTAGCATTTTCTGTAATCCTTTCTGCTCCATGTTTTAAGTTACCTATCTCTCTTCTCTGTGCCTGCGATTTATAACCTTTTGACTTTACATACGAGGGCAGTCTCTAGTCTCTTACTCACATGACTAAACAACCTAAGGTGAGTTTCCACATTTTGTCATCCATCTGGGCTATTTTTTAAGATTAGAAAAAAATATGCTAAAAAAGGTGATCTGGGGGGGGGGGAATCTCTGGGGCTCTCTCCAGTCTTCTGCTCACATGACCAAACCACCTCAGAGGAGTTTATCTCATTTTGTCATCCATTAAGTTTACTTTTGGTATTAGGGGAAAATATTTTTGAAAAAATAGGAGATTTGTAGCCTTAGATGAGTTTCTCTCATTTGGTCATCCATTAGGTCTACTTTTGGTATTAGGGGAAAATATGTTTAAAAAAATAGGAGATTTGTAGAGAGAGAGAGAGAGAGAGAGAGAGATGCACCTATATCAATCTCTATCTCCTAAGCCTAAATATTTAGTTAAGAACTTCTTTGTTGCTTTGTCTCCACTGACCTTCTGCTTTGACAATGACTAATTTCTCTGATCGCATCTATATCAATCTCAATCTCAATCTCCTAAGCCTAAATATTTAGTTAAGAACTGCTTTGTTGCTTTGTTTACAGTAACCTTTTCTGCTTTGACAATGACTAATTTCTCTTATCACACCTATATCAATCTCTATCTCCGAAGCATAAGTATTAGTTAAGTACTGCTTTGTCGCTTTATCTCCACTAACCTTCTTTTTTTTTGACAATGACTAATTTCTCTGATCTCCAATGACAACCAAACAAGAAGATTTCAGTCTAAGTAGATTTTCTCCTAAATTTAGAATATCCAAGTTTGAAATCTACCAATTTTGAAACACACTCATGGAGGATTGCGGCAGTTCTCAGAGAATGGTAAACCGATAAATCCTTTTAATGTGGACGTCAAAAAGAACATGCTAGAGTTGAATGGGCATTTATAAAGAAGATGACTTTGAATAGGGTTAAAAGAATTTAGAAAGATGGTCCCAGAGAAATGGGATGAAACTTTAGTAGCATGCAGAAATGAGAACTGTCTTCACAAGTCTTTCCAACCTAATTCATTAAACACCACAAATAGGAAATGTTTAGTATTTTTAATTGTTCCATAATTTATGTTTAGTATTTTTGTTTCTTGAAGTTGTTCTTTTGTAAGAATAAAGTGGGCTAAGGAAGTCTGATGGGTCTCTGCACCAATGCCTGAGCCTTTCTCAATTTTGAGTCTGAGACTGAGTCTGTTGGTCATATTACTTGACTAAGCCCACTTGTTGATGGAGGGTTTGGACCAGGCTTAGGCCCAGGACAGTGCTGGTCATTTATGGATGTCTTTTAACTAAATTATATGAAAAATTAGAATAATTTTTCGATATGGATTTCTGCTTCCTTTTGAATCCTATGTGGTATTTTTTTCAGTGAACTTAAAATCATTATTTTATTTATCTCGAATGGTGAATGTCTTATAGTCCTTTTATGAAATTACTAATGAAATTTAATAGTAAACACAAGTGTGTCATGATGTTCTTCACTTTTTTCAACATCTGTAACAATTAATAATTGAACATGACTGGTAAAAAATTGGATGAAAATGATATGCATTGGCTTGAAGGAGTTTTAACACGTTCTGTTCCAGTGAAATCAATGCAGGCTTTTTCTACTCAAATGCAGAACAGCGAGAAAAGATGGTAGCGGCTGAAAGACGTCAAGTGGATGAGAGAGTAAACAAAATCATTGAACTAAAGAATAAGGTGGTAGAATTTGTAATTTTGTATGCATTCTTTTTGGACATTATTTATGAGTCAACAAGAATAATGCCATCATTAATGAGTGTTGGACATTTTCTTGTGCAGGTTTGCTCAGGCAATGACAACAACTTCGTTGTTATTAATCAAAAAGGAATTGATCCTCCATCATTGGATCTTCTTGCTCAAGCAGGGGTGGGTTTTCCATGTAACATGTGCTCCCTCTCATGCATGATTTTGATGATTGTTCTCTATGGTCCTCCAAAAAGTTATGCCTTCTTTTCATGCCATACGGCAATTATGAAACTATTCAAATGAGCTAGTCTCCACCTTTGAGTTAATGTACATTTTTATGGTCTTATTTCTCATTGTCACAGCTGAAAGGTTGTGTCAAGTCATGTATCCATTTAACGAAAGGGTCTATGTTCTTGTTACCTGAATAATTCTAAGGTGGGAATCATTGAATTGATTTGTAATTGGTACAACCATACAATTTAGTCTTTTTTATTAGACTGGTGGATTCAGTGGTATCTTAACAAAGGTTTCAAGCTGTTGTGCTTCTATTTACAATTGTTGAAAAAAATGACATGATTAGATGGTTTCACTGTTTATCTTGGTTCTTATGCCAGTATTTAATTGTTATCACAAAAGTATGTACACAGTTGCTGGCCTCGTTTGAATTTTGAATGTGTGGACAGCTGCTTGGTCTTCAATCCAAGAGAATGTGTTAGTAGTCTGTGCATATACTTCAATGTTCCAGCCTATAATCCATGAAGTTCATTTCTGTCTCTCAAGACTTGGCTAAATTGCCTTGGCCACTGGATGATTAAATCTATTGCCTTTCTGTTGTCACCTGCAAGGCTCTAGAATTGTAAATGACAAAAATAAAAGCTACTTCCAACCTATTGATATACAGTTTAAAGCTCATCAAGTACAATTATTTGGTTTGTAAGAAAATCAAAACTTGATGATGGAATGCCTCATTCCTTTGGACGTATCTTTGGTCCAAGTTAGGAGATTGGCAGATGGTGTAGTGGTCTTTCTGGCAAAGAATTGTCTCAAGATCTGATTTTTTTCCTCAACATTTCCTTGGATTGAGCTGTTCTTCTTTCTCACTTGTCTTTTCTTTTTGGGCTTCTGGATGTCCACCTTGTATCTCCTGCTCTTTTCATTGCTTTCAGAAAATAAAAAGTCCATTGGCGTCCTACAATTTATTGGCAGCCATGTACTAAATAGTTGTATTGTCTTGCTATTTCTGAAACCTTGTTGACGATAATTTTTGAAGTTCATTCTGTTTTAACAGGTCTGTAGCTTTCTAATGTTTTTGGCTTTCAGATAATTGCTTTACGGAGAGCAAAGAGAAGAAACATGGAGCGATTGGTTTTGGCCTGTGGAGGAGAGGCTGTTAATTCTGTTGAGGACTTATCTCCAGAATGTCTTGGTTGGGCTGGACTCGTCTATGAGCACATCCTTGGAGAAGAGAAGTATACGTTTGTTGAGAATGTGAAGAATCCTCATTCTTGTACAATTTTGATAAAAGGTTCATGTGTTTCCTAATTGATAGCTCTTAGTTTATTTTACTCTCTCTCTATGTGCTCGCATGCACACGGTCGTGTCTAGACATTTGATTGTAGTTTTTGACAACACCTGTTGGAAAAAAGATCTGTTTTCTTTATTTGCATGTTGAACGTTTGAATGTACTTTACCTTTAAAAAACATGATTGTAGTTTTTTATGACACCTGTTGAAAAAACCTGTTACTTTATATTTCATTGAGATTATCATATATTACAGGACCAAATGATCATACTATTGCTCAAATTAAGGATGCTGTTCGTGATGGCCTGAGATCTGTCAAGAACACAATTGAAGATGAAGCAGTTGTATTGGTAATCATCTTTTTTATAATCACTTCTATTTGTTTTTGTAATTGATGAACTGACAATCTTCATCAATCACCATTTGGCTTGATCTTGGCTATATGGTACTTTTCTCAATCTATTGTGCCCGGATATTCAAAGGGGGTGACACTTCCTGATACTTCATGTCTTTGCTGCATGCATGCTGTCTATTGGCATCATAGGCTTCAATATTTTTCATTACTGCATCATGCATACAGAAGCAGTTTTTTGTTTTACCCCAAAAGAAGGAAAAAAGCTTAAATACTTGTGGAACAGAATTTGTGCTCCATTCTCCTGCCACTCGAGCAGATTCACAGTTATTCCTAGTATTTTTTTTGGGGGGGGGGGTATTAGATTCTTTATATGATTGTTACATTATCAGTGTTATCTTCTTTTTCCCTTTATTACCCATATGTTCCCTTGAGATTCAGGGGGCAGGGGCTTTTGAAGTTGCAGCTAGGCAGCATTTGGTCAACAATGTAAAGAAAACTGTCCAAGGAGTAAGTTTTTTTTTAATAATATGCGACTTAATATGCATGAGAAATTTATCATCTTTCACAACTCAGGCATGCTTAGGAAAATTTATTATTGTAAATTATTTTCTGAGCTTTGCTGACTTGTCATCAACAGCGTGCACAACTGGGTGTGGAAGCTTTCGCTGATGCTCTTCTAGTTGTGCCCAAGACTCTAGCAGAAAACTCTGGCCTTGATACACAAGATGTTCTCATTGCCGTCACAGTAAATAATCTGTCCTTTACCTCTGTTTAAATGCTACTTGTCAGCGAGGACCTATGAGACCCAATTCAATAAATCTAACTGAATGTTTATATTTAGGGGGAGCATGACAAGGGCAACATCGTGGGATTGAACCAACACACGGGAGACCCAATTGACCCACAAATGGAGGGTATTTTTGATAACTACTCTGTGAAACGCCAAATCATAAACTCTGGGTACGCTTAGGATTCTTACCTTCATGCTTTCATATGCTCTCTTTTCTGATGTTATTATTGAAAACACCCATTCTGCTTTCCAGGCCTGTGATTGCATCTCAGTTGCTGCTGGTAGATGAAGTAATCCGTGCTGGCCGTAACATGCGGAAACCAAATTAGACATCTAAATACGTGTGCATGCATCTTCGTGTCGATTCTGGGTACTTTCTTTTTGTTTTATACAGCTATACTGAGCTGTAGCTGTGAGAGAGTTGTGTTTGGAATAGATGAAAGTGGTGGTGTCTGAATTGTTGCAATACCCAGAGCTGAATAACTGAGTTGATATCCATTTTCATAAATTTTGGATTAGTTGCATCTGAGATGAGACTTTTAGTGGTTTACAGTCTATTATGAATGATGTTTGCTATTTCGACTATCAATTGTTATTCAAATACGTTTGAGACGTAATTTGACTTACCGGTCTTATATTGGCTGATGAGTAGTGGGTACCACTGCTATGTCTGACCTTTGAAAGCATTGGGAAGGAGCCATGACAACTCTAGATTGAGAAATAATTTAATAATTTATAATGTGGGATGGTATGACTTATTTTTTTGTAGACGACCAAGGTATCTAAGCGTCGGGTGAAACATTCCGATAAATTTTTTTCCTCTTTTGTGTTTTTTTTTTTAAATATCGGTATTTTTTTTGAATTAAAAATTAAATAAATAACCTAAAGGGAAGCTGATTTTTTTTAAAAAATATTAAAAATAAAAATATCGGCTGAGATATCAATTCAGTTTTACCACTGCTTTGATTCTTTTTTAAAAAAAAGAAGACCGATATTATGAATATCGGTTGATATCGGATCGATATATATTGACTATATCAGTCGAGAATTACTGTGCACGGCAGAAACAATAAGTATCGGCTGATATAATACAGCACTGAAAAGTTATATTATATTGGTAGATATGTTTTGTATCAGTCATATCTTGACCCCTGGACTTTCTTTCATGTATGTGTGTATAAAGAAGCTGGTCGAAAAACAATTGGGGATTTGAAGTTTACTTGCAGGTCCAACCGAGAGGGGATTTCAAATTCGAGAAGAGATCGGGTGACCTTAGGATTTCAACTTTACAAAAATTAGTAGGTTCGAGATGGGTCCTACGGACGAACCAGTTCCAGTTGTGTGTATATTATAGGTCTTTATTTTTTATTTTTAAAAAAAACTTAGACACAGTTGTTGCCGGAGAACTAGTATTGATAATTTAATTTAAAAGATAAATATTTTCATATTCTTAAAAATTTCAAACATTTTTTTTTTGAAAAAAGTCGTCTCTTTCTTAATTATCAATATACAATATGAAACATTTTAAAATTAAAGCTTGACATTATTGTAGATCTTTGTATAAAAGGAAAGTACACCTAGAAAAATTCAAAGTTGTTTAAAATTTCTAACCATTTTTCTATTGAAACAATTAAGTACTGGGATTAGTCTCTATAATAAATTAATTATTAGCAGCCATCTACTTGATTCATCATTAGACATAATATCATTGTCTCAAATTTCACTTACTTTAAATTGACTCAGTTATGTCAACTCAGAATAGCTTACCATTTTGATGATACATTTATTAAATATTTAATATATTTAAATTACTATTTTATTATATTCTATCCTATCATTAAATCTTCTTTTATAATTGAATGTAAGTATTTTTTTATGAAAACTACCTGCATGTTTTATATTATTAATTAGTCATAATAGTTTTATATTGTTAATATCTTGAGTTTTATTAAAAGGTTGTTGCTGATCTAAAATTTTAAGAAATTATTATTTTTAACTTTTTAAGTATTGACATTCAATTTAAATTAAATAAAATAAATAATTCAAATTTTCATATTATTAAAGCTCATTTTATTTGGTTCAAGCAAACGTTCCATATAATTAATAATTTAATATATTAACAATATTTATTTCAGATGGATAAAATAAATGTTGAATAACTAAACTCATGACTCAGCTGAGTCACATTTTCTGGTTAGAGTTTTCGATATTTCTTTAATTGTATCTTCTGTTCCGTCGACGAGGACAGAAACAAGCAAAAGACAGGGAAATTAGGGTTTTTTACAAAAATAAACCTGGTACGCACAAATCCAATCCTCTTCTTTCTCATTATATTCATATATCCACATTTTTCAAATATAAATTAAGTCCCAAAATCTTCTCTTTCGATCTTTTCTCTTTCCCTGCATTCTCACGTTTATAAATGAAAAAAATATTTTGGATTTGATCTTCCACTGTTTGTCCATGGATTTTCTTCGGCATTGTCTTAATCTTTCTTCGCCTTTTCGTTCATCATCACTGTAAGTCCATTGCCGGGAGAGTTAAGCCTTTTTATTTTGGGTTGAAAAAGATATCTTCACTTGTTTGAGGAATTTTTTTTTTTCTTTGTGTTATGAGATGGGGTTGTCATTCTCTTGACCCTCTTTTCTTTTACCACTTTATGTGTTGCTGTCAAAGTACATTCTATTACACTCTAAACGGTGTTTTCTTCTTCTTCTTTTCGTTGTTGTTTGAGTACTTAATTGAATTGTGCTCCTTGCCTTTGGTGCTGTTCCTGGAATTTGTGGGCAGAACAATGAGGAGACTTGGTTGAATTTTTTAATGTCTTGATCACCTAATTATTATATGAAAGATGTAGCAATGGAGTTTATTGGACTGTCACAACTATTTCTTAGGCATCCGGATCAATTCTCGTGTTCACTACTGACATCTGTTTTTGCAATATGAGAAGAAGGGCAATGTGGCATGTTCCAGAGACACACTAAGCTCCCCCAGAAGCTAGACATGCTGCTTAAAGAAAAAGGCAACTGATATGAAATTTCTAGCCATCCAAAACATGACATTGAAATAGGCAATTTATGGTTATCTGAAAACTTCCGTAGCAACTGTCCTTTCAATGACTCGTATTGGATGGCTAGAAACTTCAGAGGAACTGACTTTTGGTACGTGATTGATCTTGTGTGACTCTAATTTCATCCTGTGTAGCCAATTCCACTTGTTACTTCTCTACAGCACAATAGGGGAGGACTGTTGACAGCACAACAGTAGATCCACACTATTTAAACAGTGGGAAGTGGTTCTTTTTATACATGTCATAGATGTAGATCAATCAAGTGTATCCAAAAATGAGTTGCATTGTGGATGGGGTTTAGCCCAAGGAGAAGATAGAAGACAATGCAACACTTCAGCAAGAACCAATGGCACAGTTGGAAGGTGCTCACTGTAGCAACTATGTCAGTTTTCATTTTGAGTCATGTTACCATTTAGAACTCATATGTTACAGGAGACAATTCTCATGACACAGTTGGAAGCCATCAAATGATTGGACAAGAAACAAAATGGTCAAACTCAAAGGTCTGAATTTGGCAAATTCAATGCAGATGACCAAGTTCAGATTGTCCACTTCACGATTTGGTGTAGATTACTGATGATTTTGAGAGTAGGACAATGTTTGAAAGGTCTGCATTGTCCCACCACAGTGCGACCTGTACTATGGAAAGGAGCCATTCCTTTTGGAAATGATGGCAAATACATATTGCAGTCTTACTATTATTATTATCATTTGAAACGAGGAGTGCTAATCTGTGGTGAATTTCACAGTTCCAGAGTTGGATCATGCTTGGCCAACTCTTGAACTGCATCTTTCAGTTAGTATTTGAAGTTCATATATACTGCATCTCAAATAAACAATGAAGAACATTGAATTTAATCGAATTTGTCCTTCTTTTTGTTGTTGTTGTTGTGAATGATATATAATGGGATTTGTCTTTTTCATTGACATAGACTCACTGAGTCTATAGTCAGGGCCACTTCTGGAGTCAAGTTAAAAGCCTTATTATTTTTTAATGTTCATCACGACCTTTAACTTCTCACTGTGGCCAATTGCAGTAACCCACTCTTTGGTAACACTCCAGAATGAACTCATTTACTTGTTTCTGTGCAGCATGTAGGTGGGAATCATTGGTGGTCTTTTCATTTCTCATTCCCATTACCAGAAATGATGCATTAATCAATAGTAGATTCTGTGCATTACTCTAATGGCGGAATGGGCTGCTGTGCCATCATGTGCTTATCCACAATTTCAGATAAGTTGCTTTAAAGCAAGGGGTTTAGTGCCCATGAAGGTCTATGTAAGGACAGAACAAAGGTATCTATTCTTTGTTGAACTTATCTCTCTCTCTTGCTTTCTCTCTCTCTCAAGAACAAGTTTGTTAAATTTTTAATTGGTACCCATACTAACTGGAGCACATTCTTCACGTGAATCACAACTCATATTTCTTTGGAGAATTCATTTCTTTATGTTAATTAGGTATTATTTATAGGGTACATTAATTAAATGTTTGGAATTGGCCAGTATGAAACTTTGTTGATTTGTTATAGTATTTTTAAACGTATACCTTTGATGTGTATTTGTTTTGCAATTTCGTTGTCTAAGGTGACAGGAGTAGTTGGGTAATGATTATATTGAAGGTTAGTCCTAAAGCATCATCCACTACTATTTCTTCTCTATAAGCCAAAATTGATAACATCATCTATGAATTGCATTTTTTTCTTGGCATATGACATACCTATGTCAAGAAAAAAAGCATATGACTTGTACCTTTTATTTTATTGTCTGTGGTTTTTGGAAGCATTTTTATTGCAATTCTAGATCTGTGTAGCCTCCATGACATGATGTGTGAGCTCAGTGTTTCTGTTGCTTCCATGACTAATATTATTTTATCCTTGGTTTTAGGAAGCATTTTTATGGAAATTCTAGATTTGGGTGGTCTCCATCACATGAATTGTGTGAGCTTAGTGTTTCTGTTGCTGCCACAGTGCTAAGAGGAAATCGACGTCTTAAGGAATTTCCTGTTAGGTCTTGGTGCTTGGGGACTTTGATGAATTCTGAGGGTGCAATGCCCTCAAGTTGGATACCTATTGCTGACCAAGTGCTCTTGATGACTACTGTAGCTTTTGCTTACATGGCAGGGGTAATTCCCTCCGAGAAAGTTTATTTCAATGCAAGAAAGAACTGGACAGACGAAACTGCAAACTCCAGCCGCTCTGGTAGGTAAGGGTATGCAGCTCTAGGTGAAAGAATTTAATGCTATTTTTCATCTTGATGAATTTCTAAGAATCTAGTGAGATATGAATATGGCAATCTGTCTAATGTTGACTTGTTATTTGTAGTTGATTTCAGCATGATTTTCTTCTTGGCAGTGTAACAAAGAGTAAAAACAAGACCAACTTATATGCTTGGGATGAAGTGAAAAGGAAACTTCTGGATGCTTTGGATGTTATTAAAAATGATGGTAATTTGGTTAGACAAGCTGTTGCATCTGAAAATAACAGCACCAAGAGTCCCTTAAGTTTGTATGCTATTGCTGAGGGCCCCAGGTTACGACTTCTTTGGGCTACTTTACAACAACTCCAGAAAGAGGCAGGCACTGTCTCTAATACTTATTTATCTGAAGGGTTATCTTGCTGTGTATTGCTATTCTTTTGGATGAATGAATGTGTCATATCATCTTACTGCTCTTAGGTTGGATTTTTTTTTGGATAGGTAATAGATAAGGACCTGAGAGATTTTGGCAACGTCAATCAATTTTAACTGTTTTGTCCCTTTTTGAAATGGTAATTGTAATCAAACAACTTGGCTATATCTAATTTCAAGATAGAACCTTCTATTTCCTTAAACATAAATTTTGAATGAGCCAAATTACAATGAAATTCTTATAGAATTATCTGATCATGGTGAATACCTACCCAAAAAAAAATGAAGAAATATATATGTCAAAAGTGAAAACCTTTGTACATGAGGTTTACAAGTGGCTTAATGTAGCTCTGGGAATAGTCTCACCACCACGTGGGGTGGGGATTCCCATGTTATTAAAAAATGTGAAAATCTTTTGTTGGTATTGAAGTACATGCAGTCTTTGATTGAGAATTGACACTAGGAGGGGCAAAAATAGCTCGTAGTTTATTGGTGCAACTTGCAATCTTGATCCAAGACGCCTTCAAAACTGCTAAATCTAGGTGGGTATGGAGAAGTGTCTAATTCTTTTTGTTATTAATGAAAATTGATTTGAAAAAATGAGATATTTATAAAGTGCATTTTGATATTATTTTGTTTCTCTTTTTGAAATTTGAAATTTCCAAATATGGTTGGTAAATTAGAATAATGGTCACTAATGTTGCAGGTATGGGTATGTGTATATAGAATTATGGCTCCATTTGGTAGTTGATTGGATCTGAAAGGCTTGCATTCTTGACTTCAGCATATTCCTAGAAAACCCGCTTGCTCATACAACCCCCCTCCCCCTTAAAAAAAGCCTTTTTATTTTATGTTTGTTATTTTAATTTTATGATTACCAAATATTAGTTTCCTAAGTAAGTTCCTCAAAATTTTCTGCTGGTGCCCTTAGTTTTTCTCCTGCATTTTTTATTTGGTTTACTTAGTCGTGAGGATCTGTGTTTTTGAATCTTTTGGCATGCTCAGTGGCATCATATATTCTGAATGGTTCTTTTCTTGCACTTAATTAAAACAATTATTATTATTATTTTCTTTGAAAGTGACTGGTGTGACTTGAACACACGACATCTGTGGTTGCACGGCTGAGCAGTTGTCCATACTTTATTGTCATTTCAACTCTTTAATCACCTTAGCTTTCTTCACTGATGTGGAAAACTGTTTCCCAAATGTCTTGGCAGGTCAATGATATCTCAGAAGCACATGAAGTGCGAAAAAGGGATAGTTGGATTGCAGTTTCATCAGAAACTATAAGAGGATCAATTGAGCCTGTAATTCTTAGATGGCTTGAAGAGGAACTGTGTTTGGAGACAAAAAGACTAGATAAGGTAGTTATTCGAAGGTAATGATTTAGTTTTCTGGTTTACCACAATCCCATCTTAAAAATAGATTTTTCTATATCCTTGTCAGACTTTCCTTTCTAGAATGCTTGAGAGGTTGAAAAGAGACAATACTATTCTACAGAGCATTAAGAAGTTGGGGAAGGAGGACCTCTATGCAGATTTATTGTTCTTTCTTAGATTTGGCTCTCTCAGGTAACAATTCATCTTTGACTTTTCACTTTTCAAGGAAGAAAATTTCTTTTTGAAATAACCAACCAATTCTCTAATTTCAGCCTCCAGCAATATTGTTTGAAAAAGCAATCTGGTTATGTGAAAAGCAATATTTCACTTTTCATGATCTCTCGCTTAATCATGAAAAGAAAAGGATCCTAACTGGGGTCTTATCATGATTAAACATTTTAAACCGCCATGTTTAGTGAGCCATGTTCATTGCTTACATCTGAAAAGAAGACCCATCTTCATCAATTCAATTTTAGCCTGATAATCAGATTGTTGCCACCCAAAACCCAGTTTTGCAGCAAATGCATTTTAAGAGTTGAAGTGGATTGAAGTTCAAGTTTCACCTTGATACTTTTCTTGGTGCTGTTTCTGATGTGTTTGGATGAGATGAAAATATGACAGTCATTTTCTTTTTAGTTGATTGGTAATTGAAGCTTTGCTTCTTAGAGGATTAGAAGAATACTGTATAAGAGATTTATATGGGTTTTTTTCTTTCTTTAATAAGGTATGTGGTGAACTCTCTGTCAAATGATTCACCCAGGGAGGTTCAGATGCTTGTATAGGACTTGTAATCTAGCAAGGTAATAAAGATCCTAAAAATTAAGAATCTTTGAACACACCAGATTTTGCTGAGAAACCTGCTATTGTTGAATCATTTTATAGATTTATGCCGATCAACAAATTGCAAGTAACTTTTTTTTTTTCAAATTTTCACCATAATTGTATTCATAAGCCGAGCGATATTTTTTGAGACTTAAGCACTCTGCATTTTTTGTGCATAATGATCATGCCATTATGTTTGTCCCAGCCATTAACATTTTACTCTGCACTTTTTCCTTCTACTGTTACAGGCCTGGTTGCAACTATGCAAGTGAATTGCTTGCTCGACATGGAGTTGATATCTTAGAAGATCTTGTGATTAATGTGGCAGACGGAATCACTAGCATGTATCTAGAGCTTATATCTGTTGACAGTAACATGGCCAGTGAAATGAGTCGCTTGGATTTAAGTTTGTGTTCGCTGTCTACTAGGGCACTTCAACAATTACGAAATGAGGTACCCTGAAGTTCTCTGTGCTCGGTCTCTTTATCATTCAGATCTTCTTCTTTTTTTGGATAACATGGGTACTCTCATCCCAAGTTGGAAGTGAGACTCATCTCATGGATACACGAAATCACCCCATAAACCACTCAGGTCTTTCATTAAATATTTTAGCTCTTTGGTTCATTTATTTCAGTAGGGTGTTTTTTCCCTTACATGCGAAGGGTATCCGAACTGATGCTTGATTATATTCATGCATTGTAATATGTATATGCATTCATGTAGTGGTGAGATCATAATCTCAATATGAATGAAACAACTTTACCTAGACACCTTGTATCTGATCTCAAAGCTTTTGGTAACAGGTGGCACTGAACCAATGGTTGCATCAAAATATTGCATCGGTTGTGTCCATGTATGAGGACCGGTTTGATATGCTTGTCCTCGAAACCAAAGTTCTAGAGGACCAGAATAAAAGAGAAACAGAGAGACTGAGTTGGTGGAGGAGGATTACCTTTCAAAAGTATGTAGGGACAACTTCCTCTTCTCGCTACGTTTCCATTGAAGAGATGTCCTTACCTGTGAAGCGGACCAAGGAACTAAGGGCACTGTCTGGGTGGTAAGTTATATCCTTTGTTGCTTCTGTTTCTATAAATGCATCCGTATACATGCATGGATTCTTATATTCGATTTAACCAATAACAATACGCTCACATGCACATCAATGCACTTATAAACTCATTTCTTTGGCTCTTAGTTAAAAATCTTTTTAGGATGTGGCATTCAGAGATGAGTGGATTTTGGAGTCGATGTTCGCTATACAGCGTAATCCTTTGGTGTTGTATTGGGTTTGGGCTCTGTTTGTAGCTTGGTTGTTGAATATGTGTTTGCGCTGTATTTTTTCACCCTTTTTAATAAAGTTAAAAGAAAAAAGCCACATGCGTAGATACCTGGACTGATTTTACCGGCTTCGGAGCTAAGATGCCTGGTGTCTCGTATGTGTTCAGGCATTTTGTAGGGTGGATACCCGTATCTATACTTTTTAAAATATGTTTTAACTAAATCATATTTTCTAGGTTTGTTATATTTGGCCTCATATTGAATTTACTATACCTGTTATTGTTCGACTAAACACCAATTGTGGAGTCCAAGGGTCACTGGCCCCAATTTCACCATTGATTGTCAGGATCTTAAAATCCAAATGTAAATTGGATCCAATCAAACCATCAAACTGAAATTTTGTGGATTACATCGAAGTGTCTACACCAGGTGCAGGAGAGAATTGATTTACGCATACAAACACATGGCTAGTATAATTTCAGGCTATCTTTAGGGCATTCCAAGCACTCAGTAAACCCAATCTCTCCCCCTCCAAATAAAAGAAAAGGGGAAAAACTTTCTCCTTTATTGGTGACGGGCCCTAGAATGCCTCAGTAGATAGCATCTTGTGCTTGATGAATTATAAATTAAATGCATGTTTTCACATAGATAAATTTATTGAAAGGGTCTGTATACATGGTGGTGGGTCATAAAAATCATTTTTCTATTGAAAGAGTGGGGCGAATGCAATAGTAGATTTGAGTTATGTTTTCAAAAGGGCTCGGCATTCAGACACCCCCAAAATCTGCCAGCAGACACCGCATTTCAATTTCTGAGTAGAAATTACGTTTCTGCCCTTCCGCGTGGAATCAACCGATTGAACAGACACTTCATTTTCGCTTCGATCGATCGATGTTAGACATGTAGAATCGTGCGATTGATCCATGGGATCGTGCGATTGATCGTGCCAAGGCTCCCGCTTCGATTCTGGAATTCCCTTGCCGATGCAACTCACACACTTCCACCCCTCTTGCATTGATCCCATCACCTTGAGGATACAATTCCCACAATACCTCGCGTCGCACACCAGACACGACTCCTTCTCCCATGGTCGGCTCCCCTTCCCACACCGGCTGCACACCATCTAATCGTGACGAATAAAACTCCTTCCTCGTCCTCCGGCATCGTCTTCGTCTCCGTCTCTGCCTCATCAGTGTTAAATGTGAGGACCCGAACTTCCTGCTGCGGCTTGTGATCGAAAGCGGAGCGACTGTGTGTCCCTCTCGCCGCCGGGTGATTTTTCTGCCTCCTTTTTTTATTGGGTTTGTTGAACCTAGATCTACTGAGAAGATAAGGGTAAACTCCCACAAACCCCTTCGTCCGACGATCTTTCCCCACCGCCTTCAGCCATAACAGTAGCCGTCACTCTAAGATTGAGAGGAGAAATCATGGGATCAATTGCACGATTCTACACGTCTAACATCGATCGATCGAAGCGAAAATGAAGTGTGTTCAATCGGTTGATTCTACATGGAAGGGCAGAAACGTAATTTCCACTCGGAAATTGAAATGCGGGGTCTGCTGGCAGATTTTGGGAGTGTCTGAATGTCGAGCCTTTCAAAAGTTGCACACGGAAAATCTTGTGATGGAAACCGGTGATATCTGATACAGGCATGTGCATGAGGCCCTTAGCATCTCTTTGTTTGTAATAGCGCTGACCAACTTGTTCCTGTGGTCATGTTTCTGCAGGAGGTACTACTTCAGCTTGTTTCTTGAGCTCGCAGACATTACTTTGCCCTTGATTAAAGCAGTTACTGCTAAGATCAGCAGTGCTCTCTCTTTCTTTCTGGTTTGCTTGATTGGGAGGTCTCTTGGACTTATCTACACCGGGATAAGGCAAGCATTACGGTGGAAATAAGGCAACTCTCTTCGTTTTTCCCTTATTTATGTTATTCTTTTGCCAAAGAATTTCTAAATGGCATGTAACAGCCACTGAGGGATAGTGTTAGAGGTCTTCTCACTTGGAATTTTGATATGTCATCACTCCCATGATTTATACCAAGATTTTTGCATGCAATCTTCCCTATTTGTGTTATTCTTTCGCCAAAGAATTAAAAATGGCATGTAACAATCACTGAGGGATATCTTTGGAAGTCTTGTCATTTCTCTGAATTTTGAATTTAGAAAGAATATATATCATCAACCCTACAATATATTGAAAGTTTTTTGCATGAAGTAATTTGTGCTTATTTAATTTTCCCTGTAAATGCCAGTGGCTAATAGACAAGATATACCCTTCTTTTGGTAATACCTGCAAATATTATACACTAAATGTCTCTAATCAGGGGTCGAGAAACGGCCGATATGATACGTATCGCTCGATATTGATACTTTTTTTCTAAAAAAAAGAAAAATTAGAGAAAAATATCGGCCGATACTAAATTTTTCACCCGTCTCCTCTGGTATTTGCAAGCTTTTGCCAAAATGGGTCATTTTGAAATCTAGGCTTGTAGAATTCCACTTAAAACCTTGAGGACTAAGGCAAAATGTTTTGTTGATAGACATAGATATGAATGTATCAGGCCTCAAGTCCATTCAAATTGAAACCCATATTTCAATTATACAGCCTTTACTCAGAACTCAGAAGACTCATACGAGCCCAGATTATTTAATGTCAGATTCAGATCCTAAACAATAAATATGAATGCATGAGGGCCTTTGGGCCGTTACTTTGAGCCTGAAATTGGACCCAAGCCCAAAGCCAAACAGAGATGGATTCCAAATTTTCTGAGCCAGCACAAGTGGGCCTTGACCAAATTAATTTTAAGTGAGCTGACAGTTTGTTTTTTTATTTATTATTTTTACAGTTACAACCAATTTAACTACAAATTCATGTCAAATAAATCTATCAATAAAAATATTAAAAAAGTGTGCAATGTTGAAGGAGTTATCAAAGTCTTACTTTTACATACCTTCAATTAGTCAAAAAGCTTTTCTTGATTTAGGAAGTATAAAATTCCTCGATTTCATAACCCTTAAGAGATTCTTTGATTTGATCTCGTAATGGCTAAAAGAATTATTATGTAGACAAATACAAATGTAGAAAGTATAAAAATAAGAACAAGTAAATGTCTAGAGTCTTCTTCCTTTTCTAAAGTATATTTATATGTAAAAAATCGTAGAATATCCAAAGTCTTTTTTCCTACTCTTAACGGTTATTAAGGAGTTATAAAATATAAAAAAAGAAAAATATGTATTAAATAGTAAATATTAATGAATCTACTTCTCCTACCATGGTTTTTCACCTAATTCCAGCAATGATTGATGTTTTCTAACATGATAAAAGGAAATTCTTTTTTGATGTGTTCTAACATAATATCACAAGTTATGTTGGAGTATTTTTTTTAAGATGGATATTTCCATTTTATATTAAACGTAAGATCAATTTCGATTAATTTCATGAGCATGTGTGTACGTTCTAATTCATACAGATTGATTTTAGTTGATGAAAAGTAACTCTATACACAGTAGCTCGAAGGAGTTGAGCTTAAATCAAACTCTTCTAGACATTTTTATTTTAAGAAAAGTACTATTCTAATTTTAGATATGTATATCATCGTTTCAATAAGGATAACTCTAAGATAAAAATTATCCTGAAATTTTGATTAAAAATTGAGATATTAATATAATTTTATTGAACTTTAAAGGTTCGAATTTGCAAATATTACTAAATATTGGATTTTTTAGGAATGAATTCAAAATCAACATACCCACACTTTCAGTCAGTTTATCATCAGTAATCATTTTTTAAAAATAAAAATTTAAGCTGAATTAGGCTGAAATGCTTAGAGTTTGGCCCATTAACTATTTTTGATAATTTTATTATGTGTCAAAATTGGAGAATATTTTAATCTTAATGTTTTTATTTTTATAATATATTTTAAATAGATCCCAAGCAGGCAAATTAGACTTTTTTATGCATTATATCTGCTCAAACTTCGAGAAGATACCCACCTAAGTTAGCTTGCTTTTTAGCATTGAAAAAGCTTGAAAGAACATCTCATTTCATGGTTATTTGTCGCCAATAATGTATTCTTCTAATTTTCCACGGGCCATTTTTCTTTGTTCTTGAATATTGTCTAACTATTTAACTTTTACCCTTGTCGATAGATGCTTTGGTGACATTGAATCATAGAAATTATTATAAAAAAATTAATTGTTTCTCAAAAAAAATGGTCACATTTAAGTTATGTATCTTGTTATTATTAAAGAAATTAATTTTATAAGAAAACTATATTTTAATGGGATTCATGTCATCTGATAGACTTTATCAAATCTAATATAGTGTTGGATTATAAAAAAATGATATTTCTGTTATTTGTATTAAAAAATTATTTTTTTATAAAATGAATGAAATATTATCTCATTAGCTGGGAGAAACATGAACAAAAATAAAATTAACTGGTAATTTCATGTCTCAGAAAGCACAAGGTGGTAGGTTCGAACTCTTTGGCTTCACTTGGTGTGTCCTAACGGCAGTGGATATCACTCGTGGAGATTTTACGCTGAGTTTTCTACGGTCTCCCACAAGTAAATTAAAAAAAAAAAAAACTAAAAATTCTAACTTAATAATGTTTATCTCCAAATTTTCTTACATTTTTTTTTCTTGTTCTTACTAATAACTTAAACTATTAGTTTCTGTTTTAAATCGTAGCTTTTTACCTTTCAACTCATGCAGGGGCCTAACACAAAAGGCGTATCACACTATAAAAAGTGTAATGTGATGGATGGGAAAGCCATTAGAAGCACCTGTTTTATGATTGGCCAGCTGTTGATTGCCCATACAGTTCATCTGGTCATGACACTTGGCAAATGTACAGTTTTTCTGAGTCGTCCAATTCTTGTGTGGACCACTTAAATCATTGATCAGACCACTGATGTGATGGGCCTCTTCTGTGAGTGTGGACTGTGGAGATGAGATGAGCTAAAATTCTCAGAAATGGAACATCTAACCCTATCAAGTGCAGTGGTTTTAGAGGGGGCAAGAATCTTAATTACAGTAAATGGAAAGGGACCAAAGAACAAACAGACGAAGATATTCAAATCTGGCAGATGTTTCTGGCATCCATTATAAGTCCCATCATATTCCAATTAATAGTTCAGATAACAAATTGCACACCAAACATGCAAAGAAACAATTATTAATTACGTTTAAGTATACTTAAAATATCTATTATTATCGAGTCTCATCTTACCGATATTATCTTTTAAGAGACAAATTTTTTGAATTTTTCACTTTATCTCCACAGAAATAGATTCACTTTTCAGTGAATCGGTTCATCTGTCCAGTGCACCATGAACCGATTCACTTGAAAATAGAAACAATTCAGTTCGGAGTATCGATTTGTACATTGATGAGTGACTCAGTTCACTGAAAAGTGAAATGATTTCTATGGATGAATGGAGAACAAAATGAAAAATTTACCAAAATTTATATCTCTTAAAAGATGATGTCTGTGTTAGGATGAGCATCCTTATTAAAAAACAATTATTATGCTTAATTAGTTACATAAAAAACAATGCTTTGCTTACTTTGTTTTTTAATGTAAGTGCAACTTAATTAATATTACTCAGGCCGTCCCAAGTCAAAGAAACACAACTTTCTGAGAGAAATGAAGAAAGAATCAGTGGAGCAAGGTTTATACATCGGGTAATTAAAGGGTAGATTATAGGTAATTAAACGGTAGATTACTACATTAGTAATTGTAAACCATACAAACTTTCCTTCTTATATCTCTCCCATTTATATCACCAAGCTATTAAGTTTGGTGTTTTCTCTCAACTCTCAAAAGCTTGGTGCAATTGGTTCATGGATATTGATCCCTTGTGGGTTCTTTGGGGGTGGTCTGTCGGTCTTTTAGTTCAAAACCTGCATGGCCATTTCCGGCGAGAGCTCCGCGAAGATACCTGCTTTCCGCCTGTGGCTTCTCTTGTTTCTCCTACTGGCCAATCCAACTAATCAATTCAAAACCAACATGGGCTCATTTTCTGCTAGGAGGCTTCTTTCTCCTTCATCTCAGTCCATGAAATTACATCCACACATGAACCCATCAAGCCATTTCGGCGTCGGCGCACACGAAGTCCCCAGTGGACCGAATCCCTCCTCAAACAGGTAGAACATTTTCATCATCACCATCTCCACCACCATCACCATCCCCTTATACCGGTCCTTCATTAGTAATGTCATTACCTTCATGTTTGCCATCAATGACAGTGTTGTGTTCAGTGACTTCTCGTCTGCAATCATCTACTTGTTGCTGTTGTTGTTATTGAAATCAAAGCATAAGAGAAGACTTCCTTCTTGGGTCAATCTTCCAAACAAGATCATAACAGAGCAGTAATTTATTTGAGTGATCCATGAGAAGGAAAATATAATGTAAGAGAACGTGTGTTTTTTTTTTTTCTTCTTCTTTTCTAAGTATATGTATATACAGTATCAGTATCAGCTCTGAAATATCTGGATGTTCAGGCGCAACGCATTGGTGGGGGTCTTAGACCCTGAGAAGAGTATAAGTCAGGTCCTATGGTCCATTCGTCACATTGGGAGATTTTAGATGATGGTCTAGTTGAATTAAAGTCATGGCCGGCTCTCTGATTGTAGGAGACTATGGTCTACGTTTTGTATTTGGGAGAATAAATGGATGATTATTCTATTTGTTTGGTCTACCTTTCCTTTCCATGGTTTCTATTTTCTACAACGAGATGGGCGTGTTTTCGTTGGCTTCAAATTTTCATTAGTGACTGATCCCGTGTCGTAGCTTATTATTTACTATAATATTCTAAGGTGGTCTTATCCTATTATTAAATAAAAATAATTTACATTTTAAAAATCATAAAAGGATTAAAAGGATTAATAGACAATTTTTTTTTTTTAAATCCATGATGCTCACACATATTCCTAACAATATTTTGCTTTAAAAAGAATCAGGGATGAATTCATCTTGAAAAATAATGATAATAAAAAAAAGAAAAACCTAATAGGAGATTATGATAATCATTTACAAGTAAATGTATTGAGATCTAATCGCATCTAAATCGTCCATAGTAACTTCACAGATATATGATATATCTAGAAAAACTCTAAACAAACTCATCTGAAAGTGAGATTAGATGCTAAACCAAGTCTTTTCAAATTTATCTAATACATCAAATTTGTAGTTTTTTTTTAAAAAAAAAAATTACGTCTGAAAAATCGTGGGATACTCAACGGAATCCCGCAAAGTTATAGTTGATTTCTTATATTCATGGAATTGATCTCATAGAATCAATAACTTAAAAATGAGAATATATTTTTGTGAATGCAGCCCTACCTGTTTTGAGAGAAACCATTTTTTAATAAAATCTATTTATTTGGAAACATTTCTTTAGTGATTTTATCATTAACTTTCCATGCAAACTTTTTTCAATGAAAGGGGCAAAGCATATGTCTTGGAACTAAAGAGACAGGCCAAAGCAATTATTATTACTTTAGGACATGCATCATCGTTGGAAAAAGAGGGAACTACAAAAAGTCTAGGAAGCAGACTAGACTAGGAAAAATTAGATTTACTGATTGCAATAACAAGGTTTTATTTGATAGGAGGAGTTGGCCCCTACCAAGCATAATTGACCAAATAAAGTTTTTAGTCTGCAGCAAAATTGAATTCGAATTTTGGAACAAATTCAATAATTTTTTATATGAATTAAAATAAATTTATGAAAATTCGACTCAACCCACTCAAATTTTTACCTTAAATTTTAGCTTTTTATTCCTTCAACTCATATAAAAAATATGATTTATATATTTATATGAAGTTGAGGAATACAAATCATGGTAAAAAATATATTGAACTATAAATTATAAAGTGTTTTAGATACTTTTACCTCATCTTTCAAAAAAAGTTGGATGAAACCAAACAAATGGGAAGAGGAAAAGAAGGAGAATTGAAATAAATTTAGACAAAATAGGTATTTCATTTTTTTGATGTGAATAAATATATTAGCACATGTTTTTAATCAATTTTTTTCAAAATCAATTTTTCAATGTATGTTGTCTATGAGAAGCAGTGACTCTTAGCCTTGTAGACTTTATAAGAATAAGGTCTAATAAATGAAAATTAGTGGGTTTGAAATATTTTAAATATAATTTTTAAAATTAAATTTATTGAATTTTAAAAGTCATAAATTTCAAAAGAATAAAAAGTCAACGGTTAATATAAAACCAATTTCGAATGAACTTTTAATTCAACAATAAAATAACTTAAAATGGAATATACTTAGTCCATTCACTTTCTAATTAGGGTTAGACTTACTTGGGCTTGGCCCATCTGGACTCATTTGGAACCCTAGGATCAATGTGTTCAGACTTCATACTAACGTAACTTCCAACTGCAAAACCCTAGCATCTTGAATTAAATTAAAGAAAAATAGTTATTCAAGATTGAATAGGACAGAAGTCAAGTACTATATCTTTTTTTTATAAACTTAAAAATTCAAAATTCATTAATTAATGGTAGAAATATTATATTTTACATTATTGACTAATGATCTCTGCACCACCACTTTTTCTATCATTTTTTAAAAGAAATTCTAATTTTGTAAATATTTTTCTCTTTCCCTCTTTTATATCAATGGGGTGCAAAAATCATCGCGTCTTGTACATCTAAATATTTATCTTCAATTAAGAAGATATATTTATTATATTTTAATATATGATGAAAATATTTTAACTTAAATATTTTTATAAGATAATAATTATTTCTAAAAAGTAGTTTTTGTCATTTAATCACAATAAAATGACAAAAATATTGTATTATGAGAAAAATAAAAATACTATGTTAATCTTTTTTAACTAATTTTTACTTAATCATAAATTCAAACGTAACTTATGATAATTTTTATTTTTTAATGGTTCTTAGCATTTAATAAAAACAAAAAGAAGGAAAAAAAAAACGCCGGCTTCCCCTTCTGGTTCTCTTCTCCTCACTTCCGTTGGAGCAGCGACACCAAAAGCCAATCAAGCTCTCTCTCCCCCTTGTGATGGCTTTGAGGTTCCGGCGTTTGGGAGAAGTCTGTGGGCTTCTTCCTCGGGTTCTCTATTCAGGTATCTCTCGTTCCGCCCCTTTTAATCGTATCGATAAATCTAGGCCGTTGATACAGTGTGCATTTGTCACTGTTATCTGTTTTTTGATCTCTGTTCACTTGCATTTTTAACTTCTTTTGATACAATTGGATTCTATTTACATGACTCAACTAAGAATTGCTTGTGTGAGATTTTGGGTCAAATAGAATTGACCTTTGTGTTTTCAATCAATGGTTGTCATGTATGCGAAGTCACTAAATATCCATACATTACCCTTGTGGTTAATGCTATCAACTTGTTGTGAATCTTGCCAAAAGGACCTGTTCTATCCATTTCCTACTAGTTTTATGCTTCTGTATCTAACTATCTTCTACATGTAATCTAAAATGGAATGTATTTATTTTTGCTGTTGACAAAATGTGGACCATGGACAGCAGCCTTACATTCATATTCACCAAAGTTTAAAACATCAAATGTCATGAAGAGTTTTGCATAATTGCATGCATTTGCTATTTGAAGATTCTCGCTGTTGCCACCACAAATGTTTTCGAGTCAGCTTAATTTATGAAATGAAGAACTACAGCATGGTACTTGTAAATAAGTAAATATTGCAGATTATGTTGAGCTACTTGAGGGAAATGCTTTGTGAGTTTCATGGGGCTAGTTGGAGTGAAATATTCATACTTGATCCACATAAAATTTTCGATGCCTCATTATTATCTTTATTATTACTTTGGTACAAGAATTTCGGTCACCATCATCTTCCCGAGTATCTTACACATGGATGGGTTTGAAATATTTAGTTGATATATGTGTTGGTTAACTATTCAGGTATTCCCAACCAACAGCCTTTCAGAATGATTCCTGCTTCATTTGTGGATCCTCTGCCCCTTGTTTGGATGGAAATTAATGGAAGTACAGATGAGAGGGGTTGCCATTTCCGGAGGTAAACAAATACTCTGGTGTTGACTTCTGGGCTCTGTTTTTCTGTCCATACCAATCTTTCAGATATTCAGGGCAGGGCCTCTCTTGTTTCATGTTTTTCCTCATAGTTTGAACAGAAATTACTGTCTTTTGTGAAAGTTAAAGTTTTTTTTTTTGGCTGAAAAATATGGGGCTCATTTCTTGCTACGGTTAGCATTTCTAACTTGATTATAACAGTTACTCTTCAGGTGTTCAACACTGTCAGAAACAACATGAGTGTTTTCCCGAAGAAGATTTTTTGAACTTCATAGAATCCAGTCTTCTAGAGCTTAAAGGTACTTTCTTTATTTGTATTTGCATTTTCAAGTTAGAAAACTTTATTGACCAACTTTTTTTTTTTCTCTCTCTAAACAAAAGGTTTCATTTTCTTACTTGTACTATGTATTACTGCTTATGTTACTCAATGGTGGTTAATTACTTTTTTTAAGAAGTAAAAGCTTTAGACAATTGTAAGCTTGAGGAACCCATTACTTACATAGCCTAGAATTCAATTGATAATATATGTATGATGTATCATCACCCCCAAATTTATAGCTACATGCTTATCCTGAGACTTCTTTTTTTTTTTTTGAAAAGTGCTTATCCTGAGACTGTTAGAGATGACAAAAATTTTACCATAGTTTTTGTTGTTGGGGATTAAATTCTTCATTGTTCACTTCAACTTGCTTGAAGTCGTCGTATTTTTTAATTTATTTTTTAAAATTATGTTTATGTTTCCAAATGAAATTGCAGGCCCTTCTCATTGTTGGTTGAATAAAATTGAGGAAAGCAAGGAACCTTTCTCTAGAGATGGAACTTTCCTAGTAATCCTGGGTGGTTTTGTTGTGGATTCTTTAATTTTAAACCATGACCGTGTTGTTATGTTTGAAAGAGTAAAGTTGCTTCAGCAGAGGTAGTTGTGTAGAACCATGCGTCTTCCTCTAAAAATTCATCTGACATAAAATATTCCAACTTAACTGTCAATTTTGTCTGAACTCGCTATATATTCTTGTTGCAGGTACCCAAAGCTTCAGGTTTTTGGTTTCCAATCGGTTAGTTCATTTTGTTCTGCTGCTGTTCAAGCCAGAATAGTCTCGACTATCATGAAGGAGTATATTACATTCCCCATCTTATTGTCTAGCAAGGGATTTGAGGTGAGAAGAAAATATAAAATGGCATGTTCAAGATTTGTTGTTACTTGTAAAGCTAGGTGCAAAAGAATTTCAGGAATTTATCCACTTGACTAATGATACCTGTCATATAGAATTAACATCTACAAGTTGCAATTGTTGAATTCTTACGTCTTTTTTTTAATATTTGTTCAATTGCAATTCATTCTGATGTTTACAGTTGTCAATTCGTGTACTGCTTCGTTTCTAAATAGTTTATTCAATTCCAATTGATTCTTTTTTGGACCATCTGTTAAAAGCTTCTGTTTATGTCTTTTTGATGTGTTACGACATTTACCAGTGTCTTTTGGATCATTCAGATGACAAATGAGGCATGCTACGTACTCTTTCAAGGTTTTAGGGGTCCTTTACACTACCATAAGAAGGATAATGACCTTGGAGTGCTTGTCAAAGGTAGTTCATTTACCCCTATCCATTTGCTCTTGAGATTGGTGTTACTCGTTACTTTTTGTTACATTTATACATGTCAACGGGCAGTTTTGTGTATCCATAGGATAAGTCTCACCTCGGGTAGGGATACCCATGATATTCATTTTTTTTTTCCTTCTGAATTTAATAAGATTTTAATGGTCAATTGGTCATAGATTTGTTTATTTTTGATGACTGAAGGTGTCCACGTGTCTTGTCCGACTAGTCCTTCGGGGCACATGCACACCTCCCTACACACATATGCCGGGTCAAAGCGGTGGGACCTTACTCTGTACATATCCCACGGAGAGTACCCGAGAGGGTTGGCCAGGAATTGACCTCAAGACTTGGCTTCCTGAGGCCAGTGCCTTGACCGTCAGGCCAACACCCCTGGGAATTGGTCATAGATTTTGTTAGTAATAAATTGGATCCATCATTTTATATGATTTTTCCTTGACTCAGTAAAGAATGTTAAATCTCTATTTATGCTTGAAACTTGATGACATTTGGGTTGTGTTTGCATATCTATTTTATTGGTTTGTGTTTGATGTTTAAGCACCATTTTAAGTTTGGATTTATCTAACATTTAACAATTTTTTTATTATTATTCAAAGTTTTTCCTGTTGTTGGCATCAGAAATATGAGAGATGTTAATACGCTGTGATACGCAATGATGCATAAAATGGCTAATTTCTGAACACTTTGAGTATGATGCTAGGATAAGAAAATGGATCTTGAAGCCTATTGGTCATTGCATGCATGTCTTTGTTCTTATCCTTCTGTCTAACTAGAATGGAGGTTGTTTCAAACGAAAGAGAAATGAAGCTTGCACTGTGATCATATATAAAAACTCAAAATTCAAATTAAGCAAAGGTGAGATAAATTTCAAAATGTCTAATAACTTTCAAGAATTACTTTGTAGGACATCTTGTTGGGTTCATTGAATGAGTGCTTTTCTCATGTGAAGAAACTGGGCTTCATAATGATTTAACATGTGTAACCATTAAGTGAGATTTACATATGACAATGGTAACTGTTTGTCATGTCATATGGAATGTCACCAAGATAGCTCATTGTTGTAACAAAACAGTTGTGGATCAAATTTTATTTTCTTGATCAATATCTGGCATGTCAATTAATTTCATTCAACATTAAATTCACTATTCGTTTAAGTAAAAATTAAAAGGAAAAACTGCCGACGGGGAATCTCCTGTAGTTGCTAAGATTTACTTGAACCAAGGATGTGTCTGAAGGGCTAATATTGTTTATCATACTGAAATCCATCTATTGTTAGATTGATTTGTTCCTGGTGCTTTCTAGAGTTCATCATAGTTTCAGTGTATAAAGAGTATAGCATTCAATAAACCTGTTTATGTGTAATGCATTTTGTATACATTTATGAAAGAGACCCTCTACACTTTATCTCAGAAAGAAGAAGAAGAAGAAGAAAAGATCCTCTAGGCTGCTTGGTACTAGAAGATCTAGAGAGGTTAAGGGATAACCTCCTCCAGTTTAAGCTATTCACAGTTTCTGTGAGTACACTATGTTTGTTTGGTGCTCTAAACTTGGTCAAGGCCATTAAGTTTTCCACCTTTTGGAGTTAGGGCTAAAGTAAGAAGACCACAGAACTGTTTTATCTTAGTTGTGCAATCTGTAAAGAAAAGTTTACGTTTGGCATATGATGCCACATGCCAAACCTTGCCCTAGAAGTTGCAATTTCTTCAAGCCTTAAAAAAAAATCCATAGCTTTTCCCTTATTTCTTCTTTTTCTTAACTTGGGAACCTATAATTTGGGAAACTTATAGATTGTGGTTCATCTCCTTGCAAAAACCAGTAATTTGTAGGAAACAAAATGTCTCTTCAATTTTGGCAAAACTGAAACATTTGACCTGGAACTGCTTATCTTAAATTTATTGGAAGTAGGAATCTATACTGTACAGTATAATTAATTAAATATTATATCATCAACTGGTTTATCCAAGCTTTATTAATTGCAAGTCAATACTGTGTACTTCATTTTTCCACTTAAATCATGAAATATTGCACTGATTTTCTGATTTTTTTCTTTTCTCGCTAAAAGTCTCTCTGAACTTTATTTTGAAAGATAAATTTCTTTCTGAGCTTCACTGATGATAAACTTTAGCTCTCTGTGTGACTTGTTTTTTTTTTTTTTTTTGTTTTACTCCCTGCTCGAGAATGCATGTGTCTAAGCAGCGCTTATGTATTCAGTTATACTGGATTCTTTTAGTGTGATATATTTAGTTTATGGTCTTCATTAATTAGTTGACTTCTGATTTGCAATTAACATGCAGTGATTGAGCAATTAAATGTGTTACAGAAAGTAAATTCTGTGATGGTCGATAACTCGAGTAGTGCTGGATTGGTGGCATCTGAGCCCATTAAGGATCCATGTGCTTGTTCTTTGTTCAGAAATTTACTGTTATATTTTCCAGGTATGGAGATCTCTTTTGCCTTTTAACAAGTCACTATCTATTTGGCAATGTTCTTGCGTTTTGGATGTTCTCAATTCTCATGCATCACTGAGGCATTCTGCTTGGCCACAGATTGAAGGATGAAAGTCCAAAATATCTCCAACCCACCCACAGGTCCCTCATGTGTTGAGATTAGAGAGTCCAGCAACATCCTTTGTGGATGGTGGTCTCTCTCTCTCTCTCTCTCTCTCTCTCTCTCTCTCTCTCTCTCTCTCCCTCTCCTCTCTCTCTCTCTCTCTCTCTCTCTCTCTCTCTCCACCCTCCCACCCTCCCTCCCTCCCCCTCTCTCTCTCCCTCTCTCCCTCCCTCTCTCTCCCCCTCCCTCTCTCCTCCCTCTCTCTCTCTCTCTCTCTCTCTCTCTCTCATTCATTTTTGAAATCCTATATTCAGAGATTCCTTAGCTGGACTTGTGCCTCTTATTTTTGGGCATCCTTCTTCTATAATATGTTTGTGTGATTTAATTCTTCACTCTGAACACGTGCAAAATTATTTCTTTTGATGCATTATCTAATGGCTTGAGTTCCTTTACCAGTTGTGTGAAGGCCATAAAATGGCAATTTTGTCATTTCTGATTTAACAGAGCTTTATGTTCTGTATACCATGACTTGTAAACAGTGTGAATTAAATTACTTGAGAATACTCTAAAGGTTTGTCTGTCTTGATTCCAGCATGCATTTCCGTGGATGAAGATGGTAATCGTTTGTTCCTTTCTGATACCAACCATCACCGCATTATCATAACTGATGGCAATGGAAAACTGTTAGATTGTGTAAGTATGAAGTGCTTTATCTTCCAACCAGTTGCTTTCTACAAATTTATGGCAAAGTTAAAGCTCTCTTTCATTGTTTTCTTTCATAGGGACAGTGTTGAGGTAGCTACTTCATTTGACAAATGACCTTACTGTCCATTGCTTTTTGAATGGTCAGAGTGTTTTTTTTTTCCCTTTTCTTGGAACAATGGTTGTCATGCCAAACTGATTTTAATAATACATGAATCACTGTTTTACATGGCTGTTTACTTAAGCTTCATATATTTATAGATCAGTTTGTGTATTCCGACTATTTTCAGTTTCCTTTAGTATTGATACTGGTTCCAGTGTGGTTGTCCCATTATACTTGACAATGAAAACAAAACTGCACGGTCTGTTCCATTGTATTGGCAGTACAAACAGAATTTTACTTGCATGCGTGCTTGCCAACTGTGTAAATCACTTAGGCAATTGGATCTTTTACGAATATTAGTCAAAGCTTGGTATTTAGATTTGGGATTTTTTGAAACCTTTTGTAGCACTTGGATTTCTAATTTGCCATCCTTGGACATTCATCCATTTGTTAACATTCATAATCTGCCTTTTCATCTGAGCTTATTCAAAAGTGTTTTACAATAATTAACATCATTTTTGTAGTTTCTACAATTCAGACATTGGTTTCTGTTTAGTATGCCATACTAATGTATGCCTAGTTGTTGACTCCTTCGTATGCCCTGCTTGTTAAGTTGGACTTTGCTAGAGGGATGCAAGAATATATGCATATATTGAATTAAAGAGTTAGGACTGATTGAGTATATTGCTTAGATTGGTTCTTCCCCAGGTTTTGAGGATGGTGAATTTGAATCTTCCAAATTGTTGCGCCCTGCTGCTTCTTTTTATGATGTTGAAGGAGACTGCCTATATTTTGTTGACTCAGAGGTGGGTAATTTACAAGTGGGTATGAATTGAGATTTCATCTGTCATCATTTGATTTGGTTTGAATGTAATGTTTCATAACTATGTTTTCTTTCTCAAATGGCCTTTCTTGAAAATCTTGTGCTCATGTGTAGAAGTAATTTCTGTTTAATCTCTGATGGGCCAGCAATTCAATTGTCCACCATTTTTTGCTGAGCATGATTTCTACTATTTTCATTTCTTTTTAAGTCTTGAATTAGTCTTTTTTTTTCAGATTAAGATATAAATTCATTATCTAGATTGTAGAGTGACAAATGGTATGGTTTGTGATAGGGTTATTTGGAGGAGAAGAACTCATAAAGCCAACCCTAGATAGTTGGGATTACTGGTTGATGATGATGATATAACTGGATTATCTAATAATAGAAATGGATAAAAGTTTCTACAAAATGCTTAGATTTTCCAAGACATGTTCACTCAAAAGTTTTATGGAAGATGTAAATACCAAGATACAAGTATTTTATCATTCTCATTGCTTCTATGTTTACTTATGCATGTTCCTTTCTTGAAGAACCATGCAATCAGGAGAGCCAATATTGAATCAAGGGTGCTGGAGACAGTATACCCATCTGGCAATTCAGAAAAAGGTGTTGGTAGCTTATGGAGCTGGATCTTGGATAAGCTGGGGATCAAAAGAGAGGCTGATCTGAAGCCTGAGGAATTTGACATGGACTTACTTGCTTTTCCTTGGCATTTAATGAAATCAGGAGAAAATGATCTCTTCATCATTAATCGCAGGTAATCATATGCCTCCATTTCCTTTCACCAATCCATGTTTGATTCCAAATCCTGTTTGTATGATGTTTTACCTTCATTACTAAGCAAATGATACCTTTTAAATGGGGGAAAAAACCAAAAAAAAAAAACTCACCTCAAAGTATCCCCTTAGAAGCTGGACACCTACGGGCCAAAATCTCCATTTTTTCCTCTTAAATGTTGATTTTTTTTTTTTATGGTAGATGAAAAGGAAAGGAAAAGCACCTTTAAAACCATAGAAAAGTCACTCAAAAGAGACCCACAATAATTGTTGGACTCATTGCTGCCGTTGGAATGTGTCTTTAAGTGAGGGCCAAAAAATTGAAAATGTTGGCTAATATTTTGAATTCTCTGCCATATTTTGGAAAATACGGTTCTTTCTTAATAGACTGGTTTCTGATATGAACCGGCTAATACGATAGGTATCTGCCAATATTTTGTCCTAAATTGACACCTTTGCCTCTTTCTTCTACACTAGTATTTTTAAGCAAAAAAGAAGATATTTATCTAACTATTGTAAAAGCATCAAATCCTTGGGTCTATGGAAATGATAAGGGAATGATGCTGAAAATTTACCCACTCCCAATCCATCTAGTGACATTCTCATACCCTTAGTTCCCCATCATATCACAAATCAAGGTGGGATCCATCATTGGGTCTCTTTGTTGGGAAACTTTGTTTTTGTAGCGCTGAAATTGTGCTTACTTTGGTGTGGGTATTCTTTTCTGGATTGATAGATGGTTATGCGAGTCCTCTCTGGCTCATAAGTTCCCTTTTAGCTAATAGAGATACAGTGGTCAGATATTGTTATGAATTTTGGCAAAATAAGGTTGTTTGGTGTCCTCAATTTAGAAGGGGGTTAGAGGATTGGATGATGGAGGGGTGGATGTCTTTAATGGACCATCTTAGCAGAGTATGTGGCAAGAAGTAGAAATAATTGAAGAATTTGAGATCCTGACCTGCATGGGAGTTTCAGTGTTAAGTCCTTTTGTAGAAAATTGAGGTGTGCTGGGGAAGTCCCTTGTGTTCATCCAAAAATTTGTAAAGGTGATAATCCTCTTAGGGTGAAGGTGTTTGGGTAGCTTGCTGGTCTTGAGAAGATCTTGACGATTGATCATTTGAGACACTGGAGGATAATTATTGTTAATGCTTGCCCCAATGCTAATTGGATGCAGAATCAGTGACCATCTCCTTCTTCATTGTAGGTTTGCATCTCAGATCTGATCCTACTTTCTTCAGCTGTTAGGTATTGTTTTTTGTTTATTGAGAGTTTGATTTGAAATGTTCAATGAAGTTGTGTGGTATTTCTTTCTGAAGAAACCTTTGGAAAGTGATGTTACTGAGCATAGTCTGATCTATCTAGTTGGAAAGGAATAAAAGGGTCTTTCAAGGAAAGGTGTCTTTCGAATTGTAAGTTATAGAGCTGCATGGTGGATTGTGGGTTTGGACAATTATTGGGGGAGACACATTTCGGATATATGTAGGGATTGGGCCTCGGTGGATTATATTATGTTAGACTTGGTCACCTCGATGCACGTTCGTTGGACCCCTTTAGATGGGTTCTCCTCAAGCTAAACTTTGACAGGAGCTGTGTTCGTGATTGCAGTCTTGTAGGCTATGGTGGGATCATTAGAAATAACTTCGGAGAGCCTCGAATATCTTTTCAGATCATCTTTCCTATGACTCAGTGATTGAAGCGAAACTTCATGCCTTGTGGAAATGTGTCATTGAGATGGAAGAGTTAGGGGTTGCAGGTGGTACTTTAGAAGGGGACTCTAAGGTCATTGTCAGTTGGGCCTCGGGCTCTCTTTGTTCCTCGATCTATCTAGATAAAGTTGAGGGGATTCGTCACTCCATCGCCTCATTCAACTTTTTGGTCTCTTGGGTCCCAAGAGTTGCAAATTCAACAACTAACGAAACGACGCTGCAAGGTTTGTGTCTGTCTTCATAAGTTGTGAATAGGATCAGGTAATTTTTGGGGGTGGTGTTTCTTGTAAGGGTTATTGGGTTGGCAGGCTGCTTATATGCGGTTTTATGTTTTTCTTTTTGTAAAGTGTTTCTTCTATTGTGACTAATACAATTACCTTTCAAAAAAAGAGAGAGCTGAAATGGATACTAGCATTTGGCCTCCGGTGTTGCATTCATTTGTCTCATGGGGCTTTTCTTATTTGTCTCTTTTATGTATGCCATCTGCACTTAAGGTGAAATTCGGTTGACACACCATCTGGTTGTTATGAATACACTTCTTGATGATTCTCCGATTAGTGTTTTATATTCTGTGGCCTTTCTTTGTGTCTTCTTCCATGGATTTTTGTTATTGTAGAAGCAGTAGGTTTATATTATTTTGTTTGAGGAATTCCTGTTTTAATGTATGATAAGGAACTTTTATTAAGCAAATGCTAATGAAATAGAGAGTTTAATATTCCACTTCTAACCTGCTTAAATTTAATAAATTTGAATGCATATTATTCAAAGAAGAATCTTATTTGTAGCCTGAATCTGCAGCTTCGAAACTTTATGGATTATGAGTTCAGCTACTTGGGAGATAAAAGAAGTTATTAAAGGTCTGTTCTCAGTTGGGCCTTTTTTTAGCCTTTATAATATTTTATGAAATATCTAATTTTTAGTGATAGCTCATGAAATATCTAATAGCAGATGATAACTTTATTCATTTTCTGAAGGGTTTCCACATATTATGGAACTCTGTGGGCAGATGATCACTGATAAGGTATCTTATCTTGAAAAGATGTTGGGGAATTGGTCACGGCAGAGTTTAGGTTCAACTTATTCAATAGAGAGGCTTCCATATGCTGAATTGATATCTTCATTTGTGACATTACAGAATAATGTAATATTTTGTGATCCAGGTAACTGTGCTTTCAAGTGGGTGCACTATTTTCATCACTTTCTATGGGTTTGATGCTAGCATGGTACTATTTTATTGATGCAAAGTTTTCATGTTCATGTTCAAAAAGATGGCCAAAGGGTTTTGAAGTATCATAGAGGATCCAACAACATATCAAATCTTCAGTTTACAAACTATGGGATGCTTGGGCTACCATATTGGTTGGCTGGTCCTCTGGAGAGGGTGATTGTTCGGTGAGTTTATCTATGTTGAATCCATCAGTTTGATTTGATGATTCTTCATTCATATTTGCTAGTATTTATCTATATACAGGGGAACATGTTGGCTCTTTCGAAGTGTTATTTTTGAACTAATGTTGTCTCTTTCACTGCTACTTTTGAGTTAATATCTTCATAGTTTAGGTTCATAATATATTTACATTATTGATTTGGCAGTGGAGATATATATGCAAGGCCAAGGAATGATCATATCCAATATTTCAATGTGCTGCCAGGTATTTAACATTTAGCTACTGGGTACATTTTAATCTTCTTTCAAAATCAATGGAGTAATTTGAGATCTCACATACTATTTATTCCTTGACACAATGCTTAAGCAAAATTTGATGTGGAGACCTCCGTTGTGGCTTATGTCCCACACCTCCCAAATCTCTGTTCCTTTCCAATGATCTTTCCCTAGTGGACATGAAATCTATTGCCAACTTGCCAAAATTTGGTAGTCGGGGGTTACCCATGAAAGTTTCATCCACAATCAGTTCTTTTACCCCGTCTGGTGGTTGTATCAATGTGATGACCACATTGCTTTTGGGTATTGATACTTCAATTATGCTGTCTGGTCTCTATAAAGATTTGAAATGGTGATTCCCCCAAATCCATTTTCCATCCTGGCCCCTCTCCTCATCCTTCCCACCCACAGGGTGAAGGACTATTAAAGGAAGGGTAGCACCCATTGGGACCTTGTTCAAGTCTTCAAAATTATCTAATGATATGATGATTCTTTTAATAAGAAATTCTACTCAAAACTGGTGTAGCCTTGAAATATGTGATTTAGATCCATCGGTTCCACTTTTTTTTTTGTACATTTCTCATTGGTCAGAAAGAAAGAAAAAAGAAGCCCGTGTTTTATGTGCCTCTGAAGATGGAGATCTAATAAGAAACGGTTAACGCTATAATGAAATAGTGCAGTTGCAAAGTATGAGTTGATGATCCGTCAATTGGCATTGCATTATTGCAAATTAATCAGTAGCTGTAAATTGCACATTATGCTTTCAAAGATGATCCAGTCAAGGAATTATGCCTGTAGCCATTTAGTGAGTGTCATTTTCCTTAAAATGCAACTTCTACCCATACAAAGAAAAAAACGCGTATGTATTATGTAGCATTTCTTGGTTTTCTTAATTTATTCCTTCTTGAGAGGTAACTACAATTCTTTGATTGGGGAGGTTAAAATGTTGGGTGGTGTGTGTGGTTTTAGGCTGTTTTAAGGCACTTTATGGTCTCTCTTCTGATGTAGAAAATGGTTGTTTCTCTCACGTTATTGAAATAGATAAACCATTTTTTAAATACAGTAATGAATAAACCAGTTACCTATGTTAAAACAGAAACAATTGGGTTAGTAATTGTTACTAAGCTTTCTCAACTTAATTTACATTCAATGTTATTCTTCTGTTACACAGGAAGGTGCGACATGCGTGTAAATATAGACCTCCCAGAGGGTACTCAGCTGGCAGCACCATTACAAGAAGGTTGTATCTGGCGCCAAGCTAGAGGATCTGCTGTTGCAGTTTCAGGGTCAGAGGGACTGGCAGCATCCTCAGAGAAGGTATTCATCAGCCATGTTGTAGTGAATCTTTTCTTGAATTGAATCCAACTTATTCTGGTAGTGATTTTATTCTCTTGATTTGATTTGAACTGATCCGTTTTTTTCTTTTCGACACTAATTTAAAAGTCAATTTGGTGCATTTTGCAGGTTGGCGTTGCTCAACAGTGGTATGATGAGTTGGATAACCTTGCCTTTACAAACCCTGGGTCGGATTCAGGTGTTGAAGATGAAGTGAAAAATCAGGACATAAATAATCAAGAAAAGAATACGGCACATATCAATTGTGCTGTGAATATCAGTCCTGGGAGCAGTGAGGTATGTCAGTTGATATATTTTGTTATTGCATTATATTTGTTTGTTTCCATGTAGCATAACATAGCAGATCAATACCAGATTGCAATGTATTACTAAAGCCAACCCTAGATAGATGGAATACGATTCATGACAAGGAAGATGGTGATTACAGTAATAACAATGACGATAACTTGGCTATTAAAGGTAATTTTAGCCCCTTGAAAATAAGTAATACTTAACAACCATCTAAAAGATGGTGATTCTGAATCCCAATATTGATGACGACATCATGGGACGCCAGCAAAGAAAGATACATCGGAATCTAGATTTTACCTCATCATTGTTGGATAGCGAATTTCTACACAATACCTACATATCTGACCATGGGTAGAGGCAGATCCAGCCATAGATAGCCTAAATTGTGCATAGATATGTGATTCAATTACCTTGTAGGCATAATCTGGCTGTTCATTCCATTAGATCAAGTTTTGGGAGCTGTTTTGTTCGATAGATCGTGGTTGGCTTGATACGAACCATCCAGTCAATTGAAGTTGTGATAGTAGTTGACATAGGAAGTTTATTTTATTTTATTTAAATATCAACTTTATGGGATGCAATAAATTATATTGAATGACTTGTATTGTTCACACATGTGGCACACGTGGGTCTCTCTAGAGATTCTTAGGTTTTTCTTATAAAATACTTGTACACACTCATTATTTCACAATAGAATACAACTGAAGAAATTTTCTGCATATTCAACAAAAGGTAGTATTTTTGTGACTACCCTAGCAATCATTTTCACTACTTTGTTGAAAGTCTCTGTTAGTGTCCCTTATCCTAGTTTTTTGAACTTTGTAATGCTTCCGTTCTTCCAAGTGTGCTTTTTTCCAGTCTTACTACACGCTTTCATGAATATCTTGAGTTACATACCTTGATCCTCTCTCTATTTTTAATGTAATTGTTCGTAATTCTTTCTTGTTACTCCACACATCCATCGTACATATTTTCACCTATTGTATTTCGTCTTCTTGCCATATTAATGTACTCATAATTGTCATGCAGGTTATTATTTATACACTACTATATTTGAAGCTAAATGAAGCATATAGCTCCTGTCATGGTCAGGACAGAAGAGCTGCTGAAAAGGTGCTTGACATTTCCGATCACGACAAGAATGGGAAACAAGGAGTCAATGCATGCATTGAGTTGCTATTAGAATCATGCAGAAACTTGAGGGAGGTAGTCTTCATGAAACCTTTGCACCTAAGGATAAGGTTAGAATGTGGCGACCATCCCGTCCTCACTACGTCAAAAGAGATTGTGTCCACCCACTCCTCCATTGATGTCAATGTTTCTCTAGATTAACTGATAAATTATATGTAATGCAATTAGAAATTCCAATTCATTATATTTTGTTGTGGTATATAATTCCAAGAATGGTTGTTTTCCAAGGGAGGGGGGGTTCGTTTGGCTACTAGGAAATTACCTGATTGAAAGTGTAGTATTTTCAGAGAGATGTATTTTATTTGCTTGAGTAGTACATTTTTTTAAATAGTAACTTTCCAAAAAAATATTTTTCTTAATTAAGTCATTACTCAAATTCTTTTGTGTCTAATGGCTGCACTACATGGGTATTTATAGAACTAAAATTGAAGAAAGATTACCCTAAGATTACATTACATCATTGTGGCCAACGAAAACAAAGAAAGAAAATGCAATCGAATGGCATCTCGCCAACTAGGATGAGTGATGTCTTCCAACTATGATTGAAACTCAGGTGGGAAAAACCCAACTCAATCTATATAAAAAATTATTCGACTATACTCAAATTCCTCACTTGAATTATTCAACCCGACTCGATTTTTTATCCGACTCAACTCAACTGCTTGTCCAACTCGAGTTTTAGCCCTAATTGCTATTGTTTATAATTTGGTGCACTCGAATAAGGTTGGGTCGAATTGATTTTAAATTTTTAAACTCAACTTGACTTGAATTTCATGTGGATTTTTTTCCCATCCCAACTTCAAAATATACAAATACATAATCCAAATCTATTGAGAAAATATCATTTTTGGTTAATATCGAGAATTTATCACAAATGCTATGATTATCATCAAAATCTTGTATTGTTGTGATAATGGTATTTAAAAATGAACTTATGTGACATTGAATGATATTTTATGATTCAATAACATATGAGATAATACATTATATTTTCTTTTGTTAGATAATTACTAAAAAAATAATTTCTTATAATATATTCATATAATCATAAGTTATTAATGATTGTTTCAATTTTAACTTTTCTTTTTATATAATCTATTATATTTTCTGCGAATTTTTTCTCATAATATCCCGCGCAAATGACATTTGCCACTTGCGACAACTAAAAGAATGAGTCACGAGTGCTCTTGAATCGTGACTCAACTGAGTGGCTCTGGCGCGGTTCTACTTAGGGGTGTGGATTTTGAGAAAGTGGATGTCGAATCAATCTGCTTCAGAAAGGGCATTTCTTCTTTGGACCTTATTAGAGAGAGAGAAACCGGAAGAATCGAAGAAGAAGAAGGATCGGAAGAAGAATATCGAGAAATTATGGCCTTCTCATCTCGTCTGCTATCCCGATCTAGACAGGTCTGCTTTTATCACTGCAAAAAAACAAAAAAACCGTCCCCTTTTCTACTTTCATTTCGTTCTCCTCTCTCTTTTCCTTTTAAAACATGGTAATCTGGCTCGAACGTCATATATTGTATCGAATATACTGGGAGAAGGATGAGACCTTTAAATACTTTGATTGAGGGGTAAAGAACATGATAAAATTTGGTTTGATCATGAACGTATATTCATTTGGTGTTTTGATTGTGGGATTCTTTTTTAGTTTATGATCCTTGAAATCCTAAACCTAATTTGGCTAATTTCTTCATCAGCCTTGAAATTTTGATTCTCAGTGCAAGGGAGATTTCCGTTTTTTTTAGCTATTGGAAGCTTGACAGTGTTGGTCTTGATCAGATTATGTTTAAAGTGTCGAGTCTGCTGTATTTACTGCGAAAATTTTGTTTTTGCCTTTTCTCTTTTTAAATTTTTTGCTGCGAGGAATCTCCTTGGATGACACTCATTAAGTCATTAGAATCTTGAAATTAATTGGGTGAACTATTTCATTAGAATGAGCACAAGTGTATCTATTAATGAAACAGAAAAAAGTGGAAAAAAAAAGAAATAAAAAAATGGTCAGGCAACATCCAAAATGACAGGCTTTTGATTTATCCGTAGCAGAACAAAATGGAAGGTTAGCTCTTTTTATCTTTTGATGGATAGGAGGGTTAGGGTTGGATGTCGACACAAGATGGGTAAAGTAGAGACAGGTGAGTCGAGTGTTGCACAATGGGAAACTTCTTACAGTCCGCATATGTTTGTGTCATCTAGTCCTTTTGAGAAAGAAAATGAAAATTGGTTGATGATTTGTACTGTCCATTTCCATATTGAAGCAAAATCTTCACTTTTTCTCAAACCATGATACATGTATTTTTGTCATCCAATCTTGCTTAAACATAAATTGCTTTTCCCCTTGTGTACTTTGCTTTAGTGTTTATGATTCTTTTTACAGCCCATTTCTACTATTGCCTTGCTAATTTGTGTCTTTCTCTGTTCTATTTATTGTTGCTTATAATTACATTTCTTGTGGTTTTTCTAGCTGCATTCTGGTAACATCATTTTGCAAAATGAATGGGCTGTTACCGCCCGTTACTTTTCCAAAGAAGCTGCACCGGTCGCCTTCAAGGGAGATGGTAAGTAGGTCTGTGAGTTTTCAGTCCTTTTTGGATCCCAACATTTTCAACTACTAAGTAGCTGCTTGTGATTATTGGAGTTCATTTTTCCCTACTGACATTAGGTGACTTTGGGTTTGTTTAGCCTTTTGAACCAGCCTCTTGCTTTATTTATGAGAGGCAACATGTCAACATCTGAAGCCTTTTTTGGCTCCTTTTGCGTCAAAGTCTTATCAGTGAAAGACAGAGTTTGTCTTTATGTTTTTCATCACATTTTGAGACAATTCAGGCCCTTAGCTTTCATGTGGTATGAGGCTGTCAAATGGCCATTCTAGTTAGATTTTGTTCTTATTTTGGTTATTGTTAAAGAACGAGCACAAAATCTCTCTCCACTCTCCCTTTTTGGCATAATAAAATATGCAATACTGTTCACTCTTTATGTGACAAAAAGAGAGATGTCATTGAACTCACCATTCTGATCTGATCCAAATTGATCCCAATTCTTTTTTTTTCTTTTATTCATCATTGAATGTAGAAATTTTCAAATAAGAAAATTGGAATTTGAAAAGTATATAGTCCACAAATTGATATATATATGAACATGAAAGGTGGGTCCAATAGTTCTAAGCATTAAGTCAACAGCCTCTCTTGGGAGACTGGTTTGTCACCCCTTTACAAAACATGCTTTAAGCACATAATACAATCTGGTAATTACATTAATTTGAATAATTTTTAGAAGTACATAAGTTCAATATTGTCAGATTTCATGGCGGTCCTATGGTAAAATGTTCAAGTGGGAGTCCACAGACTAGATCCACTTTTTAGAAGCTTCACTTGTTTCAATTAATTCCTTCAGTGGAATCTGCAAGGCTTGTTCCAGTTATGATGCTTTATATAATTGATGGTCTTCTTTTATAGATTTTCTTTAGTTGACAAATAGTCCTGTGCTTGTCAATATTTTTCTGACGATGGCACATATGTTGGGTTTGAAGAAATGCTGAAGAACATCTTTTTTGAGGTTAAGAAGAAATTTGAGACAGCTATTGGGATACTTCGGAAGGAAAAGATCACTATAGACCCAGAAGATCCTGCTGCTGTAGCTCAGTATGCAAAGGTTATGAAGACCATAAGAGAAAAGTATGTATTCATTTGTATCCGTAACTGATTTCATGTCTATCTTCAGTTGATCCTTTCAGTTATTTTAAATTTAGAAGAACTTCATAATAAAAATGTCATATTAAGCAACAGTTGTTTCTCCATTATAAGTAGTCCATAGTTTTATTGGGTGTGTATATGGTCATATTGAAGAAACAGTTGTTGCTAGATTTGTGCATATAATCATCATAAATAGTTTCAGAAATTGACATATGATTTGTATGCTTGATATTTCATACTCATTAAAATGAAGGGTAATAATTTTCTACGTTGACTGGTACCGTTTCATCACCTGTTCTTACAAGCACCCTAAAATTCGATTTCTTTGAGTTTTGAACCTTGTGTTTGTTTGAGAGAGAGTGTGTTCTAGAATGCAGAAATTTTCTGTGCTCAATTGACATCTTTCAAACAGATTGGTATCATAGCTTCTTTTTCCTTTTTTTTCTTGGTAATATCAATATAGATGAAAAACTTGCATTTCCATGCACTCTTTCTTATTTCCTGGATTCAGCTCATTTGTTTATTGGGTCTTAAAATGCAGGGCGGACCTATTCTCTGAATCAAAAAGGATACACTACACCATTCAGACACGAACACAAGGTATTCCAGATGCTCGAACATATTTGCAGACATTGAGGGAGATACGGATCAAGTATGTGCATTTTCCTCCCCTTGACGTGGAATTTTGTCAATTTTACTAAGAGTTGTATCTTCAGGTCTTTTTGTGGATAAGAACAGTGATTCAAGTATGTGCATTTCCCTGCCCTTGTAACGTGGTATTTTGTCAAATTTACAAGAGTTGCATCTTCAGTTTTTTTTTTTTTTGTGTGGATAAGAACAGTGATTATTCATAACAATCCAGTTGAATTGAACTACGTGTAATGCAAGTATTTCTAACACATGAATTCTATGTTTCCAGTCTTAAAACATCTTCTTATCACTTCTCTAAAACATAAAAGAAGCAAATATTGGATTTTCAGGTAGGATTGAAATCTTGCAGATAGGGGAAATTTACCAATCCCAATTATGAATGACAAACCTTTCCAAAAAAAAAAAGCAATACCAATCATGCTGGGCGTTCCCGCCAGAGTAAAACAAAATCAAACTGACTTTTAAGTTGCACGATGCTCCACGTCAATAGGATAGTCTGCTGGCACCAATCCTAATGGTGTTAAACCCATCTCTGAGTGTTCACAGGTCATCATCGTATTTTGAATAATGTGATATTCCAATAAACATTGGCAGTGGATGGATTTACAGTATTATCTATTCTGATCCCAATCTTTATTTGGGGGAACTATTTCTAGTAACACCAATAGAAAATAATATACTAGTTTTATTCTAATATTTGGGTCACAAATATATTGATATTTTAATTAGATTTCAAGAGGAGAAAGGTGTTATAATATTTTAGTCATCTTAGAATACAATGTTAAAAAACACACTAGAATAGTCCATGAAGAAAGGGTACAAGTGTTCGACACATGTGTTAATGTTTATAAGGGTCCACATGGGTACATAACACATTTTGACTTGTTCATGCAACATAGCCTTGAAGGCATCATTTTTCTATTTTCTTGATTATAAATTCGACATCGTAATGTCTCCATATGGGGAGTTTCATTTGCCACCTTTTATATTCATTTTATTATCAGCTTATAGTATAATATATTCTTTTACAGGAGAGGCCTCACTGATGACCTCGGTTCAGAGCCTATGATGATGGATGCACTGGAGAAAGTAGAAAAAGAAATTAAGAAGCCACTTATGAGGTCCGACAAGAAGGGAATGGCTCTACTTTTAGCTGAGTTTGATAAAATCAATAAGAAGTAAGTGCTATTCTTGAAGTTGATCCTCCATATTAACTGCACGTGTAGCTTAGTTGGCTTGAACTTCTAGGAATAATAGACTAGAGGTCTCGCATTCGTCTCTCCTGAGTTACCTAATACATGGGGCTTGCGGGTGGTTTCTTGTATCTATGAAATTAGTCTCACCTCCAATGCGTGGTTGGGGATATCTATGATATTCAGAAAAAAGTTTATCCTCTATATTATTTGTTTTATGACTTTTATCTTCTTCTTTTTCCATTGTATATTCTATTTGTCATAGCTAGCCCTGAATGCTTTTGAGGAAGATATGTCCAATGCCTGCTATCTAGTGATAATGGCGTCAGTATGAAATGTTGGCATTTCTTCTTACTGTTTTTTTTTATTGATCTATCATCAGACTAGGTGTTCGGAAGGAAGACCTGCCCAAGTATGAAGAAGAGTTGGAGCTTAAAATTGCTAAAGCACAACTTGAAGAGCTGAAGAAAGATGCTCTAGAGGCAATGGAAACACAGAAGAAACGGTCAGTTGCTGGTCACTTCTTTTCCCCGTCATGTCTATTTCTGGCTAAAATTTTTTATGTACACACACTCCTATACAATATTCTTTTTCATGAATGGATAAAGAGCTATTCATTGCATGATCAATGTTATAATGCAGTCAGTATTGTCCTTGTCTCCAAAGTTTGGTTGTTTCCATTGATCCTTATCACCCAGTGTGTGGTGAATGGACAAATTTATCACAGGAGTATACCTTTAACTACCAAACGGCCCGAGTTTCCATGAATGCATTACTTTCTCTTTTTTTTAAAAAAAATGGTAAGTGTAAATATATTAAAGAGATAAAGAGGCGCCAGAAGTGCATAATACAAAGATTAGAGGCAAACAAATGAGAAGAAAACCCCTCATCCCGATTCACCCAAGCAAAGAAAACCCTACAGGGAAAAAGAATCGGCTTTACTTTTCGGGAAAAAAACTGTGTCCATCACCTTTTAATGGAGATACAGATGATCTCTTTATTCTTTCTGCTGCTTACGCATGATGCTTCTTTTAGGAAACTTGAATTCCATTTATTTCATTTCACGCATTAGATAATTTATTTGCCACTGCATCCTACCAGAACATATTATGGGGATTCTCTTTGAAGTCTCCTTTCACTGAAATTTCTCTTTGGGTGATAGTGAAAGATACTTGTTCAATTCCTTCAACTATGTCTATTTCTTTATGGAAATGCATATACCATAAAGATTTGTTGCTTAAATATGGCACTTTCTGTTTTCTTCTTTCAGGGAGGAGTTCAAAGATGAGGAGATGGTTGATGTGAAATCGTTGGATGTCCGAAACTTCATCTGAAACTGGAGTTTTAGGTCTGGTAATCATTGCACATTTATGCTCCAACTGTTTGCCTTTTGATGTTTCATCTACTTCGGAGAGAGTCTGCTGATCCATTTTTTTCGATCTTTCATTTCTGGAAAGTATGTACCTGAAGTCCTGAACTGAAAATTTTACTCTTACTAGCTGCAGCCCTTGGATGAAAGTGAACAATCTATTCTGGTTCCCTTAAATAATATACCAGTTGACATTTTTCAGTGGGATTGTGGCACCTGGTTTTGTTATAGAACTACGATGAGTGATTTGGGTTGAAAATGTATTGACATGACTGTAGCTCTGCAGCCATCTTTTATCCGCTAAAAGCATGGACCAGAGAAATGGACCATTATACATGTTTCTTCTTCCTCGAAACCCCCCTCTGATTTGCAATCTAAAGAACTGCAAATTGGATCGTGAGCAGTACCGCATGAGAAGAAATTGTTCATTGTGATTCAGATTTCAGACGGCCAAGAGTTTATTTTTATGAGTAAAAATGACTATTTAAAATATCTAATTTTGTACAGAAAGTGCGATAAATTTGAACTTGAACAAATCATTCTACATATAGTTTTAAAGATACAAAACTCTTAACAGGGATTTAATCTGATGGTAAATGTATTTCAAAATTGGTTTTAATCGGGTACAAATGCAATTTCATGTTATGATAATGAGTATAAGAAAAATGATATAAACATGGCTTCAATAAAAGTTAACCATTTGGTTAATGACCAACTGCCTCACACGAGAGGCAAGCATGTACATTAAACATCTTTTGGAAATTAGCTACAAAGTAAACTGTAGAAGTCATGAATGGAAAAGAAAAATACAAACTAATAAATAGTTTAGTAATGTTTTAGATCAGATGAGCAGCAATATCATATGGTGCCCCGACAAGTCTTTTTCTTTCTTTTGAGGCTGTTGGTTTCAGGTGGGGGGGTGTTCATTTGTCTTGTAGGTTCATTTTTTATTTATTTAATTTTTATTTTGTAAATTAAATATCTAACCTATAGGTATAGATCGAAAGTTGACTTATAGATTTTTCATATATTAAATTCTATTTAAAAAATAAATTTTAGTCATTCGCTCTCAATAGTCAAAATCACCTGTTGTTGAATTTTTTAAGGACGTCTATCAACTTTTACTATTAAGATCTTAAAAATTGTGCTTTGTACTAGAAATTTGTACTAGAAATTTTAATTGATGGTATGTTTTTAAATATGTTTTCAGTCTGTATACTTAGAATTTCAATTCACAAAATAAAAAAATTAGAAAAAAAAAATAAATAAAAACAGTGAAAGGTTAAAAGTAAACAAGCTTTAAATGGTGGGTTCGGACTTTGACTTTAAAAGCCTGACGGGCTTTGGATGGGTTCAGGGTTTTTTTGACAAGCCTGGCCTGAACCTATTTAGGGTTAGCTTTTGATTTCTTCTCATCTATTTTATCCAATAATGATATCCTCATATTCTTTTTAAACCCATGATGAATGTCAAAATCACACTGCTTAATGGCTATTTGCGTCAGATTAGCAGGATCCAACCCCTTTTAAGGTGGATATGGGAGTTTTAAGTTTATCTTATACAACTATGGGGTATCCATTCTAAGAAATCAATTGGAATTCTTTCTAAAGATATCGTTATATTCAGGAAAACTATCAATTTAGATCCTTTAAAATGAGATCCCATTAAGATTCTCAGTGCACACTCCAATTTGGCGCTCATTCTTCTTCCCATCAATTAAGGGTTAAAATAGGCTGGGTTGGTGCCAGACATGAGCAAGAATAACAAATGGGAAACCCAGCCCCTGAGCCTAAGCCCAACCCTGACATGGGCTTGAAAGGTATGACCAATTTTGAGCTTGACCACCAACAGTCCCGATGGGAGCTCATTCCCCTTTCCATCAATTAAGGGTGAAAATAGGCTGCGTTCGTGCCAGACATGAGCAAGAATAACAAAATCGGGCTTTTAGGCTTGAACAAAGCCCTTTTTTTCCTCAAGCTTTTAGGCCAAATTCTTATCTCTATTAATTTGTTATTAATTTTTATGATCTTTAAAATTATGATTAAAAGGGATCTTTTTAAGAATGAACCTTTCCAATCATTTGATTCTCATTAGTCGATGGTGAACCCTAAAAAGGATCTCAATGAGATCAAAATGGATCTCAATGCCTCATTTCTCATGTACACAGTAAATTGATAGTAGGGCTGAAATTGAGGCAGGTTGAGTTGGATTTTAATAAACCTAATTCAACTTATATAAAAAATTATTAAGCCCGACCTATCCCACCCCAAGTTGCTGGCCTGACAACCCGACATCTTTTTAGCCCAAATTTAGAGGAAAAAAAATCAACGACATGTTTTTAATATTTCCTATAACTCAGGTTGGATCGGGTCAATTCAGATAGAGTCAAGTTGATTTTAAATTTATGAGCCCAGCTCAAACCGAATTCCATACTGATTATTTTTTCAACCCGATCCAACCCTAAATTTTAAAATAAATAACTCAGTCCAATGATTTTTAGGATCAGGTCATGCGGGTCAGATTAAAACCCGGCCCAAGTTTTATCTTTATTTTTTTAGCGGTAAAAATATATTTTTTAATAAAAAGAGAGATAATACAAAACTAGGAAAACTCCTTCCAACGTATAAAAAAAAAAAGAGAGCCTGATAGCCCCCCAATTGAATTGGGTTGTTTTCCTTGGCTATTTACTTTTTTATATATAGAGAGAGACAGAAGACCCAGTCTCCGCAATCCGATGCGTCACGAATGTCATGGGCCCTCTCCTGGTTTAGGCAAAATCTCCAACGGTATAGCCTGGGAATCCAAGGATTCCTGGCCCCCATTATTCGGTTTAGAACACCTTCAAATCCTTGAAAACCTCCCGCCTTTTCCTCCAAACAACAAACACCTTCTTCTACTTTTTACATCTCCAAGCTTTGTTCTTTCCTCTCAGTACTTCTTCTCCCCCTTGGTCTTCCATTTCCCATAGGTTTCTCATCAGTTGGCTTTTATTCTAATTTGGACATTGAACTTATGTAAATTTTTTCCTTTTTTGTATTGCTTCTCTTCCATCTTGTTGGGATTGATTTTGAGATTTGAGACATACTAAGATCCAACTGGGTGGATTGTTGAAATTTTGATCTTTTAGGCCACATTTCTTGAAATTGCATACTGGGTTGGCAGAGTTTTGATACAATGTGTTCATCCGTGATGAAATTGTGAATGATTTTGGGACATTCAGTTCAAAATAGGCGGTAGATTAAATGATTTTGGGACATTAAAATAGAAAGCAGGTACATTTTTTTTGGGTTAGTTAAAATTTTATATAATTTGATTGCCTTTGATGAAGCTATGTGAATTGGGTTGATTTTGCGAGACATTCGATGAATTTGGTGGGTTGGATAGTTTTGATTTTTGGGTTTTGATCTAATTTTGGGAATTGGTGATCGAAGCCGCTGTTTGAGGTTAAAGACAGTGATTTTGGGATTGGAAGATTCAAGGTTGGGGGGAAGAACAATTAATAAATTTGAGACATGAGTTGCTTTCCATGTTTCTCATCCAGTGAAAAGAAAGCAAAGAGGTCAGCAAGCAGGAAAGAGCACTCTCCAGTAGTACCACATCAAGATAATTTGTCCACAGAAAATAAACCACAACAACGACAACAACAACAAGAGTCTTTTCAGCCTCCACAGCAGCAGCCACAACAACAAAAATCAGATGGTAAGATTTGTAGTGACACCTTAATTCAATTGCTAATTAAAAAAAAATCATGGAAAAAATTCACCTTTATTCGTTTAGATTGCTTAATGACTCCAGTTTAGTCTATTCATCCAGTCGTATCCCCAATCTATCTGTACTCTGTTTCCTTGACAATCAATGATTTGATGATTGAGCAAACACCCAAGAACTGCATTGCATGGTTCATGGCGACACCGATTAACATTTGCATCTTAACTGAGACACATTTGAGATCAACAGTATTACGAAACTGACACATACAAAGTTGTAATATGAGCAGATAACCACAGACGGGATATATCAGTGGAAAGTGCAGATTCAAAATTTGTTGGTAGTGGAGAAATCTATGCAAAATCTTTCAGTTTCCGTGAGTTAGCCACCGCCACCAAAAATTTTCGGCCAGATTGCATAATAGGTGAAGGAGCTGTCGGAAGAGTCTATAAAGGAAGCCGTGCAAATGGCCAGGTAATTTGATGCTTGGCTCATTTTCGACGATTGTTCTGTGTTGAATTATGAATGCTTGAGATGGAACTGATTATGATTTGTATTGACAGATTGTGGCTATAAAGCAACTTGACAAGCATGGATTGCAAGAAGACAAAGAATTTATTGTTGAGGCTCTAGCACTTTGCATGCTTCACCATGAAAATCTTGTCAATCTCATTGGTTACTGTGCTGATGGAGAGCAAAGATTTCTGGTGTATGAATTCATGACCAACGGCTCTTTGGAAAACCATCTTCTTGGTATGGTGTCCACATATTATTTGGTTTGATTCAATGTTAAACTCTTTTCTTTAGCCATCATTTCAATCAATTTTATTAATATTTCTTCAGTTATCCCAATTCCACACTCTGTGTTGCTGCTCCATCATCGATAATAATTGAATGTAACAGCATGAAAAAATTTCTTTGCAGACATCAAGCCAGAACAGAAACCGTTAGATTGGTATACCAGAATGAAAATGGCTACTGGTGCTGCTAAAGGTCTAGAGTACTTGCATGATAAAGCCAATCCACCCGTCGTCTATCGTGTTCTAAAATCGTCCAACATTTTAGTTGATGATGATTATAATCCAAAACTTTCTGATTTTGGGCTAGCTAAGCTCAGCCAAAGTGGAGAAAAGATGCATGTTCCCTCTATGGTGATGGGGGCTTACGGCTATTCTGCACCAGAATGTGTAAGATCGGGTCAGCTTACGGTGAAGTCGGATGTATATAGTTTTGGTGTTGTGTTACTTGAACTAATTACTGGAAGAAGAGCGGTAGACCAGACGAGGCCCAGCGAGGAAGAAAATTTAGTTGCTTGGGTAATTTCTCTTCCTTACACTTCTTCATATATTCCTATCCATTCTTGTCTACGATATCAGAACATGATTACAGGTTACAACAAACTGTTTGGGATCAGGTTTATAGGTTTTGAGCAAGATGAGTAATTTATTGTATTTTTCTATAAATTTCATCTATATTGTTGTTTTCTATCCAGTTCTTTTATCTTGTATTATTAAATAAACTTACTATTCAACAAAAATCATCTTAGAAAAGCTCTTGTATGTCAAATGCACCACTTAAAAATGGCCTGCTAATCTATGACTACAAATTTTAGAATTTTCCTATGTTCTGCATTTCTTTGACAATTTTTCAATTCTTTGATCAAAAGAAAAAAGAACTCATGCTGAAGTGGCCCATATCATATTAGTTTCGGCCAATCCGATGTGGGGCTCAATATCGATATTTAAATCCATTGTTTCAAACCCAAGTCAGTACTGGTGATTGGTACTGATTGAAACTTGAAAGGCAGAAAGGTTGTATGGCAACAAATGTATGTTTCAATATCAATGTTACCCTTAAAGAATAGCCGAGTGAATTGTACATTCTGTGGTATGTTTTGAAAATTGAAATTTAGAAATGAAATTGGAAAGTGTTTTGTTTTATCAAAGTGTTTGAGGTCTCTCCATTTTGAACAGGCTCAACCCATCTTCAAATTTCCAAGACGGTTTCCAGAGTTGGCTGATCCACTCCTTGACGACGACTTTCCAATAGGAGGTCTGAATCAAGCAGTTGCTGTTGCCGCCATGTGCCTTCAAGAAGAAGCAGCAGTCCGTCCCTTGATGAGTGATGTCGTCACCGCTCTCAGTTTCCTCTCGATCGCTCCACCCGAAGAGGCCACAACTCATCCTCAACCTAACTCTCCACCTACTCATGAGAAAAAGCAGAGTGATGATGAAAAGTGATGAGAGCGAACATGAGAAAAAGGAGAGTGATGATGATGAGAAGACCGATGAGAGTGAACATGAGAAAAAGGAGAGTGATGATGATGGTGATGATGATCAGAGTGACGAGAGTGATGAGAGTGAACATGATGAAGAGAGTGCCAAGGGGGAAAATGAATCGGTTTTTGCCGATACAATCGAAAGGGGTTCAAATTCCAGAGGCAGCAGCAAGAGATCCGACAGTACAAGTAGCAAGAGGTCCAATAGTTCAAGCAGCAAGAGATCCGACAGCTCTGGCAGTAAGAGTTCCGAAAGTTTAAGCAGCAAGAGATCCGACAGTTTAAGCAGCAAGAGATCATCCCACATTGGAAGCAGCAAGAGATCATCTCACTATGGAAGCAGCAAGAGATCATCCCACACAGGAAGCAGCAAGAGATCATCTCAGTACGGAAGCACCAAGAGATCACCATGAAATCAACTTTTTGATTGTATAAATGCAAGCATATAATATCTAACATGGAATTTTCCAACTCTGGTTATCCATGAATGATGTATTGGATGGGAGTAGGGTTCAGTTGTTGAAATGAGAATCTATACAAATGGGAAACAGGATTTTGCAGATTGAATCTACTCTTTACAAAATCTCTGTTCTAAACTTTAACACTTAAAATGTACTCATCCTGCCCTGTTTTTGTTATTTGAGACATGGAAAAATTCAAAGTAACTTTGTTTGCATTTCCTACCATATATTTTTCTGATTCAGAGAAATATAATCTGTTGGAGTCTCAAACCATTGAACACAAGCAAAACCGCCTACATCTACGGAGCGTGACGATCGATTCCACTATGAAGAATAAATCAGACAATACAAGGATTAAAACCAACCCTTCCTCCCCTTCCTCACACTCCCTCTTTCCTCTCTGTACATTCCTCAGAGAAAAGAACTTTATATACTTGTGCATTACATGATGATGAAACACAACTGGGCCTGATGGGCCTTTCATAAACAAAGGCAGGCCCAATAAAGACCTTTTGAGTATAAACCCAACATGAACTTCAGTTGCTCCTAGTGGGAAGCACACTGTAGATCTCACAACATTTTATCTTAATCAACTATTAAATTAATCTGCTCCGATACATAACCTTTATATATACATGTAGAAAATTATTTAAAAAACAACAATGGTTGGATATGACAAGACTTATATCAGATGATTTAAGACAGATTAAAGATTGGTATTAGATTAAACACCATGGCACTTAAGAAAAAAAAATCATTACTAATTCTTTTTATTATTTTACTGAATAAGAGTCAAATATAAAGAGTACAAGAGAAAATCTCAAAGTATGACTGATGATTCTAATTTCTTAAAAGAGATATTATATAATCTCTCGCAATTAATTATAAAGTAAATCATAAATCACATCACAATCAATCCAAATAATTTAACGTATCTTAACACCCTTGATTCAATGGACGGATGATGTCATCTGATATAGCGGAGGTAGATTAATGGTCAAGATGCACGGGTGAAACTAAGAATAGAATGAATGTACCATGTGTGTAGAGGAGACTCCAGATAAACAAAAATAGATAGAGATCGACATTTTGGACGTTCCAATTTTGACAAAGAAACAAATCGGAATGTCGACATCATTGGTACCTGATTTCGTTTCGGGCTGTACCAGGTGGAATAGAGTCGTTTCGGCGATATCAGCAAAATATGTTCCGTCGAGAGAGAAATTCCACCCATTTCATTTTTTTGGTTTTTCACAAAATTACCCTCAAATGTTTAAAGGATGAGTGTCTTTAATACCTGGGTATTTTTGTAATTTGAGGGGCATCTTATAAAAAAAAAACCTTTCTTCTCCACTTTCCCTATTTTATACAATTAGGAAAATCTTATAAGAATTTGAGTATTCTTGAGTTATTTCTGAAAAAAAAAAAGGAAAAAGAAGAAGCCGAGAGTGACACACATTGGATCAAGCCATCAAGGTTTTCTCTTTTTTATTCCATTTTTATTTCCTCATTATTTTTTCTTTTTATTGTCCTATCACTAATTAATTGTTTCTCTTACACAATATCATTGAGTCTTGAATCCGCTGCACCAACGAGGACCCCTCCAGAGTCAAAGCAGGGGAGACGAAGACCCAGTACAGAGCTCCACAGAAACAACAAACAGAGGCAGAGGCGACTGTTGGGATTGCATAGATTTATCAAATATATTGAGTATAAGAGATAATCTCAAAAAGGTAATTGATGATTCTAACCTTTCTTTTATTTATGATCTAAGAGTTGAGGGGTGTTAGAGCTTGAATCAAATTTAAGATTTTTTTATATAATACTTTTTATAAAAAGAATTTGATTTTTAAGATGGAATCGTTCTTCATAATTTCATATAAACTTTTTCTATAAAAATGAATTTCAGACTGTCATTTTCCGCAAGAAATGTGGAAAGTATATTTCTAAGGAAAAGTCATTAGGCAATTTCCATAAATTTTAGATTTCAAAGTCTATGACCTAATTCTAAACCAAAGATTGAGTCTATAGGATTGATAAATAAACACTTAAGTTTTAACAATTGACAAATTATCACATTTACCACTACTTGTCATTCTAAATTAACTAGTTTAGTTGGTTTAAACTTTTAAAATTAGACTAGAGATCTTCAGTTAAATTCTTTTCGGACTTATCTTATACATGAGACTTGTAAACCCTAAACCCTAAACCCTAAACCCTAAACCCTGAGTGGTTTCAGTTCAATTCCTCCAGCGTTTATCTAATATATAAGGCTTCTGATTGGTTTCGTGTATTTGTGGGATTAGTTCCACCTCTAATAAGGTGGAGATACCTATGTCATTAAAAAAATAATAATAGTAATATTTTTGAGTAACTTTTAAATTTGTGATCTCTTGATATTATTTTTAAAGAGGCACGTGTGAAGCATTTGTTTACACTAAATTAAAAATCGTGTGATAAGAATAGCTATTTTTTAAAAATATCAAAAAGTATTTTTTCAAACAATACTCCGAAGTGGGCCTAAGTGGGCCAGGTGAACAGCTCAATATGCAGAGTGGACAATTCAGATTTTTACCCATGTGGCCAATCCGTAAAATTGTAGCCAGTTTTTTACCTCTTTATTTCCTCTCGGAAAAAGAAAAAAAAAAAAAAACTTCTTATTTTGTGGCTGGTGAAAATTGCAGCTTGTGAATATTCCTTCACCAGTCGCTGCGTTTGAATTGGGGGTAAAGAGGTGATGGGGTAACCATTACCCTTGTTTGGCAATTGAGGGGTAATGGGATAATACCCCTCTTTATTCCTCTTTTTTCACTTTTTGAATAACCTTTTCATGCAAAGGTATTCATTTTGGATACCCTTATCTCTGAATGTACTCCCTGAAAATTTACCCTCTAACTTACCCCTGAATGCACCCCAGAAAATTTACCTTCCATCCAAACGCAGCCCAGGATTTGGTCAGAACTCAGAAGTCTATTGTCATTTCTTATACGCGCTTGCATTAGATGGAATTTCGGAGATGACCGTCACAAAGTTTGGAGGACTTAAAAAAAATAAAAATTTGCTTATATTATACAGATATTAAGATAAAGAAAATGATTTTAAAAGTGATTAAACAGTTGATTGGATGAAAATCATGAAATGTATAAGAGACCATATTAATAAAAAAAATTATATTTTTATTTAATTATTTTAATTTTACAATCTTAATCCTTAAAAATTATATATTTTTCTTGTGAATAAATAGATGGATATGATCCAATTAAGTAAAAGTATTTGATCTATTCATGGTAAAGATGACGGAATGACCATGGTGTTATCTGGTGTATAGATAGAAAGATTTGCACATATCTTAAAAATTAGTCGGGTGCTCTACGAGGTGTGGACACTTTGATCTTAAAAAACTATTAAATTATAATTAAATAATAAAAAAAGGAAATATATATCAAATACAACTATTAAAGAACTATTTATCAGTCAAAACTTATTTGTTACGACATTTAATATTTGAAAATTCAAACCATGTTTAGAGGACTTGGTTTACTTAGAGATGGTCACAGGTGGACCTTACAGGAAATTTGGATTCCATTGCATAGAAACTTCCTGTTTTGGATTCTTGTTATTTATGTTCATATTTTAAAAAAATTAGTCCAATTTTTAATTTTTTATTTAAATTATAAGTTGACCGAAATGTCATCAATTGAGACATTATTGTTTTTAATTATCGATACACTAAATGTTTAACATATTTAAAATGATTTTTATTTAATTTAAATAATAATAATAAAAATAGAAACTACATGATCATCTTCTGATCCATTGAAAACTGAAAAGTTGATATAATTTAACATCTTCATTTCAGCATAATGTTATTATATACTTGAGAATTTATCCACGTTTTGTTTTACATAATTATTTCATTTGAGGAAAAATCTTACTAATCTAACTCAACATTTGTATGAATTATTATTAATACTATTATGATACAACATTAAAACAAGGTTATAAAATTATTTTTAAATAAGAAAATTAATTTATATGTTGTTGTCTAGGCACAGAACGTGGCCATCCTAACACGGGAAAATTCTTTTACCAGACATGGATTTTAATGAACTTCTCATTTTACCTCTATCCATCCGTACTGAAAAATTAAAATTAAAAATCAAACATTCAGAAATCAGTTCACTTTCCAGTGAATCGGTGCACTGGACCGTTGGCGATTGGATCACTGAAAAACGAAAATTTGAGAAAAGTGATCCGGTCAGTACACCAATTTCTTGAGATATGAAAGAGTCCAAATCGGTGCACCGATTCACTGCAAAGTGATCCGGTCAGTGCATCGATTTCTCAATGTTTGATTTTTAAAATTTTTCGTTCGGACGGATGGGGCAAAGTGGAAAGTCGGGAAAACCCGTATCTCCTAAAAGAATTAAATGTGATCGATGTTAGGATGGGCACCCAACAAGCAATGGTTAAAAGTGATCGATCTTAAAATTTTGCAACAGACTTAAATAATTTCGATAAAGTATATAATATAAAAGTTTTAAAGTTTTAAAAATAATTATGAAGATTTTGAATAATAATTTCATTTTATATGCTCCCGTGCGCTTCCTTTGTCTTCCCATTTTGCCCTTTGCCCCCAAAAATAAGTAAATAACCGACGCGAGTATAAATAAATGAGAGAGAGGGAGAGATTTGAAGAACATGCAGAAAAGGGTGAAGCGAGCAAAACCCCTCTTTCCATTTCCTTCCGATCCTCGCGTTCTTCCTTTACTTCTCTTTTTCTCTCTTATAGAAATATAGGGCTAGGGTTTTCTTCTTCTTCTTCTCTCATCATTTCTTCTTGGAGGAGATGGGACAGCAATCGTTGATCTACAGCTTCGTGGCACGAGGGACGGTGATCCTTGCGGAATACACCGAATTCAGTGGCAATTTCACCAGCATTGCCGCTCAATGCCTGCAAAAGATCCCTGCCTCCAACAACACTTTCACCTACAACTGCGATTCCCACACCTTCAATTTCCTCATTGACGATGGCTTCAGTATGGCTTCACTGTTCTCAATTCCCCACCCTTTTTAGTTTATTTTTCACCTTACAATCTATGTATTCTCAGATTTCTGTCGTTGGATTTTTTTTAATCGATCTCTGGCAGGCTCTATGATTTGAACGAGCTGGATTTTGATCTGGTCCAGTAATTTTCCGATTTTCTTACGTCTCTGTTTCAATACACGGAAAGAGAGGGCCTTTCCTGCAAAATGATTAATTTAAAACAAAAAAGAAAGATTTGAAACGGTTTCTTTTTCTGGAACGTGCTTTTCTTTTTCTTTCATCCAAACAGAGTTTTGCAGCTGGATGCAAATTTTTTTTTCTCTGTTCTTTTAAGATATTCCGATTTCCATTTTCGTTTTGGTTTGAATTTTGTTTAGAATGAATGGAACCCGTCCCTATGCAATGAGATACGATAGAATGTTTTAGAATTCAGATATTTCATTCAATAAGAGAAGGTGCATGATTATGGATTGCAGTGCCTTCTTTTATATATATAGATTTGTAACCGTAGTCTTAAAAAAAAAAAGGAAAAGAGAGAAAAAAAAAAACTGATGTTGTTCTTCAGCATTAAAGATCTCGGCTGCCTGGAATTCCAACAGACGGGGAGTTTTAGATTGGAAAATAATTTATGAAATGCGCTATTCAGATTCAGTGAGGTTTGTTATTTTCTTATGCTGCCTGATCTTATTTGCTGCCGTGGTTTTTGCTTTAACTGTTAAATAACCCTCTTTTTGGTAATTGGGTACTTAGTAATCCTTATTTTGATACGGTAGAGTCTAGTAAGTCTCACTGGCAGCAACAACAACAATTGCAACTCCTGATTCTATCTATGGGAGGTCGGCAGGTTATTCTTCTCCAATTAATTCCATCGTAAATTATATCATCAGTCATTCCATAGAATATCATAAACAATACCATTTATTTTTATCAAGTTACTCTCAGTATCATCTATTTCACTATTAAGTTACATTATGTGTTGTGTTTTGGTTTTACTAATTCTCAAACCATTTCACTCCAATGTTCTCCTCTACATATTTAACTTAGTACTGAGTTGTTGTTTTGTCTCACTAATTAATATTATATCATCCGCAAAAAATATGCACTATGACATTTCATCTTAGATTATTGTTATTAAGTCGTTCGTGATTACCACAAACAAGTACAAGTTTAAAGCGGATCTTTGATAGTCTTGCTCTAAAGGAGAACTCCCTTATCTCACCACAAACCGTTTTATTGTCAGTGATTGCACTCATGTACATATTTTGAATAATCTCAATATTTTCGTTGAGAATATATTTGTCTTTTAAAGTTTTCTAAATTAATTTAGTTGCTAATCTTTTAGGTTAGCGATCCTCTCATGGGCATTTTGTATAACAAAATGAAGTCAGATCAAATATTTTAATGATATAAAATGAGGCTCATGCAGATTCCAAAATCAAGATCGATCTTAGCTTTTTGTCAAGCTTGTTGAATCATTCCTCACAAAAATAGTATTGATGTACATATCACATCAGATTGTATCAAAATAAATTTACTCACTATACATAAGAAAGCATCTATATTTTTCTTCTATTATCTGTAGACAATCTTGGCTTTAAATTAATATGTTTTTGCGTAAGAACACTGTAACATCAAAACTACCTCAAAACCATAGAAAAGATCACCGAACTGAGAGGATTACCCATGGTGATACTTGATTTGTAGACATTAGATACGATTTTATTTATTTATTTTTGTTGAATGAGTTCATTGTTATCTCAATGTTGTCTCTATATACTTTTTAACAGTGGTGGGAGAGGTAACAAAAGGAGAACTGTGTATGATGTTACCCAAATTTTGTTCTAATCATGGTTTAATTTAAGACCATCATATGATTTTTATTGTCTCGTGCTGGTTTTTGCAGCTTACTGTGTTGTTGCAGTTGAATCAGCTGGAAGACAAATTCCCATTGCCTTCCTGGAGCGAATCAAGGATGAATTCAAGAAGAAGTACGGAGGAGGAAAAGCTGCCACTGCTGGTGCTAACAGCCTGAAAAAAGAGTTTGGGTAATCCCCTGTTCCATCAACAGATTAGATGTAAAAGGCATCCTGTTTTTTTTTTTTTAATTCTTACTGAATGACTAAATCACCATGAATTTCTTAGGCCTAAACTGAAACAACAGATGCAGTACTGTATGGACCATCCAGAGGAAATCAGTAAGCTCACAAAGGTGAAGGCTCAGGTTTCAGAAGTTAGAGGAGTCATGATGGAAAACATCGAGAAGGTCAGGAGTATCCTTCACCCACTTGTAGCTTTCTTTATTTCATGCCCTGTTTCATGATGCAAGTGATGACTTGAATGTTTTGAAGTGCAGGGCAAATGAAAATTGATGCACCTTTTACTCTTCATGTACAGGTTTTGGACCGTGGCGAGAAAATTGAACTCCTTGTGGATAAAACAGAGAACCTCCGTTCACAGGTTGGTGCAATTTCATTTTGTCCCTCGTAGTAAACTCGAGGCTCCTTAATACATTCACTTACTCTTCTACTTTGATGCCAAGAAATGATAGAAATCAAGCAATTGTTAGCCACAATCCTTCTTTCATTTGATCGATCTAGTATTCTACACTCTACACTTCCATGAATTGTCCTCTTGTTAACATCCTCCATAGGTTCTCAAATGCAAGTAATGATTGCAACTTTTTAGAAAATTCCGACATCCCCAGTGGACCTCGAGTTTTGAGATTTATAAGCACATGGGTTCCCTCTCCTTAATAGTCGGTTTTTAAGGATGAGTTTTACTCGTGTGCTTATCATGGTATCAGAGAGGGAGTACCATTGGGATGGATTGAGTTTGTATCTCCAACCCTCCATGGAGGGAGAGAGTTGAGTATCTCCAGCTCTAACGCTGAAAGGGAATGTTAGCAAAATCTAATATCACCAGTGGACCTTTGAGTTATGGGGTTTATAAGCACATGTTACCTCTCCTTAATGACCAGTTTTTAAGGATGAGTTCTACTCATGTGTTTAGTTGATTGCTCAATTGAATGTTTTGTTTTTAAGTATGAGAGGGGGTGTTGCTCAATCCTTGCCATTGATCCTGAACTTTGAGTGTCCCACTTTTGATGCAGGCACAAGATTTCAGGCAACAGGGTACAAAGATTAGAAGGAAGATGTGGTGGGAAAACATGAAGATAAAGCTGATAGTTATGGGTATTATCATTGCAATCCTTTTAATGATAATCCTTTCCATTTGCCCTGGCTTTAATTGTTGATGCGCAAACCCTTTTCCTCACGGGGTCTGCTGTCTCTTACTAATGTTTGTTCCGATCAATCTTCTTCTTCTTTATCATATCTTTTTCGTTCTTTTTTTTTTTTCCATTCTTTTTTTCAGTTCTTCTAGTGAGAGTTCATTCATTTTTAGTTCTCATCTTTTGAGAAACGATTTACCTTGTATGCTACTGTATGTACAGGTTGTGTATATGCATGGATTCCTTTTATGAGGGAACTCTTACAGTTTTGATTCAATTAATAAAATGTTCCCATTACCTTATCAAATATATAAATAAAATGTCCCCTTAGCATCTTTCAAGTTAATTTTGCAATATTTGAGAGACTCAAGTCATATTCCACTAGTTGAATGGATTGGTAGTGATCTATTACTATCTATTTTGGTTTAATTTGACGGAAAAGTGGAAAAATTAATTAAATTAGTGAAAGTATTGAAATAGATGGAATTAAAAATATGAATGTTAATAAGGTTAGATGAAATAGTAAAAATCAAACAACTTACTTCAAATACATGAGACAAAGCCTATGGTTATTTTAATAAAAAGAAATTTCTTGTTTATTTTTTACATTAAATGCTTTTATGGTCCACAATTCGAAACATTTGATAGAGTCAAAAGAGTATTAAATATCAAAATTTGATAATCTTATCAGTTCCATGCTTCAAGAACTATGTTGTAAAAAACATAAGATGAGTAAAGTTTCATTATGAATCAACTACTTTATTTTTTCTATTAAAAAATTTACATATTTTATATCGTTCATTGTTCACTTAATGAGAACTCTTGTAAAACCTTTCATTGAAAAAATCTCGGCTGCATGTATTTGAAGTTTTACTCACTCAAAAAATGAGAGAAGTCTTGAATTTTTTTATAAAAAAAAAAAAAGAAGAAGACAATTTTGATAAAATCCACGTATATATGTCCATAATTCTCTACTACCCATGAGTCGAAAACATTAAATGCACAGAAATTCTGATTGAATCCAACAGTGGTCGATCAGGTCCAACAACTTTTATGGTCAAAACATTTTACAGATTAGATACCTGTTTTTATTTATTTAATGCGCATTTTGCAACATTTAATGGGCAAAATCATACTACTGAAACCATCTCAATAGTGTGTTTGTTGGAGTCCACAACATTAATGAAGATCGCTAGCATTCACTGTCCTCTTTGAAAAAGTTGATAGTATTAATGAAAGTGAGAAATTATTTTAATTTTAATTACAGTTTTTAAATTAAATTAGTTAATCAATTAAAAAGGTATTAATTGTTTATCGTTTAAAAATCACACTTTTTGAATATGAACTGATTCAAAAAAGAATAATTTGTCGTAAAAAGATTCAATAATCAAATAAAATAGAACGCCAAACTTTCATATGGAAACGGAACTTTGGATACAACAAACTGTTAATCATTTTACCACAGCCCTAATATTTGGTTCCTCAATAAAAGGAAGATATCCCTGCAAACTCAACTAAATACTTAAAAAGCTAAAATCCATGATATTATCTACCTACCAAACACCACATAACCATGAAGAACTAGCCCTAAATGGAAACACAGAAATGAGAAACTAGAAAGGAGTTGAAGCCAATCAAGGCAAGGGAAGGGCACCACCACCAGAACCGGCAGCAGGTGGGCTGCCCGTGCCACCCAACCCAACTGCTGGTACTGCACCGCCTAGCCCTCCTGTCCCACCGAGTCCGGGGCCGCCGATTCCACCCAGTGAGGGCAAACCAACGATGCCTGCGGCACCGCCGACGCCGGCAAAACTGCCAATACCACCATATGTTATGAAGTTCTTCTGGTCCTTGAGGCCTGAACCGGTTGGAACGTTGTTCTTCTCATTTGGGTCAGCTTCAACGTGCATGTTGTTCTCATTCTGACTTGCTTCAGTCGGGACAATCCTTCCACTTGTCTGTACTACTACTAGTGCTAAGGCTACCATAAAAAACAAACACAACCTTGCCATCTCTCTCTCTCTCTCTCTCTCTCTCTCACAGTTGGAGTTTTGAGAGTGATTTTAGCTGTTGCTGTGATTTTATGCTGTTGTTGCATTCTTATATAGAAGAGTGTTGGAGAGGGGAAGGTAGGAACATTAAAAGGAAGGTTAAAAGCCAGACATTGAAGAGGAAACAAAATCAATATAGCAGCAGAATAGACTATTAGTTTATAATATAGCATGAAACAGAAAACATCTGATTACTCATCCATCGTACACGTGTTTATGTGCATGGCCATGATTGATTGAACCGGATGGTACTGCTTGTTTTTATTTGGTTTCTTATATTAAAAAGCATATTAAAAGTTGAATTACAGAGCTAGTTGGGCTCCTGATTTGATCACTTTTATGTTTCATTTAAGGGACATTACTTTTGTGTTTATGACAAAGATAATACTATAAAATATATTTTTCTTTAAACTAGTACAAGGGCCGTGTGTAGAACCCAGTTTACGATGAACTCAAGCTATTAAAATTATTATTTTTTGAATTTATATCTAATTTTTTATAATACCCATTTTGTGCATCTTCACTATTAGATTAATCCTGATAAAAAATATTTATGTTTTAATATTAACAAATCAAGATTTATAATGATTTAATTATAGCGTAAAATTCCTAGAGATGAACCTATTTTTTGATACATTTCGATCCAAATATCGATTAGATCTATCTTTTAGACAAATGTCATTATTTAAATAATAAAGAGTGGAAGTGATTCCTCTTTTTATCAAATTTTGAAGTCGAAATCAATGTCCTATTAATTGTTTTAAATTTTCGCTCACTCAATTACCAACTTCTATTGAAAAACATCCAAATTTCAATGCATGAATTGTAGAGAGAGAGAAAACGCGTGATTGAATGCAAGCAATGACCCAAAACAGCAAAGAAGGCATGTGAACGTGAAACCACGCGGTCTCAAATTTCTTACTCATTACCATATAACGATATTAATACATAACATTGAGTGAGGCAATAATGAGCCCATGGAGGTGAAACTTGGGTCGAGTTTTAATCTGATATGAGAAATTAGTGGATTTGGATTATTTATTTGTATATTTTGAGTTGAGTCGGGTTAAATTGAGAAAAAAACCCACATAAAATTTGGTTAAGGTTGGGTTGAAAATTTTAAAATCAACCTACTCCGACTGCACCAGATTATAAAACAGTAGCAATTAGGGCTAAAAATCGGATCGAGTCGGTATTGAGTCAGCACTCGAATTGAGTTGGGTCAAAAATTTGAGTCGGATCGGATTGAGTAATTTGGGTCCACAATTCGAGCTGGATTCAATAAGTTTCGACATAGATTAGATTGAATTTATTAAAACCCAGCCCGATCCACCCGAGTTTAAACTCTATGCCTTTTAAATCAAACCACTCAACACATCTAACTTGATTTAATCATCGACTACTATGATTTTAACTATGGACCAATGATCGACTTCTCAACATTCAAAACTCAGCCTTGATTTAAAATCTCATTCAATCAGGAAATCAAAATTTTAAAAAGATTTTAAAAAAACTTGTGAATTTATTCAACTCAAAATCATGCCTAATCGAGTTGATTCGAACTGACTCACACGAGTCTTTTTGAATTTTTTAGTAATATTTCTGATATAGTCTAATGCATCATCGGTGAAAAAAAAATCTACTGAGTTAATATTATAATAATACGTTGCACATTTAATATTCAACATTCCCTCTTATTTTTCAAAAAATTGAATGCTTAATGCAATGAAAAATAGTAGGTAAGGATCTCATTGAATTTGTATTCGGGTCTTGCATCTCATTGGATTTGGAAATCTAATCTTGCAGCGTATCAAATTCAATCTTCTTTTGACTGTAGGTTTTTACTGTAAAAGTTTTACTGTTGCTGTGTTTATGGCTCTTTCATGCCCTTCCCAAAGCAAATAGTAAATCAATTGGCACTACTGATGACACAACAGTCAATTCTTACCTGGTAGAAGTGAATAAATTGCAACATTAATGCCCGATGAGAAAAAAAAAAATTTAAATAGTAAAAATCTTTCATAGAAAATGGCTGTAGAAACAAAAAGATCAGTATAAGAAGTCTTCAAATAATTTTTCAATGATTTTCTTTTATTTACGAAGGTATTCACGTTTTTTAGAGCATTCAATTAATTTTTGAGTCATGTTCAAGTCTGTCTATTTACACACAATGGATAATTTTATTTAGAGTGGCCCTTTGGGGTAGATCAGGAATTGAACTCAAGATTTCATTTTTTATTTTTTTTGATTAAAATGTGGAAAATTCAGACACAATCCTAATAAAATCTCCACGGATGAGTCCACTACCCCTAAGGTACATCAATGTTAGACCATGGGGCTCGAACCTGCAACATGTCGCTTCCTGAGGCGGAAGGCAACCAGTTGAACTAACCCATGTGAACATTGAATTTGTTTTTAATCTCTAATTTAAAGCCTTTATCTATTCTTATCTGGTTTTCAATACCCTGAGCAAGAAATAGCAACTTACATTTACTACTGCTCTATCATGAAATGGATTCATCCACTAAATATGAGAGGATGGAGTATTTGTTTCCATTGTCACATGCAGCAACCCACACAGTGACATGCAAGTGGGACACTAATGTTGGGCCGATAGAGATCAAGATGGATGGCTCAGATTAATTAAAGCAGCATATGTGCAACAGCAATAGTCATGTGAGCCCCTTTCAGATTATCGACGGTGTATAAGGTATTAGGTTACAAATATGGTTCATTGGTGATTGGATTGGTTGTAAGAGTTTAATTTACATAATTTAGGTGGTATTTTTTTTACATAATTTTAGATATTTTTTCTACATTTTTTGACATATTTTATATTCATATCGAATTTTTCTTATTTTATAATTTTAGATATTTTAGATTGAAAATATTTTATATTCATATCGAATGGAGTAGACCCGCGGATTTGAGAGTTCAAAGTTCAAACTGTATTTGTTCAACGATCCAACTTTGAAGTATGAATTTTGAATCAAACATAAAATATTTATCATAATTTTTATAAGTGAAAGTTTCATTTTAATAGGGATTGGCAGAGTACTCAGAAATCATTTAGGTGAAACATCCATCATGTTCAATGAGTCAATAGGAGTGAAGGATGCAAATGAAGCAGAAATTCTCAATATTAGAAGAGCTCTTGTTATTTGACAGGTTTATGGCCAAGGAAGCTTGATTATTGAGGGGATTCAGCGAAAACTCTTAAATGGACTTCAGGTGTGAAATGCTCACCTTGGAGATTGACCAATGTGGTTAGAAAGGTGAGAGACTTGGCAAGTGGGATGGGTGTCTCATTTGTCAAAATTGGGAAATCAACTAATGGTGTGGCAGATTTTTTCGCCAAACTTGGAGTCGACAACCACTAGGAGGGTGTTTTTCTTATTTAAGATTTTCTCTTTGTCTTCTCTCTTTTTAGGCCTTTTCATGTACTTTCTTCTCCTCTCTTAATGAATTTTTTGATGATTGCTCAAAAAAAAAAAAAGTTTCATTTTAATAAATATTTTTATGTTATTAATAAAAAAACAGCATAATTTCCAACTTTAGGCAAAGTCACTTTGTGAGAACATCAGACCCATACCAGACTCAGTCAATGACTCTATTCTATGTATTATTTTATAACAGATGAAAAAATAATGATAATAATGAAGATGATTAACATTCAGATCACTTACAGCCTACACCTATGATCACCTGGTAAAATTTGACTTGATTCAATTATTCGAATCAAACTTGAGTAGCATTTTAAATGGCTATGCATTAAAGTTTTGTGATCTAAATCCAAAATAAATTAGAACCGACCAACCCATTTAATAAATAACTAAGTAATGGGTTAAAAGTTGTTAACCCAAACTTGCACCGACTTGACCGAATGGATCCATTGCTAGGTCTACTCGAACCAAGTCCTAGCATTTTAGATGTGTATTGATTCAAAATTCAGATCATATGTCTGAACCTATTTTATTTAATTTAAAGACAGATAAATTCATAAACTGAACTGGAAAAGACAACTCAAGTCTCATAATTTCTTTTGTAATGAGAGAAGAATCTTTAATTCAGAAGTTCATATATTTCATTCTGATTTTTCAACACAGAACACATTGTTGATTAATTAAAGTTAATAAAGACCAGTTTTATTGATGCAAATGACAAGAATCTTGCCCTTTACAACACACTACGTCGTCTTATTCCTACTTCCAAACTCTCTTAGATCATAGTTTGATGAATTTCACAAGAAGAGGAGGAAGATATAACATCTGTTTTTTGAGTCACTTGCTACAGCAACACCATACTTCAGCACCGCCTGCCACACAGTGTCCATCTGTAAATCCACGATTAACGCAGTCATCTTCACAGCTTGGACTGCAATCCTCTATGCAGTAACCCTTCTCCGCTAATTCGTCTGCTGTGACTTTCAGTCTTACTGGAAAAAAAAAAAAAAAAATTTGATAAGATGGAGAGTTTAGAACCAGAGCGCGAGTGATTTTGAGCTAATGATTTTCATATTCAAACACATAAGATTTCTTCACAAATCACAAATCAAGAATAAGATGATTCTTTTCCATGTTGCAAGTTTCTCATCTACGTATTTATAGTGATTTAAATTTCTCCATGAATGCTTGTGATACGGCTCATTTTAGGACCATTTACTATTCTACCATCACACTATCCAAGGGATGAAACTCGACCCAACACGCATGACGAGTCGGGTCGAGTTGAGAAGATAAAAACCCACATGGAATTTGGGCCGAATTGGGTTGAAGAATTTTCAAGTTAACCCATCTCAATCCGACCCAACCCGACTAAAATTAGGCTAAAACGGGTTCAGAATTCGAGTTGAGTAGGGATAAAATTAGCCTTGAGTTTGATTCACGCTCAATCTCAACGGGCCACTCTCCGTATATTTATCTGGTGTGTGTGGATTGAGAGGTTTACACATATCCTTGAGATTAATCTCACCTTTAATATAAGATATGAATAATTGTATTATCCAAAAGAAGTACTTGCTCAAGCCTTTTGATACCTTATAAAAACAAATGGTATTACATCAAATATAACTTGAATTACAGCAAAATAGAAGATATATTTGTACACTGGATGAGAATGATAATGAGCTTCACCTGCTACAGAAGATGAGACGAAAAGAAATAGTAGAAATGCTAATAGCTTCATGTCTGTGGAGGAAGCCATTTTCATGAATGATTTGTGAAAAAAGAGTTTAGGGCCGGGCCCCCTTTAATAGCAGGGCTTAGGGCTTCAATGGAGAGAGAGAGAGACTTTAAGTGCTGTCCTTATCCCAATAGATTCCTTTCTTATCTTTATTTCTTGTTTTTAGTATATTAGTCAGAAATAGAGTGAAGTACTTATGGCTGGAATATTTGCATTCTACCATCCCATTTGAAGAGACTAAATGCCTCCAAATCAGCACTAGTTTTAGCCTTTAGGCCATGGGCATGATTTTTTTTTTTTAATTATAAGGAATCTTGATCTAGCCATCTAAGTCAGGGGTATAAATCTCGACTAATATTGTGTGTAACGGTCGAGATGTATAGGCCGTACCAGCGAGATATTGGCCGATATGACCGAGATCTCGCCGAATCGGCCAATACATATTTATACGGCCGATATTTGTCAAAAAAAAAAATTTAAGAGAGAGAGATTTCAGCCAAGATGCCAATATCTCGGTAAAAGTGACTTTTGTACCCCTAATCTAAGTTAAGCAGCAAATGGCAACAATCCAAATTCAGCAACTAAAATGAATTTGTTTGGATGTATTCAAATCTTTCATGGTAAATTCCCGAGTCCAAAACCTTATATTTCCCTCTGCTCTTTCTTCTTCTTACACTAAGAATTTCATATACCCCTAAAAATGGATTTATTCTCTCATGTACACTCAAAACATTGACCTATGTTTATCAGATTTTATAAAGACTGAGTGTATCCAGTAATTGATGTCATCTGAATGTACCCAACTAGTCCCCTGTAAAAGATATTAGATGAGATTAAAATAACATATGTATCGATCGATATTTGTAACTATGTTTGAACTTGAAAATGAAAATGAAAAGAAATAGTAGAATGCAACAAAAGCCGGGCTCATGAAATCTGGAGAAGCCAATTTTTTTTTTATGACATTTTTTTATTAATCAAAGTGTTAAAGCTTTTTAAAGCACCCAACTAATCCTTAGGACATGTGAAGTCTTTCTACTCACACACAACGAATAATTCTATTTAGAGTGGCCCTTTGGAGTAGAATGGGAATAGAACCCAAGACGCTCACCTTCTGAGGTGTGTTCTTGACCATCAGACTGAAAATATTCAAACCCCAATTGACAGTTTTATACTCGAAATGAATTGCATATTTTATTGAAATCGTTTTAATCTCTAGTTTAAACCCTTTATCTATTCTTATCAGGTTTTCAATACCCTAAGCAAGAAAATAGCAAATTACATTTCCTACTGCTCTATCATGAAATGGATTCATCTACTAAATATGAAAGGATGGAGTTTGTTGTAAGAGTTTAATTTACATAATTTAGGTGGTGTTTTTATTTATTTATATAATTTTAGATATTTTGTCTACATTTTCTGACATATTTTATAGTCATGTCGAATTTTTCTTTCTAAGAATATAATACTCCATTAAAATATCTGTGATTATAAAACAAAATGATATAAAAATGAGTTTTTTAAAATTTTCCCCATTTTTTTTATATTTTTAAAATTTTACTAGTAAAAAATTGAACTTTCAATGTTTGTTTCATCCAGACTCCGGAGTTGACCCGGCGATTTGAGAGTTCGAACTGTATTTGGTCCACGATTTCAGTTGGTTCCAACTTTGAAGTATGAATTTAGATACTAACATAAATTAATTATCATAATTTTTATAAGTGAAAGTTTCATTTTAATAAATATTTTATATGTTATTAATAAAAAAAATTCATTTTATCTCCAACCTTTATGCTTTGTGAGAACATCAGACCCATATCAGACTCAGTCAATAACTATTATTTTAAGTCTATATTATTTTATAACAGATGAAAAAATAATGATGATAATGAAGATAATTAACATTGAGATCACTTACAGCCTACACCTGCGATCTTTAAGCAAGGTTAGACTTGGTAAAATTTGATTCAATCTGATTATTCGAACCAAACTTGAACAGCATTTTAAATGGATATGCATTAAAGTTTTGTGACCCGAATCCAAAATAAACTAGAACCGGCCAACCCATTTAATAAACAAGTAAGTAATGGGTTAAAAATTGTTGACCCGAACTTAAACCGACTTGACCGAATTGATCCGTTGCTAGGTCTACTTGAACCGAATCCTAGTATTTTAAATGGGTATTGATTCAAAATTTTGATACTGTAAACCACCGCCCAACAATCAGATTATATGTCTGAACCTATTTTATTTAATTTAAAGACAGATAAAACTCATAAACTGAACTAGAAAAGACAATTCAATTCTCATAATTTCTTTTGTAATGAGAGAAGAATCTTCAATTGAGAAGTTCATATATTTCATTCTGATTTTTCAACACAAAACACATTGTTGATTAATTAGTGTTAATAAAGTCTAGTTTTATTGATGCAAATGACAAGAATCTTGCCCTTACAAGTCTTATTTCTACTTCCAAACTCTCTTATATCATAGTTTGATGAATTTCACAAGAAGAGGAGGAAGATATAACATCTCTCTTTTTGAGTCATTTGCTGCAGCAACACGATACTGTACCCCTGGATGTGACACAGTGTCCATCGTTATATCCACGATTAATGCAGTTATCGGCACAGCTTGAAGTGCAACCCTCTGTGCAGTGACTCTCCGCCACCTTCTCCGGTAATTCGTCTGCTGTGAGTTTCAGTTTTACTGGAAAAAGAAAAAAAATTGATAAGATGGGAGAGTTCAGAATCAGAGAGCTAATGATTTTCATATTCTAACACATAGGATTGTTTGATGCGAGGGACGTGTATTCTCTCCACGTCGTCCTTTACTCGATGGCATGTGCCTGTAAAAACCGCTCAAAAAAAAAAATTAACACATAAGATTTTATTACCAAAGAGTTATAGATCAATAGTCACAAGGCCGCCAAATGTATATTTGTGATCTAAAACTTTTATTAAAAAATTTGATAGAATCGATCAACTTAATCACATTTAAAAAGAGTGAGATGAAAACGATTTCACTATCTTTAATAAATGAGTACTTGCTCGAAACTATTTGAATTTTGAATTTTGAATTTAGAAAGAATATCTTGTAAAAACAAACGGTATAACATCTAATATAACTTGAATTACTGCAAAATATAAGATATATTTATACAACTTGTTTAGTAATTTAGAGAGTATGCTACGAGATTATTGAATGAATGAACTTCACCTGATACAGAAGATGAGACGAAAAGAAATAGTAGAAATGCTACTAGCTTCATGTCTGTGGAGGAAGCCATTTTATGAATGATTTGAATAAAAGAGTTTAGGGCCGGGGCCCTTTTATAGCAGGGCTTAGGGCTTCATTGGAGAGAGAAAGAGACACTTAACTGCTCTCCTTAACCCAAATCCCCAATGGATTCCTTTCCTATCTTTATTTCTTGTTTTTAGTAATATTAGGTAGAAATAGAGGGAAGTACTTAATCTAAGTGTTTCCTTTTATGGGTGGAATATTTGCTTTCTACCATCTCATCAGCACTAGTTTTGGGCCATGGCCATGAACTCCTTTTTTTTTTTTTTTTTTAAGTATAAGGTATCTCCATCTCACGTGGGAGGTAAGATTAATCTCTACATATGATTACCCACCAGGTGAGTAGCCCAAATGGTCCTTGGTGTGGGGTTTACTCCTCATGTCCCGAGATCAAACCTTGGTGCTATCACCTGACTTATCTGGGCTGGCTATGTGGGCAATGGTGGTACAGGCCCCGAGAGATTAGTCTTGTTGGGGTTAATACCTCAAGGATACCCTCGTTATTCAAAAAAAAAAATCTACCTATGATTAAATTAGTTCGAGAAGGATCAAACTCGAAATCGTTGATCTACTCTCATGAGTTCAAGCATAGAAATATCTATTGATTTATTTTATAACTAAAGTAATTTTATTGATAAATAAATATCAATTTAACCTGAAGGAGTTGACGTGACGGTTAAGAATCCGCTTTAGAATGAGCCTATTATATATGACAGTCTTGCAAATGACATTGATCAAAGAAATTATGTCATCTCACAACCTTTTATATCACAAAAACAATTCATAAAATCAAACTTCTCTGTTTTTTTAATGAATTTTCTTCTTTACTTTAAAGTATTTAAAGGACAAAAGTGGGACTCAAGCCTTCCAAGTCACCAAATCCAATCTTATAATCCTCTTTTCTATTTTTGTACTATTTTTTAGATGAACTTTTTGTATTTTTTAGTTGTTGAAATAATAATATGAGTCAAAGCCTTCCAACTTTCTAAATTCAATTATGAAATTCAGTTTTAATTTTACCTATATTTTACAAATTTAATATATTTTTTTAATCATTAATGTAGTACCCCCACCCAAAGATCCTACATCGGTTGGGAACTTCAGTGGTGGGGCCTTATTTGAGAGGCAGCAACCCTTCCCATTGTGAGGCCTTTTGGGCTTGGTCATGTGGGCCAGGGCCCAAAATAAAACCGTGCGGGTCGGGTAGAGTCCAAAGCTAATAATATCAAGATGGGGTAGGGTCGAGTAGTCACAAGTGGTATCAGAGCACACTTCAACACTCGGACTGTGAGGGCTCTCTATTTGTGTGACTTGCTTGCCTGTGTGTAGACCCCTGTCAGTGTGATGAGACAAAACCGGGGACAGCTCTGGTCTTAAGGGAGGTGGATTGTAGCACCCCCACCCAAAGGTCCCACATTGGTTGGGAGCTTAGGTGGTGGAGACTTTATTTGAAAGGGGGCAACCCTCCCCATTGTGAGGCCTTTTGGGCCAGGGCCCAAAACAAAACCATCCGGGTCGGGTAGGGCCCAAAGCAGACAATATCACGATGGAATAGGGTCGACTCGTCACAATTAATATGAAAAGGTGTGATAAATCAATCCATCTTAACTAGCTATTATTTGATCAATTTTCTTTGTTATAAAGTATCCTTTGTCCTTACTCTAGGCCTATCACTTATCACAAAGATATTATAAATTTACAATCATCAGTCGATAAACCTTGTTTAAATATTTATCATAGTCAATCCAATGCCATGTTTTATGATAGTGCATAAGTGGTCTACAAGATAATCCTTTACCTTTATTAATATGAAAGAAATTACTTTTATGATGGAGAATTTCGAGACCCCACCTCTTTTCGAATGGAAAGGCGTTTGGTAAAAATCCAAATGTATGCAGACCATCACAGGCTATAAAAAGATAAATTTAAATAATTATCAAATAGAATTTTCTAAGACTAAAATTGGTAAGTTTGACCCATTTATCCTCTAATGGCCTATTCTATAGCGGCTCTCACTCTAACTAAGAAGTCATTTACACCTCTTTGACGACTTTCACATTAACACCAAGTAGCCCTTTACCTAAAGACTCACTATTCAAACATAGTTTAGATAGCGATCCTCTCATGAGCATTTTGTCTAACCCGACACGGGTTTCACTATATTGCTCATTTTGTCCTTCGAACCTGCTCGCCAACCCTTCAAATCAACTCGCCAGATCACTGACCCTTCTATTGCAGTATAAATCAGCTCATTGACCAGCTCACTAACCAGCTCATTGAAATTTAGATAAGTGAGATTGTTTATTCATATAGAACAGCAAATCGGATCACTGACCGATTCACTGAAATTTATCTAAATGAGATTGTTTTTTTATATAGAACATCAAATCGAATTACTGAAATCAGATCATTGACCGGCTCACTGAATTTTTTTTTTAAACGCTTTTGTATGACAGTAGAAGGATAAAATGGACAATACCCCAAATATCGTGGGAGAATCGCTACATATTAAATAATTAAAAAATAGAATTTTGTAAGACTAAAATTGGTAAGTTCAACCCATTTATACTCTAATGGCCTATTTTACAGCGGCTCTCACTACGAACTAAGAAGTCTTTTGTACCTTTGATGACTTTCACATTAGCATCAAGTAGCCCTTTACCTAAATTATCATGACCATGATTCAGACATAAGACCTTTACTATCCAAACTCATGATTCCCATCGTGGTTTTGATTTGGTTGAAGCACATGAATGAGATCACGTTCACAACCACCAACAAAGCAAAAAGACTCACTTCTTTTACATGACAGACTATTCTCGATTCTCCCAGTCACAAGATCAAAGATTGAAGCCACACATCCTCCCTCCTTTCTTGAGCTGAATCGAGTTGAAACCACACATTCTTCCTCCTTTCTTGAGGTGAATCGAGTTGGAAGATGGTTGGGTTGTATTCTCATTTAATCTGGTGGGTGGAAGGGTTGAGAAACCTCCCTTTTTTTCTACTGTATAAATACAGAACTTCAATCCATACCGAAGACATATCTACTTGAATTCCTTTTCAGATTGTCTTCTTCGTTGGGAAACAGTTTAGTCAAAATGCGGGTTATGGATTATGCATCTTTGTTGATCATAGCTGCTGCACTTGTTCCGCTCCTCAGTGAGGTCGCAGCAGAAGCTGGCAATGGCGTTGTTGACGACAAGCACTTCTTTAAGAAAGCAAATGGTTTTAAGAACGGCTTAGGCAATGGTATTTTCAAGGGAGGGTTTACCCATGGTAGGCAGGGAAACGGTGGTTTCCTTGGAGGTGGGTATGGTGGACGAAACTGGGGCAATCCAGGATGTGGTTGTGGTGGAAGAGGTGGTAGTCCTGGCGGTGGATATGGTGGCGGAGGTGAAGGCGGCAATGGTGGTGGTAGGGGTGCAGGTGGCGGAGGTGAAGGCGGCAATGGTGGTGGTAGGGGTGCAGGTGGCGGAGGTGAAGGCGGCAATGGTGGTGGTAGGGGTGCAGGTGGCGGTTATGGTGGCGGTTATGGTGGAGGTGGTGGTGGTGGTGGAGGAGGTGGTGGTTCAGGTGGTGGTTCAGGTGGTGGCTATGGTGGGGGCTCTTACGGTGGACGTGGTGGTGATGGCCGTCATTAGTGGGCTCTACTGAGCAGATATGGTGGTACTAGTATCTGGTGTAAGATTTTAATAGTTGATGTGAGAAAATTGCCTTAGAAGAATAATTTCTCTCTGTAGTCCACTATTGCTGGAAGCAATGTAATAAAACTAACATTATGTTATGCATCATAATTTAGTTGAGTTTATTAATTTAATGGAAAATTTCGATTCTAAAATTAAGAACACTTTGTCAAAAATATCATCCTTAGAATCCCTCTAATGATTCATTTGGTTAGATTTTTGTTTTATATTTTGTGAGAAATATTTCATTAATGAAAATAGAGGTACAACAGCATAAAGGAAAACCCAGAGCATGTAGGATGTGGCCCGAGGTCTTCGATATGTTCGAAACGGATAACTTCATTCCTACGCAATCTCCTAATGTTCCTAACGATCAATTTCCAGTGGAGATTCTTTCTTCCACTAACACAAACGATTGCATTAGCAGAATCACATTCAATGATAAGGTTGTTATATTCAATACTAGTCCAAAGGGGTTGCTGGCCTAATCGCCCCTAATTCGACTTCATTGGATTCCATGACCACTACAGATTTTAAAGGTTAATAACATCTTATCCTTATCATCATGAATGACCTCTCCAATCCCTATCGAACAGGATTTGCCCTCAACTTATATCTAACTTTTATGTTTGATTGTTTTGATTTGATAAGAAATTTCCATGTTTCAACTTATTGCCTAATAATCTACAGTAAGACTTTTAAAAATTACATGATGAAATAACAATATATTATAAAATTAACCTAATTCTTTCAATGGGCTATCACATCAGCAAAACTATCTAATCACGCTTGTCACTCTCCAAAAGGTGGCAGCTGAATCCCTGCTTGGAACAATGATATGTGAATTAAATTTTTAAGCAAAGGCCTGTTTAAGGGCACTCAATTGGTTTAGTTGAAGTAATCTGTAATTAATGTAAAGTACACTTGTAATATGGGCTGCTTATATGATCGCTACAACTATAACATTAGGTATTAGGACTCATCGAGATAACAATAATATCATTTTGTATATTCTTAAGCAATCAACAACTTTAAAAGAAAAAGAATATATAACTATGATCCCATTGGAAACCAAGTCAGACCCTTAATTGTCTCTAAATTTTTGAAGAACTTAGACACACCAGTCAATTTAATTTGTATTGGTTTAGGTACAGGTGCAAGTTGGATTAGGAGAATCAAACTTAATTAAAAGCGGGAAGAAAAAGTAAAACTTCCAGAGAATAGAAAAGAAAATAAAGGTCACTGCCTAAGGGTTGGCCCAACGGTCAAGCTGACCACCTCATGAAGTGAGTCTTAAGTTCAATTCACGCTCAACTCCAACGGGTCACTCCCCTATAGACTTAACCGTTGGGTGTGGATTGAGAGATTTACACAGGTCTATGGGATTAATCTCACCTCCAATGTGAGATAGAGATACCCATATTATCCAAGGGAAAAAAAAATAACAATAATTAAGATGAAGGCTTCACCCCATTGAGCCGTAAAATGAGCTCTACCTAAGTATTCTCATCAGAAGGTTCATTCATTAACATACGAAAAATGACTGTTACAGGATTCTAAAACAGCTTCTCATTCGGTAGTATCTAGTCCACATGGTACATCTCCTATGGCCCATTTTTAGGAATTCTATCAGAATTTTATAATTTTCCAATTTGAAAATGGTATAGGTAAGGGCAATGGGTATCACCAGTGGGGGTTTTACGGTTTCCTGCGGTTTCCCACACGTAAATTCAAAAAAAAAAAATGTAAATTTGGTTAATTTTGTAACTTGAGAATTCTGACTAATAATTCTATGTTCAAGATTTAAGAATTCAACTTCCACCAGACTAGAATTTGTTGGGATTTTAAGAAATCTACAAAATCCAGATTCTGCGTAAAGATGTTGCAGAAACAAACGTGAATAAATAGGTCCAGATCAAATACACTGCTAGTTTGCAAAAATTAGAGAGCTGTACTTAATTTACATGTCTTTCATTCTTGAAAGGTATACATGCTTTTAAATTTCAATTAATACACATAATACATCTGTGTGTGATACAGACTGTCAAACTTTTCAAAATCATATGATGAGTGGAACGGGTTAAGAACAAAGTCCCCCAAAGATGAGTTCAATTTCGTGAATTTTGGTGTTCTTACCCGGAAATAAAGGTCATGATCTCGACTTCTGATTGGCAGGCCATGTTTGATCAATGATACAAACAATTTCAGCTTACTGATCTTCATAAGCATCCCTAGAACTGCAAGCATCTGAAGGGATGTTGATTCCTGCAAACCCAACCATGATGGCAGCACCTCCAAGATAGTCCATTAGATGAGGGGGGTAACCTGTAATTGTGTCCACAACGGCAGCCATTGGGACCTGAATCGTGAGACCAGCGGTTGTTGCCGTAGGAGTTGTCAGAAGAACAGCTTTTGCCCATAAGTAATCACTCAGTACATTATCCAGCAGACCTGAACAGCATGAGGGAAGCATGTCAAACTAGTAGCATTTCTTGCTGTTTAATGTTCTCAAAACTAAATGTCAAACAATCTACAATCAGCACCATCAAGCTCACATAAGAACACAGAATTTTCTCTAGGGTATGGCTGGATCAGACTTCCACAACCCAAGCAAGGGAAGCTGAGAATGTCGTGAACACCACCAAGAATTAAAGACGTTAAATAAGAAAATGATACACACCATCCAGCATATCAAATCAAGCTGAGCAAAGGATAACAGCTTCATTTTTCTTTCCTTTTTTTTTTTGGTAAAATTGGAACAATCTTTAAGCAGTTTGTATGTAGCAACTTGCAGTAATTAGCGAACTAAACATGAAAAAATAATAACAATATCAAGTCTGCAGTAAAAAAAAAAAAAAAACTAGTGTTGTGCATAATAGGCTGATGCCACTGCAAGCCTAAAACAGTAAGATCTGCTTGCCACAGGGTCGGTATCTGAATCCTGAGAATTTAGATAGACTCCCAAATCAACAGACTTCTTGCTAAGGAACCATGTGTGTGTGTGTGTGTGTGTGTGTGAGAGAGAGAGAGAGAGAGAGAGAGAGAGAGAGGAAGCAAAGGGAGGAGGCTTTATAGCATCTCAAAACAAAAGAGCATTTTAATCAAAAGACTGTAAGGAGTCTTTGTGAAGTATGAGCTTTGACATTTGAAATTGATGGATTATGAAATTTCTGAAATGAAAGATTTAGCTTCATCAAAAAGCAAATACCAAATGAGGAGTATAAGGATTAGACAGGTTGGGTAAAGGATCCCAGAGTTATTTTCAAGCAAATCTTTGTTTCCATCGTGAAACCAAGAAATAACTCTCACATTCCCAGTGAGGTAAGTTAGGAAATCTTGGTTCAACAGCAACTTCTGACAAAATCCTCACCTTGGATATCCACAAGGTTCATGGTCTCTGATACTTGTTTCCTCTACTGGTCCAATGAGGAATCTCTACATCTTTTTCTCCGTTGTCCCTACACCCATCCCACTTGGATGTTCTAATATTTTCATGGTTTTCAACCACTGGACCAATCTCAGCTTTTCTCCAAATGGTTGGGGCCATGGACCTTTACGATGGCATGGGGAGCATGGAGCAGAAGGAACAAAAGGATATTTTAAGACAAAGCACCACCTCTCAAATAAAGAAAGCATTAGCATCAAAGGAGTCAAGGGGTATCTACAAAACTCAATTGATAGTAATTGGAAGGCAAAGGTGATGAGAGCTTAAGCTGCAAGCAAAGCTCATTCTTTGCTTACTTTTTTCATAACGGGAACTGTAATTCAGGCTGATAATAATAAGGTGTAGCCATTTCCTTTTTGGCCACACTTACCTGTACATTCTTCTTTCATCATCATCCTCAAAGGCGTTTATCTCATCTATGTAAAGTTGCTACTCATAATTGGATTTAACAAAAAAATTCTACGAGTCAACTGCCTATTTTTTCTAGAGTTGACAACAATGAGGACATTCTTCTTTCAATGAATAAATATTTATCAACCAAAAAATAGATAAATATTTTTTGTCACACCAACACCCAAAAAAAATCAGAAACAGAAGGAATCAGCTGATTTCTCTCTAGGGCATGCTCAGACTTCACCCTAAACAATAAAATTCCATATAATTCAATGAAACCCTTGCTTTTGAAAAGTTATAAATCATTATCAGGTAAAACATTTCTTGCGCTGCAAGCTTCCTACTGCAAAAACAAAAACTACTGAACTTTTTAACACTGCAGTATATGATCATAATAGGAAATTAAAGGTCCATCACATTGGATTAGGCAGAACCAAACTAAGAAGTTAAGAAGATTATTGGAAAGACTCGACCTTTATGAGAAACCAATGAAGGAGAATAGTCCCAAAAAGCATAAAATTTACAAGCTCCATACATAATTAACATCTAAGTGCTGGCAACAATCAGTAAATGGATATATGGCATGACGTGATCCTACAATCCCAAACAAATATGCAAAATCAGCTGCACCTTCCCTAGGCACAACCACAGACAAGCCATAAATCTTAAAGAATGCAGAACTGATTACTAAGGCATCTTATAAGTCAACAACCAAAATTCGCACTACAAATTTCAAGATTGCAACAAAGCAATCTAGCAAATCAATAGAGTCAGCCATATCTAAACCTATTATTTCCAACTAAGGCCTTTGGTAACAAATTCCAAAGAATTTATTCCCATGGATGACCATACTATGATCCCTACACTTAGAGATTTTATGCTTACATATCAGATGAATGAGTTTAATCATTGAGGCACATGTATCTCACCAAACTATGTATCTCTCACATGCAAGCTAATGCAATTCCTTTTTAAAGACACTCGTTGAAATGTACATTTAGAACTTCAAACCAGCTGATCTAAACTTACCTTGGCTGATTCAAGCACATCTATAAATTTAAACAATCATGGTTCAACCACCCATTTTCATACTAATTTCCCTTCATAGCTCTCTCACTGACCTCACTTCTTAATGTTTTTATTTGAACGTCTCCTCACATTTTTCTCTCCAATTTCCCTACAGCAAAATCTTCTCCTGTACAGTTAGGCGTGTAACCAAGCTGAGCTCAGCCCAGCTTATGCTTGGCTCGAAGTTGATCAAGCTCAAGTTCCTCCCAATAGCATTTGACAAGGAACCCCAGGGAAAGCAGATTTTAAGATTGTTCAACATCTCCCTCCCTCCCCCTCAAATACAAAATCCATATTTTATAGGCTATTCTCATGATGAGTAATATGGACGAACTACAAGTTACCCCTAGTTTTACACTGAAAAGATACATATGGAGTCTAGCATATGCAAAAGTGTGCAAATTGGTTAATGTTTCTCCATGCATAGCAAAACTCAGTAAGTAGTCTCTTAAAATCATTAGTAACCCAGACAGTGTTGCTCCTACAAGCAAATTAGATAAATAAGTGTGATCACATTGATGACATTGTACAGTAAAAGAAAGTACAAAGCTGTAGGAGAGAACAAGAAGTCAAGGATTAAACTATACCATGTTATGCAAAATATATTGCTGTCCCAATAAACAAACAACAAAGTCAAGATATGAAGATTAAGAAGAAAGCAATTTAGATCAATAGAAACTTTCTTAGAATAACAAGTAAATAAAAGAAAATGCAAAGGGCAATTCTTACTAATATAGGTTGAGGATACAAACCTTTTCCTACAACAAGACCAAACTGCTTCCAGCTGAGTCTATAGAAGGGCTCCAATTTCGTTAGATTCAATGCAATAGCAATGGGTAAAAAAATCAAGAGGTTGAAAAGCCCAAGGAATCCAAGGAACTGCGCCATGCTGGCTTGACCTCCTCCGTTATCTTCGTCAGGGATTTTTTTACGGATCAAAGAGATGTAAATTGAATACAATCCTGCTGAAACAAGAGCAAGAATGTCTCCAAGGAGAGGCTTTGAAGCAACTGCATTTGCTCCTGATTCAGAATCTCCCAAGCTGACTATTATTGTCCCACCCATGCAGAGGAGAACGCTGATTAGCTTCAAACATGTGAATTTCTCACCCAAGAATGCTATAGAGACTAGGAAAGTGAAAAGGCTGGAAGAACTGCTTAAGATGGTGTTCGACTGCAAAACAAGAGGGAAAGCAAGCAACAGTAGAGTGCACATCCAAAAGCTTTACATAAAACATAAGCAAAGAAGAGTAGGTACAGGAAAGGTAATAAAAGTAAAGATTATATATTTATATGAACATCTCTTAGGAAGAGAATGGGAATGGCAATGGAACAATCTATGAGGAAGAGAACAGGAACAGAAATATTAAGTGAATATTATATAGTTAGCTCATTAGAGCTTAAATTTCAATGCGCCAACTCTCAAAAGTAAAAACCAGTATACAGTCCAAGTATACTATAAAAAGTCAACAATAAACTAAAAAAAGCCCCAAAAAAATCTGAAGGCCTTAAATGTCCGACAACTCAAGCCTTAAAAACCATCAAAACAAATGGTTTCATGCTTTTACACTCCTAATAACCCCATAATCTATTATTTATAGGAATGGTAAGATTTGTTAATAGGTACAAATTGTTCCTCTTGTCATATCATATGAATCGTAAGATACTAATGTGTATCATAGGATTTTAACAACAATGAATTGGGGGCATATGCAGGTATCTTTGGTCCATGATAAGCCCCAGAGTACACACTCTTGATCACAAGAAGATTGGCCCTATATCACAGATTATGGGGCTAAGAAAATAGTCCAACCAAGAAAGGATATTTCTTCCAAAGAAAAGGTCACAAACCAAAGTTGCTTACCGTTATAGTTGTATACTTGAGTGAGATTGAAAGTGAGCTGCGCAAGAAACCAAAATGGCGAAATCAAAAGGCCAACCTTTGCCATCCTTGTACGTGTCCAACGCCCTTTTGCATCTAATTGTTTATTAGCATCACTGCCAATCTTAGACATTTGCAGCTGTGTAGATGAACTAGCTTGACTGGGCAATATAATTTTAGAGTCATGATGTTCAATCTCTGCTTCAGATACAATCTCCTTCCCACTTTGATTTATCCATGTCTCATCAACAGATTCAGATCCAAACCATCCCCTTCAATACTAGCATTACTCTTTCCCAGAAGAACATCTTTCTCTGAATCTCTCAATAATTGGATCTTGGACTTGTCCTTGCTACTATGCTTAAACCACAATGATCCTAGAGAATCCTCACAGCATCGTGCTATTTCGATTATAGGAATGTAAATCACAAACAAGGAATTACAAATAGGTAATGAGGAAAGGAGAAACGCCCGAGTCCACCACAGATTGAACGATATAACTGGCAGCTATCCAGATAATTGCAACGGCAATGATATATACTGAACCCAAAGCCCATCTCCAACCTCGGCTCTGCATCTCTTTAAGAGTCCAATGTCAGAGAAAGGGCCCAATAACTTCGCTAAAATCCACATAAATACATTAACTTTAGAATACCCATTAATTGATCAGATTTCTTCTCCCAATTTCTTCAAACTTCAGGTTTCCCAAAACAAATCCAATCAACACTGAGCATAAAACCTATGGAAAGGTGAGATTGCAACAATCTGACAAGGAAGTGAATCAAGAGAAGCCATCATGTCATCACATAACAACTGGCGCAATCTCAGGTTTAAAGCCACCAATAGCCTAAAATAGAGGAAAATAGAGGATTTGGATCAAATTAGATTAAAATTCTACACTCATGAATCTACGAAATAGAACCCATAATTTAAAATGCAACCCCCCAGTTGTCAAATCATTTTATGACAAACAACACCCAAGTTTCATGATCATAAGTAAGTTAATTAATAAGAAGGAATGGCATAAACCAGGAAAAAGCGCAAAACCCATGAAGGTTCTTAATGAACATGGAAAATTAGACAGAAGAACTTCAAATAAAACCATCAAAAATATTTAAAGGAATTCCACCAAAAGTCACCCTGCCATGACCAAAATTTGGGGTTGGGGTGGCCAGTGAACAACAAAGATTTTCAAATGGCTTCAAGAAAACAGAAGCCCACAAATCTGCAAGGAAATAACCCAAGAACTAGATATGGGGGGGAACAGGGGAAGACAGCGAAATATTTACCAGGGAACCCAGCTTTCTAGTTTGGGGCAGTCTCGTGCTGTCTGAACGATGTGTTGTCTCGAGCTGGAAGACCTCGACCATTTGGTCTCATGTATTTTTATTCTATTATTTCCCTTTTTGGAAAATTATCTAATGTGATTTCATTTCCTTAAAATCACCATTTTTGCATTTTTTTTATTTTTAATTTATTTCATTTTTTTTCATTTGTGTACACGTTGGTGTATTTAGACTCGACATTCAATAAGATAAAACATTAATAGTCATTTTTAACATAAAAATTTGAGGATTATGAAAAATGAAACCTTCTAAAAACTATTTGTAAAGAACGTTTTTCTTATTTAAAGCAAGTTATTTTTAAAATAAAAGATTAAAATATTAAAAAGAGAGAGAAAAGAATTTTTTTTTTCTCAATGAAACAACATTCTATTATTTTTTATAAGAACATTTTTTTATATAAATTACATAACTACCCTATTTTTATGGTCTGTCGTAATGCCAAAATTTATAACACCTCTCAAATAATATAGAATAGATCACAATCAAATATAATTTTCTTTACAAATTAGATTTTTCAAAATAAGCTTAGATATAAAAATTTTTAATATTTAAAACAATGAGTCCTGAAAATGACAATCTCTCCTTTTAAATACATTGCCGACTTCCTCTTTAACTTAAAGGAGCTCTAGAGAGTAGAATGTTAGATTTTTTTAGAGAAGCTATATACTTATTATAAAATGAGTTATTCATGATTGATTGAGTGTAATAAATAAAGAACTTCATAATTAAGATATTTCTATTAAAATTTATTCATTCAATCATTACAGCTTTTATAAATATTTTTTTTAAAAAAATCAATATTTAAGCATAAAAATCGTAAATTTAAAATATTTAAATTGGTTTTAAATTTCTTTGTCTACTTTTTTTTATCATTTTTCACAGACTTAGGTTTTAAAACTCAAACTAAAAAATCAATCATCCACATTAAAAAATAAAATCATGGATAGAAAAGTAAAAGGCTTTTGATACCTTTTATTATAACTTTGCACTACTTTATCAACAGAAAAAAAAAATATTCTAACAAACTAATAATTAATCCAACATCCATGAATAATGCACTCTCTTTTTCTTTTTTTCTTTTTTCTTTTTTTAATTTATCTCTCCTAAACAAGAGATCTCGTTTGTCCACGTGTAGATCCATGAAAGCAAAAATCTTAGATGTAGAATGCAAGAAGTTTACAGTCATGAAATTGATCAATTCATATTTTTCAAGTTAATTTTTTAAAGTCTATAAATTTTAAATATTATAAATAAATAAAATTGATAACGGGACACTGCGAGAAGAATTTTTTATTTAAATATGATATATTTGATATTTACTTATAATTAGTTATCATAAAATGCAGTATATGCACCTTATAGGCTATAAAAATATCATCAATATATAGTATATAAAAAATCTTAGTTTGAGACATATTGGTTTTGAAAAATCATTGATTTATATTTAACATTAGTAGATATTTAGAACTCATGATAAAAATGTATGAAAAGAGCTCTATTATTTTGTTATGAGAAAAATTGTCTAAACCTAGTATACTACTTAGCACCATTGTTTAAAAACTTGAAGAGATTGGATAAATTAATCTGAATTGACTTGGCTCGATAGAATTTTGAGTCTAATGGGTCAACAAATTTTCTGAATTTTTTTCATTTTAAAAAAAACTCAATAAAATTTGAATTCCAATTTTTGAACACAGCATATGATGCCCATTCATATGTGATACATTGTTTACTTATACCATCATGAATTGATATTAACAACAAACTATTAATTCATAATCCGGGTAATAGGCATAATGCTCACTCAATCCAACTACTGATCCATCAAAGAATTGCATTTGCTCCTCTTTTGTGTCACTTCTGGTATATCATATTAATTCAATTTAATTGATTAGAATATATTCAATTACAATAGTTTTAAAATTTAATTAGACTCGATTGTATTCAAGAGAGTAAATGAAACTACAAGTTAACATGGCTCAAATTAAATAGACAAATTTTGCTCAAAATTTACACTTTGACATTTGAGAAATTTAACAAGACAAATTTCAGCTTATATTTATTCATATCAGTATTTAAAATGTAGGAAAATTCTCAAGTACTTGTCTATGTAAACATTCACTTAAAAGCGATCAATTAGAGAAGTTTTTATCTAATTAAAACAATTACTGTAGATATACTCCATACGCAAGAGTAAAATATATACATTTATAAATATTTATGATAAGAAAATGAGATATATTTCTTTCGTATATAAATTGGACCCAAATTTAAGAAATATCCTTCACATTTTGAATATTACTTGACTTTTTTCTTTTCTTTTCAAGATAAACCCTTGTGTTGAGAGAGAGAATATCTCAGTGCTAAACTATTGAATACTATTACGCATTTAAAGCTTCGATAGATTGTATATAGTTCATTAGTCGTGAATTTGATGGTAAAATATTCATATGCTCATTGACTCTTATTTTAGGAAGTGGAAGATTTAGATTCGAGTCTTCATAATTTAATTTTAGTGTGATGTAAAGGCAGTTGACTCACCCTGGAAATTTTATGTTGGATATCCTGTGATTTTTCACATGTAAATTTGAAAAAAAAAATGTAATGATAAATTAAAAAAATAAGAAAAAAATATCAGTGTGCCTTTTGATTATGAAAAAATAATAAATTCAATGTACGTTGGTACTAAAAATATGAATATTTCTATGAGTATTATAATAATGATACATCAACATAAATAGCCGAATCCATGAAGATGATATTACTTAGGAAATAGCTTTAGATCACATTACTACTCATTAGCCATTCATTACACAATATTATTCGCAGATAAATGATAGCAGCCGCATTCTTTCTACGTAGTTTTAAGATAGCATGACAAAAAGAAAGCCATGCAACGTAGTGTTCATGGAGATCCACCTATTCCTGCACCAATACCACCTCCGCCTCCAATTCCACCACCTCCTCCAAACCCACCTCCAGACCCTCCACCTATTCCACCACCTCCTCCTGACCCTCCACCTATTCCACCACCCTTGCTAAACCCACCACCTTTCCCGAAACCACCACCGACGCCACCTCCCTTGCCAAATCCCCCACCACTGCCCCCACCGACTCCACCACCTTTTCCAAACCCTCCACCACCACCTTTACCAATTCCACCACCTTTCCCAAAACCACCACCTCCGCCAATTCCACCACCCTTGCCAATGCCGCCACCAACTCCACCACCTTTTCCAAAGCTACCACCAGCGCCGCGGCCTCCACCTTTTCCGAATCCTCCACCTGCACCACCACCACCTTTTCCAAATCCACCACCTGCACCACCACCACCACCTTTTCCAAAGCCACCACCGGCACCACCTCCTCCACCTTTTCCAAAGCCACCACCTCCTCCACCTTTTCCAAAGCCACCACCACCTTTTCCAAAGCCACCACCTGCTCCGCCACCGCCACCTTTTCCAAATCCACCACCTTCACCGCCACCGCCACCTTTTCCAAATCCACCACCTGCACCTCCACCGCCACCTTTTCCAAAGCCACCACCTGCACCGCCACCGCCACCTTTTCCAAAGCCACCACCTGCACCGCCACCTCCACCTTTTCCAAATCCACCACCGGCACCACCTCCTCCACCTGCACCGCCACCACCTCCTTTACCAAATCCTCCACCTGCACCACCACCACCACCTTTGCCAAACCCACCTCCTACACCACCACCACCCCCATGTCCTCCACCAAACCCACCACCAGCACCACTACCACCTCCGAAACCCCCTCCAGATCCACCGCCAACCCCGATACGGCCACCTTGGCCAAACCCATGTGTCTTCTGATCAACTACATTCTCCTCCTCCTCCTCCTTGGTTCTCACTACTTCTCTAGCAAAAACACTGACAACAAGTGCATTGAAAGAAAGCAACGATAGAAGAAAAAAGAAGGTGCAAACCCCTCGCCTCATCACGTATTGCATTGTTTTTGAGAATTTGAGCACGAGGATGTGTGTAATGTTTCAATGATTTGGCTCTTTATATACTGGATTTTCAGACCACTTCGCATTAAATTCAATGGACAGTTGGGCGTTCGCTGTTAGTGAACTCTTAATTGTAGTAGCTGAGATCTGAATTTTCGTGGAAAATGGATACTGTCTCATGTCAGATATAAGAAGATAGGCACATCTACTGGCCACATACTATGTCGACCATGGTTAAGGCATTATTTATAGGCCGCCATTTAGACACTCACCTCGCAAGTCAGAATATATTATTTAAATAATAAAAATAAAGTTATTTTTTAACCACCTTTTATCTCTAAAATTTCTTAAATTAAATATTCAGATTAAAATTTCTTAAATTAAATATTCAAATTAATTATGATAAAATAATAAAAATACTTTAAATTAAATATTCAAATTAATTACGATAAAATAATAAAAATATTTAAGACTTTAAGGACTTTTAATACTTTCAAATGCTTAAAATATAGTATTTACAAATAAAGATATCCATAAGCCGTACCGAAAACACATTTGGAAGTGTCAAAAGACCTTAAAGTCTTAAAGTATTTTTATCAGGTTATCGTAATTAGTTCAGATATTAAATTTGAAATTTTTTATAAATATATAGTACTTCACAAATAACTGTCTATCTTGTCGATGCTATAATAAAATATTCTTTAAAACATAGATAGTTATTTTTTAAGCACTGTGTATTTCTAAAATTTCTCAAATTAAATATCTGGACTAATTACGATAACATGATAAAAATACTTAAAGATTTGAAGGTCTTTTGGCACTTTCAAATGTGTTTTTGGTACAGTTTAGGGATACCCTTATTTGTAAAACAATTTATTTTAAGAATTTGAAAGTGTCAAAAGATCTTAAAATCTTAAAGTATTTTTATCATTTTATCATAATTAGTTCAGATATTTAATTTGAGAAATTTTGAAAATAAAAAGTGCTTAAAAAATAATTTAAATAATACATTACTGTTCCATTATGCCATTCATTGGAAAATGATGAAACTTCATTCGAATGATATAAGAATAAACTGCAGAATCGTTCAGAATGATCAAAAGTGGGAGGACAAAATGCTAATTTCACTAAAAAATTTAAAAACACGTGTATGAAAAAAAAAATACGAATGTCTAAATGTGCAACCTATTTATAGCTCAGGAATATCTATCTCCTTCCAATTTCCACGTGATCAAGTGTCCATTTGAAGCCTACCCCAATAAATGACCGGACCTGATTACGTATATGGTGTGGCCCACCTATTTTATGGCTTTGGATGTGGCACTGGCATTTCTGCCCTCCCCAACTGAATTGAAAATGATTGTACTTGATTAGAACTTTTCATATAAAATTCATTGAGACGTGTTCTCACCCTCTCACCGTCTATTGGCCGACAATTTTTTTTCGACCTATACTTTGTTAACTTTTAATATCCAGTGTGACATTATTAAAATTATAATATATTTCAAGAGTAGTGATTCTCCTACGAGTTATTTGGGTAATCAGATACGAATTTTATTGTATTAATAAATTTACTTTTTATATAAACAGTAAATTTCGGCAAACTAATTTTACTGTTCATGCAATGGATAAAATTTTGATTAGTCGATTTTACTATTTATACAAGGGGTAAAATTTCGGTGAGTCGATTTTACCGTTCATGCGAAATTTCGGTGAACCAATTTTATTGTTCATGCGCAGGGTAAAATTTTGGCAAGTCGATTTTACTTTTCATGCGAAATTTCAGTGAGCTAATTTTACTGAGTTGGTGAGCCAATTGTATATTAAAAAATGTACTTAAAAATAATACTTATCTGACAACATTATATCACCAAAATAAGTGAAAAAATAATATGATACATAAGTTTATGAATTTAACCAAAACTTTTGAGTTTGACTTCTCTCGAACTAATTTAATACATATGATTTATAGATAATTATGTGTATTCTTCACAATTAATCTTACATTAAGTGTGGAGTATAGATTTCTCAAGATAATTTTTTAAAAAAATAAATAAAATAAACAATTTATCATTTGTTTAAGAGAGGAAATGTTCCACTCCTCAACTCTTCAAAGAGAAAAGAAGGAAAGCATAGTTTTGTAAGATGGATTTTTAGTGGGTTTTTTTTAAAAAAAAATTAAGGTATACAAACATTTTATCTAACTAATTTTTAGTGCATATATAAACCTTCCAATCCGCACACGCTGGATTCAGTTTTACAGAACAACAGAGAGACATCGGGTTCTTAGTTAAAAAATTATGTTTAAAGGTTAAAGTTGTTAGATTGTATATGAGTGATTACTCTCCTTAATGGAATGAAAATTTGATAAAATGAAAAGCAACTTTGTATAGAGCTTTTAAAAAAATGCTTCATTGAATGAAAGTAATTTATTTGTTATTAAAAATAGTATACAGCAATAACAGTAGTTAATTAAAGTATCGTTATAGTCATCTAGACGAATAAAGTGAAATTGTTATTATAATTATAAATTATTATTACAATCAATAACAAAAGAGTTGCTCATAAATTGTTTTGTTATTAAAATAAAAATAGAAAAGAAGAAAGTGTCACTTGATTAAACTAGGAATCCACCATTTCTGAGTTTCTAAAAACCTTTGAGCTTAAAAAACACTATAAAAATAAGGTTACAGAAATTGTTGAGTCGACTTGATCAATACAACTCAAATTTAAGATTTTTTTTTAATTTATACATAAAAAAATCAAGAAACAGACAGCGTAAAATTTCCACGAGTAGACTAGTGGCACACCAAGATTACCATTTGATTCTCATTTGACTCGACCGTTACCATTTGAACTCAAGTCGGACTCGGTCACTACAGACTCCATGCTGGACGGCGAACCGTTGTCCCGACTCGGCTTCCTTTTCTATACCATTTCTCTTCAATTCCATGATCCAGACAACAATGGTACGAGGCATCTACCAACTTTCTAGAGACTGCAAAACCATGGCAGAAGTCAAACAGATTCTCGCCCAATCGTCCAAACGGGCATTTCCAATCACCCTTCATCTCTTTCCGCAATCCTCTCCTTCTCTGCCACCTCATCCTACGGAGACTTGCATTTTGCCTCTTTACTTTTCACCCACATTGAAAGCCCCAACTCCTTGTCTACAACTCTATGATTAGAGGGCTCGTGAGCTCTCGCGACCTCAAACGCGCCCTTCTCTTCTACTTCAAATGAATTGCGAAAGACCCATGTCAGATAACTTCACTTTCCCTTCCGTTCTCAAAGCTTGCGCTCTTCTTCTTTGCAGTACAATTCGGTAGGGCGTTCATGGGAAGATTCTCCAGACGGGTTTTTCTTCAGACGATTTTATACGGAGTGTTTGGTGGGAATGTATCAGGATTCAGAGATGTGGGTTCTGCTCGCAGGGTGTTTGATGAAATTCCTGAGAGGGATTCTGTGCTGTGGAATTCTATAATTGGGGGGTATTTGAAATGTGGGCTCTTGCAGCCTGCGCGGGTTTTATTCGAGGCTATGCCTCATAAGAATGTTGGTTCATTTAACGCGATGCTTGGAGGGTACGTGAAATTTGGATACCTCGACACTGCCCAGAAGTTGTTTGGTGAAATGCCGAATAGAGATATAGTTTCATGGAACACAATGATAGGCGCCCATGCAAAATTTGGGTCTAATTAGGAGCAAGAAAACTTTTCAATGACACACCCGAGAGGAATGTGACATCATGGAGCACGATCATTTCCGGGTTCGCACAGAGCAATAGATTCCAGGATGGGCTTGAGATGTTCAAAGAGATGGTTGGTGAGGGGTGAAACCTAACCAAGCAATATTGGTCAGTGTACTCTCCTCGTGTGCTCATATTGGCGCTCTCGAACAGGCATTTGGATTCATGGTTATATTGAGAAACATGGCATTGAATTGGATATCTTAGGCCTCCCTCATAGACATGTACTCAAAGTGCGGTATGCTGCAAGGCGCCACAATGCTGTTTAATAAGGTTCTCAAGAAAGGTGTTTGCATATGGACTTCGATGATCCATGGGTTTGCTATACATGGCCAGCCTCTCAAAACACTGGACCTATTTAGTGAAATGGAGAAAAGGGATCGACCAAATCATATTACTTTTGTGGCTGTATTATGTGCTTGCTCTCATGCAGGATTAGTTGACAGGGGGTTAGAAATTCGATAGAATGTCTAGAGTCTATGGCATTAGTCCGAGGATTGAGCATTACACTTGCATGGTTGATCTTCTCAGCCGTGCAAACCTGTTGGAGGCGGCGCAAGCGCTTATCAGGGCAATGCCGATGGAGCCAGATGTTTTTGTGTGGGGTGCTCTGTTAAATGGTTTTCGGATGCATGGGAGATTGAGATTGTGTTTGGGAGATGATGATGTGAGGAAGGAGCTCGGGAGGTTGGAATCGAGGAAAGTGGGACATACGTGCTCATGTCGAACATGTATGCGTTGACAGAGCAGTGGGATGAGGTGGAGAAGATGAGAAAGACGATGTTGGGAATGGGAGTGAAGAAGAATCCAGGTTGTAGCCTGATTGAAGTAGATCAAGTTGTCCATGAATTCTTAGCTGGAGGAAGCTTGCATTCTCAAACTGTAGAAATATACCACATGTTGGATCAAATATACGGAGAAATTAAGTTAAGCAACACAGTCTAATGATTATGTGATTACAATCTATTATCAAAGTCCCTTTTTCGGAAGGTATATCTAAGATATTGGTCCAATACTAGGAGTTAGTTTGATGGTCAATTCCCACATTTGTTTGTAGGAGGTCTTTAGGTCAAGCCTCCCTTAACATAAAAAGGGTTACTCCTCTTAGTTCTGTACTTAATTTGTGCGGTTGAGAGATTTACATATTTTCTAAAGATTAGTCAGGTGGAACGCTTAAAAAATTCAAATGGGAGACTTGAATACCTTGATTTAAAAAAAAAAAATACTACATATCAACGACCTTCCAAATTTTACTTAAACTCAATCCCATCAAAAGTCTCAAGAGAGAGAGACAAAATTATTGTGATTGGAGTCATTAAAATTTTCTTTTTAATAGAATGATTCATTTTGATATTTCTCCAATATTTAAATCCAATTATATTGTCTTATCATCTTTTTAAGTAAAGCTGAATTTGGACTAAGCTAAGACTGAGTTTAGGCCCATAATAAACTTTAAGAAAGCTTAAATAGAGTCTTGTTACTCTGTGAGTACAAAGTGTTACAACAACATTCTAAAACTCAAAGCATAGACACTATTGAAAATCTCATTGAGTCGAGAAACTCGGTCAAATTTAAAAAAAAAAAAAAATTAAAAATACTAATAGACTCATTTGACTAAAAAACTTGTCATGTGAAATTTACTTATATTGATTCAACCGAGTTTTTTGAGTTTTTAAACAATGGGTTATAGTAAAGTTAATTTAGTAGACTGTTTTCTATGACCGAGGTATTCAGACCTCTTAGAATATTCGATTAATCCTCAGGATATATGCAAGTCTCCCTACACACCTTTTGAGTAGAGTGAGAATCGAATTTAGGACTCTCACTTTTTGAAATGGATTACTGACTATTACTCCAACCCATTTTAATTTGTTTAAGTAATACCTCAAAAGCTAAATTGCAAAGACCATTAGCTTGATATAAAATCATGTTAATTTGTTGACTGACTTAGGCTGCATTAATTTAATGTTATTTTACAATAACTCAAGTTGGGAATGTCAAGTATCCTCTTGTACTTGACGTGATCGTTACTCTCATGAATTCTTCTTCCTAAGTTGTATAGGTTCCACGAAGTTTGGCTAAAGACGATTGAACGCAACCTTGAAATATTAATTGGCAACATAGAGAAGATACTTTGACTTACATTGAAATACATTAAATTTGTATAATCTGATTGAACGATGTATGAAATAGGGTATACACTGTCACATGTGAGAATTTTTTCTATCTCACACGAGAATTCAATTTTTTTTTTTTTTGAAATTCTCATTTTACCCTTCCAACCAACACAGAAAGTGAAAGGGTAAAATAGAAATTAAAAAAAAAAAAAAAATGAATTCCCTTGTGAGATAAAAGGATTCTCCCGTGTAAGAATGTTTATCCATAAATATTGATCATATATTTGCTGCTGATGAATCTTTCTTTCATAGGTCCAATTAAGTATCAACTGAAATCATGATATTGATCAAGATGTGACCGATATTTCTTAGTTATTAGATGGTCTACATCTCTTAGTTATCATTTATCAAGTGAGTCTCAAAGTTTGAACTATGAAATTTTCCAAATGGGTATGCTTGCCAGAAAATTTGTTTTGACTTTCTAAGTTTGAACCAGCTGCATATCTAATATGTAGGTATAATATAACTTGAGCTAGGCTTAACCTGAACCTGCATCAAAAATCCAAAAAAAATTAGGTTTGGGGTGACCAGGCCTTGATTGGGCTCATTTTTAGGCCCGAATTAGAATTTGGGTTCGGCTTGGGCCTAGTACATGAAAGCTTGGGTTGCCCACGAATGTCTGAATTTAAGTCGCTTTTATACACTTATATAATTTTTATTTTATAAAATAATACAAAAACTTTCCTTTTTAACCTAAAGAAACTCAAGCCCTATTTTATGCATTTATTATTCTACCCATTTTCCATTTAATAAAAATATTATATTCGACTATATAAAAAAATCTTGTACGTCTAAGTACTTAATTTAGCAATCCTACATAAAGTCTTCAAATATTATTCAAATGCTAATAATAAACTGGCATGAAGACGTGATTAGCTCTAATCAATTGAAGGTCTAAATGGTTGAGAGACTAACTCGTCATTTGGTAGAGACGTGGAGTTGGTCATGACTTGACCATGACATTTGCACATGGAATTTTGTATGATTCCAAATATTGTAAATTTAGTTTTATTAGAAAAACTATTTTTTTTTTTTAAAAAAAAGAATTATATTAACCAAGTTCTAAGTTGTTGGCAAATCCACCAACAGAGAAAACACAATTTATTTGATGAGAAATGTGCAACAGGTCTAATTATAAATAACATTAGATCATGTATATCTTATTATAAAAAAAATTACTATTTTAAAATTTTTAAATTCGAACAGTGGGTGTGTAAGACTTTTATCTTAGTATCATTTATTAACTCATATGTAAAAATTATTAATAAATCTCAATGCTATTTTATTTATTATATGAAATCAAGAAAGATTCTCATTAGTTTTATGTGCATCATTAATAAATCTCTAACATAAACTCACTTATGATAAAGGCATTCTCTCCAATGAAGAAATATAAATAATTTAAAAGTTTAGTGTAAAAAAAGTTATCATATTAATATAAATATAAATAGAAGTAGAAAAATATAAATGAATCAAATTGAACTAATCTAATCTGCGAATTAATGTGAATCAACACCAAATTATTCAACAAATCAAATCACAAATTGTTCTATCAAATTAATTTGTAATTTACGATCAATTACAATGAATTAGGTAACTATGTACCATTGTAGTGGTTTTTTTTAATATATATTCTATTTCTAGAAATTTGTATGAAAAATAGTGTGGCATGCAGGATGAAAAATTCAATATCAGCTGATATTTTTCTCTCTCTATTTTTTTTAAAAAAATATATATTCGATATATATTATATGGCTGATATCTCGTACTGGTGGCATGTATAATTTGATTTCGATAAAGAAACACAAGATCTCTCTCTGTGAATACAAGAGGATTGGTTGAAACTCGAATATAATATTTATGAATGCATCTATTAATATATATTGAAATTGTCCTTTTTAATTCAGAATAAAACTAAACTTGTTTATTTACGCAGCCTGCATAAAATCTGGCGAAGTTAATCGATATTGAGGTTTTGACAATCGGCCGATACGAAAGGGCTCGGTCGAAGGAGGTTGTGCTTGGGAAACGAAGAAGGGAGAGGGATGAAACAGAGGATTGTGAGAGTGATTGGGGAAAGGACGTAGGGTCTATGGACGGTTGCCGGCTGGGCGAATCTATTGTCTGGACTCTGGGCGAGCAGCTGTGGATGGCTGGAATGCAGAGAATCAGGCGGAAACAGGATGAGAGGCGTGGTAAGACGGATGGTTCAGGGACAGTCTGGCAATGGGGTTCAGGCTCGACACTGGGCAGGACTGTGCTCGAGCAAGTCGGGGACTGCCGGACGGAACGGTGGAGAGCACGGCTGGACAGCGATGGAGATTCTGAGGAAGGTGACACGGCTGAACAGAAGTGGCGCTGCTGGAGGAAGCTCCGGCAGCAGAGGGGCTGCTGGTTGCTCTCGGCAGCAGAGGGAATCACCGTTCCTTGCTGGAGGGCTGAAAGAGGAGAGGAAAAGAGAGAACGAGAAAAACATCTGATTATATGTGAAATTTAAAATTATCCATGTTTTGAGTTAATTTAAATAGGAGTGACTCAAATATGAAAAATCCTAGTATCATTATCCATAGCCTTAAATGATTATATAAAATTCAACGATCAGTATTAGCCATTTTTTCATTTATTTAAAAGAAATTCATTGATTAAACCATTTATATTCTTTCTTATAAAACTATATCATTTGCTATTTTATAATCTACCGTATTATTTTTTTATCTCTTTTCAATAATTTAAATAGTTTATTTTTACTCAACTATGATTTTATTGATACACAATATTTTAATAGAAATTGGATGTAGATGAAATTACATAATTTTACATTCATATATTTGATCATGGCCCATCTTTTGTACAACGTGGAAGTCAACGAATGGTCAAAGCTCTCCCGTTTATCTGCCTTCTCTCGTGATATAAGATCATTAGATCAAGAAAGGGGATAGTTTCGTAATTTTTAGTCTCGAGGGGCATTTTCGATATTCCCGTTAACGATAGGGGTCTCGTGGAACGCCCTCCTGAGATAATACCACGCCTATCTCCTTTTTGCTCTCTCGTTTTCTCCCTCTCTTGTCTGCGAAATCCCCCAAATTCCCTCTCTCTCGCTCTCTTCTTCTCCCTCTCACTCTCTCCCCAAGCGTCCATCTTTCTCCTCTTCCGCCGTGTTTTTCTCCCATTAGCAGTCCATCTCCAGCTCCCCTGGCGATTCATTTCTCCCTAGCCGTCAGATCCCGGCCATCGGCCGTTTCAATCGCGTCTCTCTCACCGTCCAAATCTCATTCTCTCTCTTTCTTCCGTTTCTTTTCCATTTTTTCTATTTCTTCAAATAGGACTATTTTAACCTCGGGGTTTTATTAGATTTACTCGTTTGATTGGTGTTCTCTCTATCACTCATCTCTTTTGGCGTATCATCGAGATGCTTTAGTGCTGACGTGGCGAGAATTTGAAGATAAAAAAAAAGGGAAAAAGCCTGCTGATGCGATGTTGAGCCACTCCCACGCTATTTTGACGCCTGGGGCGTCGCGAAAGCGGAAAGAGAGGGACGCTCTTGACGCCCCCAAGGCGTCGACACCAACGTCCACTTCGGCCCAGGCCGAGCCGCTCCAACAATCGGCTGCTAGCCGGCTACCTCGCCCACGAGTTCCTCACCAAAGGCACCCTCTTAGGCCAGGCCTGCGACGCAGCTCGAGCCGACTCCACATCCGCGCCGCGCCACGACTACTCCGTCAACAACCCGACCCTCACCGACCCCGCAACATCTCGACGCAACCGAGCCGATAGCCAAGTCGCGTGCCTATACCTATGGTGAGGTCGCAAACCTCCTTAGGCCGATGGGGCCCACATCCCAGGCATCGTCAATCCGACTCAGCTGGGCCGTTGGATCCAGATGTGAATATGTATCGTAAGATCTAGCCGTTCCACGTGACGCGCTGTCCCAGATTCCTCTCTCTGAAGCGTGTGTGCGTAGTGCGTCTTCCGTGACCCAACTATCCCCCAAGAAAAACAGAAGCTGGTTCTCCTTTTGTTGTAGGCTTGTAGTATTTGAAAAAAAAAAAATGTGGAAAACTCAATCCAATCATTTCTCCATTTTCCATCTTAAGCATACATTTTGAGGAAAACTCATTTCCTTTCTCACTGTCAGTAGCAGTTTTTTCCAAATCTTCTGCTGATTTTCCATGTTTGGTAGCTTTTTTTTTTTTCCACAAATCACGTATCATTGCATGGAAACTCTCTCTCTCCTCTCTCTCTCTCTCTCTCTCTCTCTCTCTCTCTTAAACTGGTTTTTTTGCAATTCAACATTCAATCCACATCTCTCGTTTGGCACACATTTTCCACGTACGAGAGAGAGAGAGAGAAGAGAGAGAGAAAATATACAATATGACTGTCTTTGGTTTGAATGGTTCATGAAGTAGAGAGTGGCAGAGGCTAAATCATTCTTTCATGGCTTCAGCAATCTCTTACAGTCATGAGTCTGATTGATTTCATGAATTTGCATGTAGAAATTGTATTTGTTCTTAGATTGGATCGTTTCTTATACCCTTCAACTAGAGACTCCCACAAACCAGTCATCCATCATGCATGAAAAAGAGAGGAGACCCACGTTGCGGATATAACTATATGAATATGCTGCAGTGATTTTGGAGATTTTTTATATAATTTTTACCGTTCAATTCTAGTTTTATTATTACTGTCATTGTATTTTCATAATACTGGTCATCTCCAATAAACCATCATATCTTAGTGGTTAAAAAGAATATCAATAACCTGAGCGACACCTATGCTACAATATGCTGCAGTAGTCTCTTCGATTCTTTTGTGTGATGGATTTGGACGATCCCAGACCATGAAGATTTCATTTTAACTCATTAATTTCTTTTTTAATAAAAAAATTAATGTATTAAAAACTAAAATTTAAATAGAAAGTAAATCTTGACTAAGACGTTGGCTGGGGTAGTTAATGTGAGACATGGTTAATAATGGTATAAGGCAAACTTTATGAGTAGAGCAAGATTATTGAGTTTTGCATTTTGATTCTCACTCTAACTCAAAAGGTCACTTCCTATATAATTAATTCGTGTGTGGATAAGGAGATTTGGCACGTTCTATTCTATAAGATGCCTAAATACCTTATTCATAAAAAAATATTCTAAAAATAATGTAGGAAAAGCATTATACAATCTGATCTTGACCGTTGATTCAATTAAAGTGAAAAATGTATTTTTTTTTTAAAAAAAAAAAAAGGGAACACGGGACAAGTTTGCAAATGGAAAATGTGGCTTGATCTCTTCCCTTTTATGGATAAAGCACTGGTATATATAAGTTCAAGTGGTTGTAAAAAAATTTAACTATTTGTTTATTAAATAATTATGAATTAGTTTTAAGTTAGCAAGCAAAAATATTGAAAAAATATTCAAAATGTAAGTTAAAATTAAAAAGAGAGAGTTTAAGATGGAATATGGTGACTTGTAAGAAAAATTATCTAAATTTATCACGAATATTATCTGAAAATAGAGGAAATTCATGTAAAAATTTGTTACAATTTTGAAAATAGATTTATAGTTGAATTTGGTGAGTTCAAAAAATATGACCTAGAGTTTATACAAAGTATCTAAAAATAGAAAAATGTGTATAAAAATTTGTGAATGAAAGAAAGAATTACTCACTATAATTTTTTTTTACTAATGCCATTGGTGCAAAGCGCGTGCTTCCTGCTATTATAGAAAGTAAGGGATAATTCTTTTGTAATTTGTTTAATTAAGACACATATTTTAAATCTTTACATTTTGATCAATAATCAAAATTTTGAAATAACTTGAAGTGATCAAATGAAGATGGCTTGATTATGATTTATGAACTCCATGTTTAAAACAATGTTTAGAAATGGAATCAAGCCATTTTGTTTAACTTGGTTGAATCTGAATTAGTCTCTTAAGTGGTCTAGTTTATAATACGGTTCGATTTACCTAAAAGATTAGTACAATTTTGTTTATCTTTTTTTTTCTCATTTCCATTCAACCTCATTTTCTCTTGTTGCTAATTGCATCAATGTTGCATCTGAGTTTCAATTTTGAATTGTTTTGGCAATGATATTTTTAAAAATATCAATGTTTTTCGTGGTATTAGGATGTTATGCTAACTTCACTGATGAAAGGAGTCTGATACAAAAGTTGAACCTAGTTAAGTCAAACTGTAATAAAAAATAGTTTAATCAATGATTTGATTTTTTTTATTTTATGATTACGGTGTCTAGGTCCCTTAGAGCACTTACTTAATTTTCAGGGCATGTGAAAGTCTCTCTATCTATATATAACAGATAATTTTAAAGGGAGTAGTCCTTGGAGTGGAGTGAGAATCGATCAATGATGTAGTCGAAACCCGTATAAAAGAGACCCAAGAAAAGCTATTATCAGTTTATGTAATTGAGCTGAGATGTGTACAATATAATATAAGTTAAGCTGGAGTTCATATGAAGTAATGTATTTCCATCATCATAAAAACAAGTGAAGGAAATTTACTTCTCTTGTATCTATTATCAGTTTTGTATTTTCTTCTCTTGTATCTTTCTCTTTTAATGAAATTTATCTTTTAACTGCTCAAGAAAATAAAAACTAAGTAAAGGAATAAGGGCCGAGTAGATCTAGGAACATAAAATTTTAAAAGAATTACATTGAAGTTTTTCACTCTTTAAGTGAAGTTTATGTATTCAATAATTGAAACCTATTCAAACATATCAATCTACCCAATAAATTCAATTCTGAGAAAAAGAAAGAATGTCTAAACTCTGCAAGTGAGAGATAAAGTGAAGGTTATGAACTTCTACGGGAGAAGAGAGAAATGAAGCAGTAGTTGAAAATAAATCATTCATGAATTCTAAATTAGGGGATTCAAAACAAATCAAATATCCTACTTTCAGTCCTCAAGAAAAGACAAAGTGAATGACGTACAAGAAAAAGACGATCTAGGCCAGTTTTGTGAGTTTGAATGTCAAAACTCTCTAACTCTCAAAGAAAAAAAGAAGAAGTCAAACAAGAAATAAAAGACTGAATACGAGGTTAGAGGGGAAAGGGTAAGATACAAACATCTACGAGCATGGAGTAAAAGAGTTCTTGTATCTGGGTGTGATGCTACACACTGAAGAAGAGCAAGTGCATTTCAGTCTTTGTTGGCTTGTGCGATGGCGTTGGAAGATGAAGGGTTTGGACCTATGGGAGGGGGGGGGGGGGGGGGGGGGGGGGGGGTAGGGGTGGGGGAGATATAAGATGGGAGTCATTATTGTTGGGCCTACTGCGAACGAATTGGAGATATAAGATGGGAGTCATTATTGTTGGGCCTACTGCGAACGAGTTCCGACTTAATCGTTTAAAGGACTTAGGTCACTCCACCTATTATGCTAGTCTTTTGAACTCGAAGTTTAGATCTTAACAACTCCAACGTTCGAGGTGAGATTAATCCCAACAATACATAGAAATCGTCCATAAGTTTTTGTGTACAAAGTAAGTGGTGAAAGAGTCAAATTCAAAATATTTGAGCTAATCTTAAAAATTTAGACCACCTCAACTATCCATGCGGTTATATTTGCCATTCCAAAATCTCTCTTTTGCTTCTTCTCTTCCTTCCTTTCTCTCAGTGAGAGCGCAAAAGTGGAGTCCGGCAAAGAAACCATCAGATGCGGTTTTTGAGAAGTTCGACTCAGATCAAAGCGCGACCTTGATTTGGAAAAGTTCAAGGTCACCATAAGAGAGATCATGCTCTGCCGTCGCCGGAGGAATTGGTGACTCACCGATTCAGATTGCCCTCGAAAGTGACAGTTTTCTCATGAGGGCTGTGGAGCACGAGAACTAACGGTCGTAGGTGAGAAGTGGATGTGGTGAGGCGCAGCAGAAGAATCGAGGGTCGGGGTTTGCAGGGGAAGTCAAGGCGAATCAGAGGTGAGAAAGGAGAAGTTTTGCAGAAACGGATCAGAATGAGAGATTCGCAGGAAGGCTTTGAGAGCGGATGTGGTGAAGATCGGGCGAGGAAGGTGGTGGATTGAGTCTGATATGCAAGAGAGAAATGCCGTAACTAAATTCTAATCTAAATTTTAAATTAATATTTTATTTTTTGAATTTTTGTGTGGGAAACCGTGGGCAAGATTAAAATTTCCACAGGTGAGCCCACTACTTAGGGCACTTAAACCCGCAACCTTCCACTTTCTGAAACAGGAGGTAACCAGTTGAACCACATCACATATGTGGGTTTTTCTTAACGATCACAATGGGACAAAAATTAATTAATCTGAACTAAACAATCAATACTCCATCCAATTGTCACAAAAAAATTATAGATGAATATTATGACGAGGTCTATCATACTGTTAATTAGCATTTAAGTTTTTTAGATAAAAATGAATGATTAGATAAATATTTTAGTTTATCATCATAAAATAAAAGTTATGAACAATTATATCTAAGTTTTATAATAAAAAAATAATTTTAACAAACTAGATTTGATGTCTAGAGAATTCCATATGAACTAATTCAATTTTACTCATGAATTTGAACTGATTCAATTTTTAAAAGTCTAATTCAGGTCAAGTGTTTTCTTTATAAAAAAATTAATTTGGCCTCACCCAATTGATTAGAGTAGTCTTGACTCAACCCTGCGCTAGTTTAAGAAGACCTAGTTAAATCTCCTCTCTCTTAACCCAATGGTGCTATGTTCTAACCCATGTATCACACTTATAACATTTTTTATTGTCCAATGCCCCGATAGAAAGGAACTCACCTCCCTCTTTTCTATTAAAAAATATTTTCATTTAATTTTTTATTTTTATATTTTTATAAAGATGATACGAAACAAAAGTACATTCAGATTAAGACTCATGATTAAAGTTTAGAGATTATGATTTTAGCTCTCGTCGACATTAGATAAGACCGTCCGCTAATAAAAATAATTTGTTAAATCTAAATATGAAAGCCTACTTTAGATTGAGATTGATATGATAAATAGCTCAGGATAGATAATTTATTTTTTATAAAAAGCTGATCTTACTTAAATAAAGTGAAATTCAAGTTCCATCAAAACAAAAAGACTTCAAAAAGAACAAGTACAATTGAGTTCAATACAAGACCAAGATATTTGTTATAGCTGTTCCAATTTCAATTTAATTTGACTCAACTTATTGTCACCTCTAATTATACCTCTAAATTCGTAAAATGTCTAACTTAACTTTATATGTATTTTAACACTGTATCAATTGTATATTAGTTGATATTTAGTAGTTATTGTAAAATTAACATGTTTAAGATAAGAATTAAAAAACATCACTTCAAATGGGATTTCAAAAAAAAAAAAAAATTAAAGAAAGTTAAGCTATAAGGTGCATAAAATAAGAGTAGTGATCCTCCCATGAGAGTATTGTATAATTTGACATGGGTTTTACTATATTTCCCATTTTACCCTTCGGATCGCTGACCCTTCCACTGCGATATAAATCGGTTCATTGGCTGGCTCGCCGGCTCACTAACCGGATCACTGAAATTTATTTAAGTAAGACTGTTTTTCATACAGAACATCAAATTAGATCACTGAATTTTTTGAAATGCTTTCATACAACAGTCGAAGGGTAAAATAGAAAATACCTTAAATTCCGTATCTCTTTATACAAAATGCCTGTGAGAGGATCATTACCTTAAAATAAAGTTCTACACGCATTTTAGTTTTAAATTAAAACTATTTGTAATCAGTATGGTACATTATAACTTGGTTTTAGTCTAATTTTATGATTATCCTGTTTTATCAAATTATTTGAAATATGATTAAAGGAAATTAAGCCCATTAATAAGTATCAAAATTGTAATTTGTAAATTTAATCAAATTCATTGCAGAGGAAACATCTCTATCTCCATTTCATGTTTAGCAAGCACCATTTTTATATCAAATATAACAATGCCACGTGGAAAAGTTGTCCTGCTCTCCATCAATTTGGTCTCATAGAGATTCCCCTAAAAATGGCGTACGGTAATTTGGTAGCCTCAAGCTTCAAATATCAGCTCGACTCCGCGCCAGCCGAGAGTATCAGTTTCTCGGAGCCAACTACGAGATGAATGAGAAGTTGCGATATTATCCTTTGGGTCTCGAAATCTCGCGAGATTAGTTGAAAAATATCAAAATAAGATAAAAATAAAGGGTGAGGGATCTTACGGACGTCTGGTCTCAAACAGTTGTCCAGCAGTATATGTCAAAAACGTAAAATCCACTGTACGATGAAAAATTAAAGATACCTCATCATCCTTACCCTACACCCGGCGATACTAAATTATTTTAATATTTAAAAAAAAAAATTTAAACAAATATTTTTATTAATAATACCCAATCTAATAAATAAATGATGTTAAAAAAAATTCTCTCATAAAAGGAGGTCTCAAGTTCAATTCATGCTCAAACTCCTCTCGATCATTTACGGGCAAGGGGATACGATTAGTATCGACCGATATATATCACCCAATATCATTAAATATCTGTCTTTTTTAAAAGAAAATTTCATTCGTGGGTGCAGCCGATATCTTGGCCCATATGGAGAAATGTTTCTGATTTTAATTTTTCTTTAAAAAACAAACCTCCTTTCATTTTTTTTTTATTTTTTTATTCAGAAAAAATAAAATATATAAAAATACTAATACTTTCAAAAAAAAAAAAAGAGAGGAGAGTGACAGATAAAAAATCTGAGATTTTTATCTATGCTTTCGGGTAGCGTTATTCCTCATCGACTTAACGAGTGTGGGTGGAATGAAATGTTTATATATGCTCGTGGAATTAGCTTCATCTCCAATATGTGATAGGGATACCTATGTTCCCAAAAAATAATAATAATAAGTGACGTATTTTTAGATATATTATTTGTTACTTTAAGAAATTTCTCATTGATAAATAATTTTTAAGATATAAAATGTCTAGTAAATTGATTAAATAATAACCTATAAATTAGAACATCTAATTTATACATTTGGGTTGAATAGTTGAAAAAAAATTTGAAATATTTTTTATTTTTTAAAGTGAGACTAATTTACAGAAAATTCTATTGTATTTTAACAAATCGACATATTTTACAAATATTCTAAATCCTCCATGTAAAAATATAATAATAAAAAATCAATGGCTATTCTCCTGTTAAAGCGGGAGACATAATTTAGGCCGTTGATACCTCTAAAATGGGCAGCAACACCAATTTAATTAGAAAGTGACTTTATTAATCGAAAAATTTTGGAAAGGCGAGCGACCTTCTCACGGGCATTTTGTGTTTAGCGACACGGATTTTAGTATATTCTTGATTTTACCTTTCGCATGAACATTAAAATTTTGATGTCTGTATACACAAATTACTTGTATTATCAATCTGAAATTGATAATTTTTCAATTTTTTTTTTTGAATTTACGTGTGGAAAACCGTAGAAAACCCAGCGTAAAACTTTAAAACTAAAATAATAGGTTTTATTAATTTATTAAATTATTTTTTTTTAATTTTTTAAAATATGAAAGACTAAAATATCTATAGACTCAATCTCTTGATAAGAGGCTTTGATGCATATTATATTGCCAATATTTAAAATTCAGATTTCATAAAATGTCATGGCTAGCACACTTAAGTATAAACCAAATTTCTCAAGATTTTTATCATAATCTAAGTAGGATAATGTTCAAGCTTTACATATCTTATCTTTACTTTAATTAAAAAAGTAATATCATCCATTTAGATGTTCCCTTCCCCCTATTATTAAAGTTTTCATCATGTTTGACCAATTAACATCTATTGTTTGAATAATTTACATTTTGAGACTCAAAATAAGACTATACACAATAAGTTATTATTATTGGTTGAAATAGTTAATAATAATAAATTATTGCCACCATCGTTATTATTATTTGACTTAAAAGACTTGTAAGAATTGATCTAAGAAAGAGGAGATCTACCTGTGAAATGTACTAAACTCATCAAATGAAAAAAAAAAAAAAAGATCATGTACATCTTTATAAAAGTTGATATGAACTTTAAATTGAAGTATTTAAATAAAAAAGAAAATACTATCTAATAATATAAGTAATTGATCAAGTTCAAATTAGTTTATTTAATGATTAAGTTTTTACATAGAAACAACTGTAATATTACACATAAAATCGGCATGATTGCATAAGTATCGTTGTGAAATGATCCTATCAAATGTCAAAATAAAACTTATCTCAATGGATATTTTGATCTATTAATTGGGATCTAAAAGTAAAAGCCCATTTGCATGTCATTAGTTGTCGGCACGGACATAATCGGGCCAGGTCGGCGTGCATGTTAGGATTTGAATATTTAGTTCAAAAGACTATTCTTTTAGATGGAGCGATCCAAGTCCTTTATAAATCTCTAGATCTCCCTTTATAATTCTAATGTGGGACTAGTTCGCAACTATCCTTCCATCAAACGAGGCAAGCCATCCTATCCAACTAAGGAATCTTCTGAGTCCACATGAGATAGCACGAATCTAACTCTGATACTACTTGATAGGATCTGAATATCCAACTTTAAAAGCCTAACTTAGGTGGAGTGAGTCAAGTCCTTTTATAAATCTCTAAATCTCTCTCTACACTTCCAAATGTGAAAGTGATTCGCAACCCCAACACCACGCACTACATGCTTTCGGGCTTTCAAGCTATATTGCTATCCTCATTTATGGCAACAAGCCCAGTTTAGATCGAACAATAGTAGCAGGGCAATCATGCTCAATGAGGGTAATGAATTTCAAGAAATCTCAACACGAAAATTAGTTTAGCAGATACAAAACTCCATACCCAACACAGAAACAGAGAAAGCATACAATAAGATAGGCACATATCATTTTATTGATAAATAAGTAATAACAATCATTAGCTCCTGCATCAAAAATTCAAATATCCAAATGGAAAAGAGCAAAAACAACTTATTTCCATGGGACCCAAATGGAGAAGAGGAGATGAAGATCATAAGAACATGAAGGAACAGGAAAAATGTTCTGAATACAAGGGCTGAGGATGAGAACGAGTTAAATACGGCAGTAGTAGCAGTGTTCATGGAGATCCTGGCATTTTAGTTTTGATTTTGTCTTTGACTTGTTCAGCAGTTTGCTCGACGGCTTCCTTGGTTTCTTCGGCCTTGCTGATGACGGTATCCTTTAACTTCTGGCCGGCTTCCTTGGCCGATCCCCATGCGTCTTGCACTGTTTGCTTTGCTTTCTCAGATAAATCTTGCGCCGTCTCCGACGCCTTGCTTGCTGCTTCTTTGGTCTTTTCGGTGGCCTGTGACGAGCAAGTGAACGTCGAAAATGAAGCTTCTATGTTGCAGTAAGTACTCAGTGGGCTGTGGTGGTGGAAGTTGGTGGACTGGACTTCAACCCACTAGACCCAGCCCAATTTTGTACATAATTTTTTTTAATTACCAAATTGTCCAAACTTCTTAGAGCATCTGATTAATCCTTGGACATGTGCAATTCTCTCTATTCAGAATTTCAGATACACCGAATAACTCTACAGAGAGTGGCCCTTTTGAGTGGAGTTGGAATCGAACTCAGTACTCTCAGTTTCTGAGATGAGTTCCTGACCATCACTCCAGCTTCTTTAAATTCAATTTGTACACAATATTTTACATGACTTTTGAGTTTTATAATATTGTAATCTTTTCATCCTAGTCATTCATGTTCTCGGAAAAAAATAGTTCTAGTGACTCATATGTGATGGATGCTCATGAAAAATTATTTGAAATTTAAGTTACAAGCAAGGTAAAACGTGTTAGAATCAATTTAGATTTATAATATATTTAGATTTTACTAAATATTGTCTTCTCTCATTCAGCGATTTTCTTCCTTATTTATACTCTTTATTCTCTATAAATAAAATTAGGATCTCTCTTTAATTTACAAGAAATACAATATGTTTTTCTTCGTTATTTGCTTTTTTTATTTGTACTATTTATTCTTTATAAATAAAATCATGGTCTCGGAGACAATACATTATTTTCACAATACGAGTAGGGTTTGGGCTGGTCAACCCAAACTTTTAGAGCTGTGGAATTTGAATAAATACGATTCATGAAATAAATTAAATTGTGTCAAATTCATTTAATAAATTAGTTAAAAAAACTATTGATATAAATTCTATTTAGACTTATTATCATATTAGATATTTGATCTTACATCCCATCAAATCAACTGTTTAAATCAACCCCCAAAAATTTAAAAAGAAAAGAGTTATATCTAGAGAATTAATTTAGATATGGTGTAGATCAACTGGTTTGCGTGACCTAATCTTGGTGTGCCCTAGGGATAGTGGGGTCATCTGTGGAGGTTTTACGTAAGTGTCTAACGGTTTTCCACATATAAATTCAAAAAAAAAAAAAAATTGAAACACACTTTACTCACGGGTCGAAAAAAAGGTATCGGCCGAGATTTCGGCCAATAAATTCCTCTGCCTCTCCTTATTATTATTATTATTTTTAACAAAAACTACCGATATCGACCAATATGGTGCAATTTTAATATCGGCATATTGGCCGATACAATTCGTATTGGCCAATATTCAGATCTCTGACTTTACTTTTATTTCATTCCGTCTCTTAAAAAAAAATATATGTCTTAAAATCAATTTTCTTATATCTATTAATTAGATGGAAAGAAAAAGAAAATTTTACCATTTCACCAACAGGAGGCATTGCATCCTCGGCAATGTTCTTCACGTCCTTCACATGCTTTGCGGCAGTGGTGACATTCTCGGCCGCATTCGACACTTCTTCTGGGTAGCTCTTCTGCAACAAAGGCCAATTCAAATTGAGATCAAAATTTATTATGATCTAATTTTATAGTTAGATTAGAAATTCATTTAAAATTTTAGACTACATTTTAAATGTTAGATATTTTATTTTTTTAATCATGACTTTTCAAATCGAACAAACCTAAAATTTGATGAAAATCCCCATGTAGAATACAAATACATTTCAAAGAATAGAAGTTTGAATTTTTATGGAATGAATGGGGCTTCACACAATACATGAAAATCAAATGTTATATATATATATATATATATATATATAACTGGTGAAGGTTGATTTAGCGATCAAGAATCCACCTTTTACGTCACTCTCAACACAAAAAGATCACTCCTCATAGTGTTACTTAGTGTATATAAGAGACTTACACATGTCTTAAAGATTAATCAAGTACTCTAAGAGATCTGGATATTGAATTTTACGTGATCAATCTTATAAGATTACGACTAAACACCTCCCTCTATAGATTTGGATCTGTAGGGAGTTTGAGAGGCAAAGGCAAGTGGTCACCTGTAGAGGTCTCGAAGGTGCAGTCACAAAAAACCTCTCACTAGACCTCCAAGAGCTTCTTCTAGCAATGGTGTAACCAAGAAGACGATATTTCAGAGAACTTGCAATCACTGCCATGTTTGTCATCTTCCTTCTTCCTTCTAAACACAAGTTTCTTCTCTTTCTCAACTTTACAAGTTTCTTCTCTTTCTCAATTTTTTATTTTTTTTGCAGTAATGGAAGATTGAGGCTAGAAACTGAATGTGGGTCTTCTTCTTTTTCCATTAATATATAGAGGAAGTAGGCCATTTAACATAGTGACGCGTGGCATGTGATCCTGTAACTTCTGAGATTGTGATCCGACTCAGGACCCAATATTCATGGGTTGGTTTTTTTTGCATGTTGACCTTCATAACTGCTTGTTCTGAGGTGATCCCGTTATATACGATGGCACGTGCGAGTTTAACCCACAGTTAAACACAAGTGTGTGGATTTGACAGCTCAATTTAAAATTCTATTAAATTAATCCAATTTAGATGAACAAGGCTTGATCTTATTCAATTGATACATTGGACATACCTACAATATAACTTAATAATTAGTTGAAAATATTGGTTGCCTCCCGCCTCAGAAAACAGGAGGTAGGAGGTTATGGGTTCGAGCCTTCGTAGCCTAGTTTTACTGTGTCCTAAGGTCAGTGGGCTCATTCGTACGGGTTTTACATTGGATATCCAACAGTTTTACCACACATATATTGAAAAAAAAAAAAATAGGCAAATATGTTATAAGCTTATTTTTTACTATTAATTGCTAAAAAATACAATAAAAGTATCATATTTTAGTAGGACTTGGTTAAATGTGTCTTGGCTTACATGTATTGTTGTAAAGCTTATGCACATTAATTTTTTTTATGTGCAACTAATATTTAAAAAAAATGTTTCCAAATAAATTTGAATTCATAACAAGATTTGTAGAATAGTTAGTAAGTAGTCATTGTTATTAGAAATGAGAATTTAGTCTGAAAACCCAAAGACTTCGGCCCAAGAAAATGTAGGACTCAGCAAATATTTTCAGCCTGATTTGTAATAGAGCCTGGCTAGGACAAAAAGTAAAGCCAATATATTATTGCACGGTTTTACTCATGGTTGCGTTTGGATGAGGGATAATCCTCTTTTAGAGCATCCAATGGAGAGTCTCCAAATTTGTCTCCAAATTGACATATTCTCTATATTTGGAGGTTCATGGTCCCACTTTTCCACATTCCTACTCCAACCATACCAATCTCCAAATTCACTATTCATTCTTCAAATCCTTATTCTTTTATTTTAAAAAAACTGAAAAATCACATATTATGCTTCCATTTTTTTTCTTAATGTAATTATGACATCGTATATTTATCCAAAATTACATTATTTAACACTATTTTAAAACTAAATAATATACCCATGAAATTGTAAATTAAAATTCATTAAGAAAATAACTAAAAACCCATTACAAACTAATGAAATGCATTAAAAAAATAAAAATACATAAAGAAACTAATAAATTATTGTTATTGCTTAAGTTAAATTTTATTATTCTTAAGTTGAAATAACACTTTTTGTTATTGCTCAAGTTGAAATTTTATTTTTCATTTTTCATGGAATTTTGTAACTTTAATTGTTATTGGAGACAATTGTTTTTTAGTTGATCAATGTTTATATTTGTAAAAGATTATCTCAAAAAAAAAAAAAAAATTAAACTAAAAAAAATATTAATGAATTAATTTAAAAATTAAATATTTATTAAAACATGATTAAAATATTTAATAATACATGATTAGTGAATTGTTTTGGCTTAAAATAATAAATAGTAGATAAATAGTAGATGAATAATACATGGGTCCCACATGAATAGTGTTTTGAAGACTTCCAAATTTGAAGATGTACTATTCACAAAAACTCCAAATCTCTAAATTTTTAGAGATAAAGAGTATGTGATTGGATTTGTGTTTGTTGCGCCACTCTCCAAATTTGGAGATTTGGAGATTTAGAGCACTGGTTGGAGATGCTCTCATGCATATTTGGTAATTAAGGGAGAGGAGTAAAAAATCAACTATTTACCTCCTCTCTCTAAATTTTTGAAAACCCTTTTTCAAGAGAGGGATTTTCATATTACTTGGAATATGACCAGGGATTACCCCCATCCAAACATTACCCATTACCCCCATTGCATTCAAATATTGTGCTTTTAATGTTATTATTCTAAATCACTTTCATAGTTTAACTCTGCTTTCAATCTTAAACTATTATAATTTATATTTTTTATACTTTCATAATGCATTTTTTAGAAGGATTTTAAATAAATTGTGATTAGCTAATTGGTGAGTATGCGAATTTCTCTCTTACATTAGGAAGTCAAGAATTTCTCTAATTTTAAGAGATTTTAATTGCTTATGAAAAAGTCAATGTCTTGTCCTCTTTCCTAATGAGTTGCCTAATTTTTTTTGGATCGGCAGTCTTTCATATATTTTAGATGGTCTCGATCTGAACACGATGCTGACATTTCAAGGAATATTAATTATAAACCACAGATCAATTTTATTCTAAAAACAGCATAAAAATATTCTCCTAGACCATACATTCAAGCATGTCAGAAGACCCATATAAACAGCTTTAGAAGATGCCTACATATTCAAATTTTGTAATTAAAGACTCCAGTTTCCTACCCATGTAAGAGAGATCAAGTAAAATTTTGGTCAAAATTTTTTAATTAGAAAAGAATTAAAATATAAAAATTGTATAAATTAAAAATTTGTAGATATAAAAAGGTTAAAACTCCATCCAAAAGTGAATCCATAACATTGATAATTGGATGGAAAGAAGAACCCTGTGGCACATCCAGACACAGCAGTTACAACATGGTTAATGGATGGCATCAAGGATTGAAACCTTCCTACTAAGTGAATAGAGGGGCCACTTAGATCACGCACTTCTTTAGATGGGAAGGATACATATGGCACAGTACTACCTATCCTCGCAGTATGTTCAACAAAAATAAATCACTAATCAAAAAAAATCTTTAGTTACACAAGATTTACGGGTGATTTAGTGTATCCATGAGATTAATCTCACCTACCATATAGAGTGGGAATACCAATATTATCCAAAAAAGTTTCTTAGTTACAACCATCAAGTGAGGGTTGTGACCTATTAAAAATAAAATGGCTGCCAGAGAGTCTTGAGGAGAGATCCAGTTTTACCCTTTCTTGTTAGGGGTGGAATCATTTCAACACTCGACAATTGTCCATTTTCGAAATGGAATGGCCTTGTGATTACATTTAAAAATCTCAAGCTAAGACACAGATACAAGTTGAATTAAATTAGAAGGATTTTTTTCCAAAAAACTCAGTCATACTTGGTGAGAAGCAACTTAAAATCCTATAGACTTGGACAATTCTATCGAGTCTAGACACACAAGGCTACTTCAGTTCTTGGAGATCATTTGCAATGACAATTACTTGATGACAAGACCACCAACTAAATAACACAAAAACATCCTATTACAATTTATTTTCACACAACAGTGGGACCTGTGTATCCATCAAGCAACACTACGTAAATGGTACCTCCATTCCTCAGTCTACAAAAGACACTTCGGCACTAAGAGAGATGAACTGGGAAGGCACAGAAAAACTAGCTAATTTACTGTGAGAGCCGGAAACTGAGTTTTTTTGCCAACCTACCAATGCAACAATTCAAAACAAGACAATTGTTCATATAGAATTGCTACCTGGCATCCGTGCCCAACTTCAGATGAAAAGATTATACCCAAGGCATTTGCCACAAAGGCAGATCAAAACACCTACCATGCAGTGGTCATATGGAATGGAATGTAAAGGAGTCCTATTACATACAACACTAGAAGAGAAACTAAAGAATCATAATGAAGTGGGTTCTGCTATGATAGAAGGGGCAACCAGAATGGAAACTAATTTTACGATGGATTACAATATAGTACGCTTGTAGCAAATGTGTTCCAACCCCTAAACATCAAGTGCATAATATAAGAAAGAAAGAAGAGGAAAAAAGAAAATCATTATCCAAAAATAGAATTCTGTTCATTGATAATGCATTAATGCCCCTAACCACACAAACATCTCCACAACAAGGATAAGAAACCAAAATGTAAGACCAAGTTAAAACCTGAGAAATCTCTCAACCCGATCATGTGCATGAAGAAACCCTCTTAGAACCCCCCACAACCTGCAAATCACAAAAATAAACACCATGAGACCTGGAAAACAATGAAAACCCAACCATATCAGCTCAGCAGAAGCCTTAGCCTTACCCAACATGCACACACACAACTGCTTCATCTATTTCAATCCAAGCATTGAAAATAAATAATTAAAAGAAAAAAAAAACCACATATCCCAAGCACATTGTCACAATCCAAAACTTGTCAATAAATGCCATGTCTTTTGGGAAGATGGCATTTCCTCTTAAAATATTTTTCACCTAAATATTTAGAGTAGAACTCGTATTTTATTTTCTACCTTACTTTCATTTAAAATAAACAGATTAATTTATTTAATTATGGTGCCCCATCCCCATTTCCTATTGTTTTGGGGCCATTGTGTTTGACACTTCCTACCCGTGTTGAAGACTGACACTCATACACGTATTCTTATGCAAAACAGGTCACAATAAATCCCTAGATCTGAATGCTAGAAGGATAAATTTTTTTCCAATGATAAAAAGGGGTTTTGAGATGGATGCCTTAATGTAAAAATGCATGTGGTAAATCCCAATGACATACAACCTATATCCATGATTCACATAAGACGTTAGAGAGAGAAACTAATATTAAACAAAGAATAAAACAAAAATAAGTAAATTCATTATCATAATTAGTCAAAAAGCTTTAAAAAAAAATTGACACCTACACATAATGTCTTTATATTTGCATTGTTGTCCTTCAATATAATCCCTCAATAGACCAATTAAATCTTACCAAACCCTATCCTAGGTCTTTAGATTTAAAACTCAATCACCCAAAAGGATGAAATAGGGCTACAGGACCACCTAGGATTTGCCAAAGGGATAAAAGGTTCAAAGCTATGTCTCAAATAGGTCTAAACAGTAAATTAGAGTTAGATCTGGGAGTCCAAGATAGGAATTTGGAGGATGGGGTGCAAAATGGGGTAAAATGGAGCCAAAACGAGCCCATTTGTATTGTCATACGAACGTCCATATGGACTAGTAGGTCCCATCAAGGGTTGCTGGCATCGGTGGGGTGGGATCCTGGTTTGGCTAGGTTGGGATTTGGATGAAAGGGGGGCAAAGTAAGGTGTGGAAAGAGGATGAAAATGGGGAAAAAAGAGAAGAAAGGGAAGGAAAGGAAAATAAACAGATTTGTACGCCAAGTCACACAAGGTCCCTAAATTTCACACCAAGGATGCAGATGGAATCATACCAGGCTATGCAAATGGGAGAAACTCGAAATTCCTCTTTCATTTATTCATCACTAATAAAGTGTCTTTACAAGGCTATTTATAAAACAACTCTTTAAAACCCTAGACACATGTGACTAAAAGGGACACATATGGAAGATCTAAAGTCACAAATAACAAATATATCTATGTAACAATCTTGAAATACATATTAACTAAAAAAATGACACTGATAAATACGACGAAAACAAATGATACCTGATCAACGATCAAATCGATCCAACCCACAAACAGGTGACCTGGATGATGAAAATGGTGGATAAAGTAAGATCTTCAATTCCGTTGTTGGATTAGTGTACAATCAGGACTATCCATGGTTGGATCTCTCTTCATCCATAGATAGATATAATGTCCGGTGTCAAAAATCATCATCTAACCATGTTGAGGGATTTTTCGTCATTATCTTAAAAAAAAAAAAGATATGTTTGGTCATTCCTCTTTCTAATTTCCAAATCGTCAGGTTTTCCCCCAAACATCTACACCCATTCACTCCCTATTATACCCTACTTTAGTTTGAACATGCCAATTGTGTCCACTTAGAATCAAGAGAATAACTTTTTGCACCTTCATTTGACTTGGTTGATTGAATCAAGTAACTCAATCTAACTAAGTACTTTCACTAACTCTGCAGGTCATCCAAATGAGACAAAAAACTCATTAACCCATGAAATCTTGTGCAACTTACTCAATTTGACATCAACTTTCTCAGTCAAGTCAACAATTTTTTTTTCAGTTCTCATACCATGTAACACATAGGCATGACCTGCCAAATCCACTTGAAACTGTAAATATGATGGACTTCCAAAAATAGCAAAACAACACCAATCATCAATAACTTTAGCTTAGCCACCACACCACTCCTAAGCTATTAACAAAACTCAGATGAAATTTTCCAAAAACATAAAGTACGTCTAAAATATATTCTTCAACTCCTGGAATAATTGAATTTGGAATTCTATACATCTATATCCTCTTGGACCAACACTAACAACATCAGCAGTGGCAGAAAAAGCAGTACAGTAGGAGGAGGAGCAGGGTAAGCCTATCAGCAAGCAGCAGCAATCATAGTAGCAGCAGCAGTGTTCACAGCAACAACTAAGTGTGGCATTAGCAGCCACAGTAATAGTAGCATCAGCAACAGCAGCAATAGAAGCAACAACAACAACAAAAATGTCACTGGTAATAATAATAAAGATAATGACGATGATGGGTTAGGACCATGGAGAAAAGGATGGAGAAAGTTAGAGAGATATGAGCAACCCAACGATCATAGGTGTAAGTTACAGGGAGACAGTGAGAGACCACTAACATGGAATGGCAAGTTTACTGATCGAGACGAAGAATGTAACAGAGGGAAGCAGCTATTACACAACCACAACCATAAAAAGTAATAATCAAGTCACCTACCTCTTATCTGCATGACATTTTTGAAAGATAGTGGTTCTTGTGAATGATAACAATTTTTTGGGGGATAGTTGATAATAAAACATACAATCATGATGTTTTATACGATGCGTTGGCATCACAAGCACTTGAACTACAATTGTCTGTGTTCAAATCAATTCCATATCCTCTCAATCAGAGTTTTTTTTTATGACCAAAGGTGTCCAAGCGTCTCACCCATAGGGGACTTTACCCGAGTAATCCTTTGGGCCATATGCACACCTCCCTGCACACACATACTGAGGAGTAACCCCATGGGGAGTGGCCGAGAGGGGTTTGAGAGTGAATCAAACTCAAGACCTCCCTTCATGAGGGGAGCTTCTTGACTATCAGGCCAGCCCCCTTTGGGTTTCGTCTTGATCAAAGTTGTACAGTACTTTATTTATTTACTGGAAAAAATAATGTTAACGCTAAAAATAAAAAGGAGATAGCATCACCATATGAGATCCTGGATTTAGGATGATTGAGGACTCCAATGGCATATGGAATAAAGTTGTTATTTTGTTCCAATTTCCTAATCTGGGTATGTAACAAGCAGCTAAAAGCCTGAATTGGCCATAAACCCCAAGAAGATCTAACTTAATAACTCCAATTTCAATACTGAATCTATCATCATTAACAGTAACAACAATGACAATACATAGGACAAAATAACCTAAAATCAAACGATTCGGACAAAATAAATAAGCGCGCTTCATATTCATGAACAACAAGCCCCGAAATTTCCTAAAAAGATATATCAAAAATATGAAAAGAAGCCCTAGAAAGATCTTGATCCATCAGGAGTCAAAAAGAAGGCTGGGTACGATAAATATGTAAGAGGAAACTTACGAGAAAAGTGAGGAAGCGGAGGAGGAGGAGGAGGAGATTATTTGGGGGGAGGAGGAGGAGCGAGGGGGTTGACGGGAGGAGTGCCGAGCAAGCTGGCCTGCTGCAATTCAAGATCATTCATCTGCTGCTCTCTATCCATCTCTATTATCAACGGAACCACCAGCAGCAAGAACGTCGTCCCTGCTATCCATGCCGCCTTTCCGGTGCTTCTCAGCAGCTTCTTCCCCACGTAGCTGGTGTCCGACGCCAGCCTCTTCACATGCTTCACGATCGCATCCTTTGATCCGCCACCACCGCTGACCGAGATCAATGGCCATGAACCGCTGCTCATGTTTGCTTTTGCCTTGCAGAGAGAACAAAAAAAGAGAAGGGAGATGCCCTTAAACCCTTGCATCTTATATATCTCTTATTCTCATTCATCGATGCGATAGGGAGACTCTACAGTCATTCTTTCCACCTTGACACTCGCCCTGGCAGCCTGACACATGTCGTTTTAATTTATCCCATTAACTAGACTTCAAACACGGATTCCTTACAAAATAAAATCCTAATCCTATATTATTATTATTGTTAAGCTTTAGCGATAGACATTTATATTTGGAAAAAAAAGTAAAGTTTATATTTCCTATAGACTTTGGATTTCATGCTTATGTGTTTGAATAAACGAAATATTCAAAAGTGAGTCTTTCATATTTGAACTTGATTTTTTAATGTAATTGTCGTCCATAAAAAGAAATAACATTTTCATATATATATGTAAAAATAGAGTTGACACGTAAATGAGAAATGAAAGAGATGATCAAGAACTCGTGTGTCTTACATCTTAGTTCTTCAATATTCACTTATTAGAGCATTTAAGCGCTTTAGGCATGTGATAATTCTATAATAATTTATCTATCTATATGCATTTCTTGATTATTATATGAGACCCACTATTAATTTGATGTTTTGTAAGAAATTAACTCTTTTGCTTTTGTTACTGCAATCATTCCGAGCCCAATCAAACAAAGTGTGATGAGTGAAGAGCCATTAAAAAAGAATGAGGCCATGAAGCTCTATTTGATGATTTTCTATTTCAAATGCTCCAAAGAAGTGATGGAGGGAAGAGAGCCTCAAGAGCATCACAATGGACATACATACACAGAGAATAAAGCCCATTTGGACAAACTATGGGCCAGGGCCTTTTGGGCGCTATTTTGAGCCTCAAAAGCCCATGATTTCAGGTCTTGTTGCTGCCAACACGAATTTCATGTCAGCTGTCGCCTCAATGCCTATTATGTGGATGCCACGTGGACGCCAAGACGGCATGGGGATCTCACCAATACAGCAGGTTGGGCGTTTGGATCTGTTTGGACCACATGGGCCCAAAATAGAAAGTCCAATTTTGAAGTATCCTTGGTTGAACATGTGAACAAGATATGGGCTGGATTTGGGACAGTTTGGGACCTTCAAAGGCAGCAAGAAATCTGAATGAAAGACTGAGAAATGTAGCTTTTTTAGCAGGGACGTGTGGGCCTGAACTGGGCCTAGTTTTGGAATGGCAAGTTCTCAAGATCAGTTGCTGAGATTAAACCTGAAATTCGACCAGATTATGCAGCAGATAATTTCTTATTTCTCTGCTTTTTTGGTTCATTTTCTGATGTAGAAAAAAATCCAGATGGCGGTACGCGACTGGATCGACTTTCGTAGCAGATTTATGCTTTTAGTAAGCCACAGGCACGTGCAAGCTTTAGCATTTTTTTTTCTAATTTTTTTTTTCCTTCATATAAACTTCTATAAATTCAGAGGAAGATCTCAGTAATTACTTAGAAAGATTTATATTTGGGAAGGGCCTATGAAAATCCAAAAGTGATTTTAAAGTAAAAAAAAAAAATTACTATATAATATAAAATGGATTCAAATGAAATATTTTTAAAATTTATCAAGTGATAGTGGATCTAAACAGTGGTAATACCACCAGATTCATAAAAGAATGATAAATGATCTTCTGTCATCTTTTTATTGTGTGGATTGAATGTGCTCACTCTGTATTAAAAAGATCTATGTTTGAATATACAAGTAATAAATCAAGTTGATTACATCAATTAAAGCATTTTTATATCTAAAAATAGTAACACTTTAAATATTTTTAATTTAAAACTTTCATAGTCTTAAAATCATGATATCATTAATTTAATTAAGATATAGTTTTATAAATTTTACATTAAAAAAACAAATATTTCCAATAAACCTACATTATCACTATTTTTTTTATGACAAAGCTGTTACTGTTTAGAATACATTATCACCTGTATTTAGACATGGGATATTTTAATCGGACTAGTTCTTGGGACATATGTAAGTCTCCCGACATGAATTGAAGTCAAGACGAAAAAATCTTCTCGACCATCGGACTACCTCTTCTTCAGTTGCACCTACATTATCACTATTGATGAGAATTTAAATGACTCAACTCAATTGAATTTATTAAATCAAATTTATAGATTTTACTATTTTTCAAAAAAAAAAAACTAACCAATTATATTAAATTTCAACTTTATCTCAAATTTTGAATATTTTAACTGGGACTAAATTTTCCTAACTCCCTCCCCCTTTTGGCGTTCCCTTTTGCCGTCGTCCCAATTTCCTAATTCTGTGCTTTGGGGTTTTTTGTCGTCAGTCTCGCCATTTCTCTCAATCTGCTTTGCTTGCTTTGAAATAGAACTCTCTCTCTCTGCGCGCCCCAAGTTCTAATTTTTCCATTTTAAGATCGCCGTCTGTGGCAAATTTTCCAAGGAATTCAGGCATTTCTATCATCTCCTTGGATTCTTCCATTTTTTTCTGGGTTAAAATTAGGTACAACTTACTGTGTAGCCATCTCCTTATTCGTTAACATATCAAATCCAAAACGTCACAAAAAGTCTAGATTTCTATACTTTTCCCTCAGAATCTCTGGGTTTGTGGGCATTTTTATTGCTTGGAGTTGGGGAATAGATGATAAAAATCTTTGAAATTTAGATCTACTTCATGGATATGATGCTTGCATTTTTTCCACTCTTTTCAGTGTAAGCTAAGAACTGGAAAAACAGAAGACAAAGCAACAATGATGAGCTTTGGGGATCGATCAACTGCGCTTTTGGCTGCTTGTGGAGGTGACACCGTGAAGCTCTTTGATGTTTCTGAGGACACAGGCAGCGATCCATGCACACTAAGCTATTCGCCTTCGCCCGGATTCCAAGTGAATTCCGTGAAATGGAATCACACTAGTAAGTAGCACCTATTTTCCTGAATTTGTAGTTTCACATTACTTTTAATTTGCTGTTCTTTTTTTTTCCCCCTCATTTATCGATGAACATATAGTCCTGAATGCCTGATTATATTATTATAACTTGAAAATTTAATATGACGGCACCTACGACTGTTCTATTGCGACAATGAGCATTTGCAAGCTGTGCTCTTGTTCCTCAATCTCTGCTTCTTGGCATCTAACCTTTTTCTTTTCTTTTTTGAAATGAGGGTTTTCTTCCCTTTTGTTGTTCTCTTGAATTGTTTTCACATTAATTATCTTCATTCCAATAATTCAGATATACCAGTTTTGCTGCATGGGCATGAATGAAAATGTTGCTTTTTATAGTTCAATTTAAGCCAATTATGATTCAGTGCATGCCTTTCAACAACAGTTCCTGTGCATCGGTTTCGTGCCAAGTATATGCAATGTGCATGTCATGTGATTTTGCTTGAGCATGGTTTTAGACGGATGTTTTGAGGTTGATTGCAATGCTAATGTTTAAGAAGGATACCAGTAATGGTGTGTTCATGGTCTGTTTGACGATATCTTAAACAGTTAAACCATTTGGCTATGTTAATTTTTGGTTTACCACTGGAAAGTTTTCTTTCCCTGCAAAAGTGATATCCTGATTCATTTCGCAGAAAAAAAAAAATTTGAGGTGCTGATTGTATGAGTACTTCTTCCTGTTACTTTGTAGATTTGGTTGTTGCTAGTGCTGGAGATGATAAGAAGATAGCTCTGTGGCGTAAAAATGGGCAGAGCATGGGGACAGTGCCACTTTCTGGGAGTGATGTTGGTGACAATATTGATGTAAGTTGCCTTCTAAAAAGCTAACATCACAAGTGATTTTTTATGACTGAACTCAATGGATTTTCCAGATTTTCAGAAGTTGTTAGTTGAATTCCAGATTCTTTTATTTAAGATCTCTGTTTGCGGATAGAATCCAAGAACAGACTTCTCTCAGTATGTTCTGAACTTTACAAGGTGTCATTTACTTATTCAAAGTTTAGTGCTATTCATCATTGCATCCTATCTTAGAAAGCTTTAATTTTATTTAGTCTTTCACCTGAAATTGGTCATGGATCATATATTTTCTAACAAATAATTTAAAGGTTATGGTGCATTTCTGTTTATTGGTTCTGGTTTACTGTGAAAGAAGGTTTACTTGTGTATTCATAGCGACCAACTTACGTTTTATGGAGTACTTTGTTCTGTTATCTATTTTATTGCCCTTCATTATAGAGTTTTGGCCAAATACGGTATGTGTTGAAGGTTGAAATCTGTGCCTATACTAGAGTTTGTAGCTTTTTTCAAGTACTCATTTGTTCTTTCCCAACTCCCAAGTAACGACTGAAGGCATGTTTCTCTGTATTCATATTCTCAATTTTTTTATCTCCTATTTGGGAGCACATTCTTTGTATACAAATCTGATGGACAAACATATAAAAAAGGAAATATGCTTGTAAAATTTTGTAGATGCACCTGCCACTTTTTGTGAATTTTATTAACTTTCTGCTGATTGTAGTATTATTTCTTGTTGAACATGTTTGGTCTAAGTCTAAGTGATTCTGATGGTCTTTTATTTTTACTTCTTGCACATGTGCAGGAATCTATATCGGCAATCAGCTTTAGCAACAAAGGTTCTAGGTACCTTTGTTCTGGGGAAGCGGTCAGGTGGTAAGAATATGGGATTTGCAGAGGAAGCGTTGTATCAAATGGTTGAGAGGTCATACTGATACTATTGCAGGTGTTATGTACAATTGTAAAGATGAATATTTGGCATCCATCAGTCTAAAGGGGGATCTAATTCTTCATAACCTTGCTTCTGGAGCACGTGCTGCAGAACTTAAGGACCCTCACGAACAGGTTGGCTTATTGGTTCTGTTTCCATGTGTCACACGCTTGACCTAAGTACATGCATTTTGGTTCTATTTTTAGGTGGCATTTGGATGGTATTTCTGTTGCATTTGATCAGAGTTTTTGACAGAATGGATGAGTTTATTTGCTGATTTTTTATTTGGGGTGGCACAGAACTGAAATTTAAAATTGTGGGAAATTGACCAACTTTGCCATTCCAAATCAATGCATGTATAATGTTGGTTATAATTTGAGTTGTTAAAAGATGAAAAGCAGGGTCTTGTCTGCTGTTGTTTCCAGTTTCCTAACTAACTCTTAATGTGTGGTATATTGGACAACCATTTATTCTGCCAAAATATTTAAGATTTCCGGTAGATCCAAATGCATCTGTGGTTTTCTTTTTCTAGAAATTAGATTTTTTTTGTGGATTCAGATTCTTTGGTTTTCTGATGCCTTGTGTCGGTGCATTCAAGATCAGGTATTGCGAGTGCTTGATTATTCTCGAATTAGCCGGCATGTTTTGGTGACAGCTGGTGACAATGGATCTGTACATCTGTGGGACACAACTGGGAGGAGTCCGAAGGTTGGTAGCATATTCTCAACATCCTGATGAGTTTAGCAGAGCAAAATGCCCAATCCACAGGAGTCTAGATCTTGGGTATCTAATATATATGTGCCTAGTGCACCAGTACAGCAGGACAAATATACCGATACTTGCACCAGATTGTTGATGGATCTTTGCAGGATGCTATTTCCCTGCAATCTGCTGTACTAACTTCCCTGGTTTCTAATGATCTATGTTTATTACTTTTCTACATAAAAATGTTCAGGATGCAGTTATTAGATTTAGGTCTGTTTACAACATTATTTGGCCTATGAAATAACTGAAAATAGTAGCAGCATAGTTGTTGAACTTCTTCTAATCGAACTTTCGAGATTGAATATGATAGCATTTTATGAAAATGATGCCCATGTACCCTGTTCTGGACTCAATGAAATGTTAGAAAATGTTAAGCCATATCCTTGCTCCCCTATACTTCTATTTTATCATAGCTTTGAGATCATACATAGTAACTAGACAAACAAAGGAGGTGAAAATATGAAATTAGTACAAACATGCTGATCATTTGTTGTCTAGTTTTGTCCCACCTTTGGGGTGTCTCAGATCTTATATGCATGTGACCCATTGCTCGTGTTTCTTCTTGGAAGATCTGTATATCTTAGTTTTATGGTGTATTGCACACCAATTAACTGTGCACTAGGGAGCAGTGAATCTATGCCCTATCAGCTAGCTAACCTTGAAGAATACATATCTGACATCTCAAACCTTTATCTCGATTCTCCATGGGCTCTGGCTGTGGACAATTTGAGGCTATAACCATCCCAGATTTTCATGATATTTATTATTTATCATTGGGTAGTGACACCAAAACAATTCATCCAGTCATTCTCAGAATGACATATAACTTCATTAAAAAATGGAAGTGTCAATGCTGAGAATACCAGACAAAACAAATAACCTTTGTTTTGAACTTCATCACCTACTGTTCTCTGAACTGACTGGAACAATTTGGCTTCTAATATGTTAAATGGTTGTCTACAAATGTTTTTGGGAAATAATGAAAATATACACAGTTTAAATGATAGAAATAATGAAAATATTATTTCCTCTCCAAAAAATAATGAATTATTATTCATGCAAAGCTAGCGTAAAAAATGTTCTGTTGAGTTACTGGGCTCAATTGGTGTAAAACCTACATCATCTCTACTTGTCATGACCCAGCATGCACCTTCTCCCTTGTCAACCTGGATTCCATTTAAGCCTTCTGCTTCAATGTTTGGTTGCTGCTATCCATGTGATGGGCAGGGTTTTTAATAATTGGCAGTCTGAGTTGAATTGGACTCAACCATGATGATGTCATGTTGGCTGGGAATTTGGGTTTTTTCAAGTGAACTTTAAAGATTTTCAACTGATTCTCAGCTGACTGGACTGAATTGACTCAGAGTTGGGTCCTCCTGAGTCAGAAATCAATTCCAAAATCTAAAGCCATGATGACAAAAGGAATATCTTCTATCTGCAAATCAAGCAATTTAGTTGCTGCTAATGATTTTTATGGCACTAAAAATGCTTATGAAAGAAGATATTTAGCAACAAATGCTTTTCTTTATTTTTATTTTTTGAAATGATGACGATATTTTATTTAAAGAAAAGCAGCATATAATACAACAAAAAGGCCTAAACCCAAATCCAGATGAGATAAATGGCTCAGATGATGATGAAAAAAGCCCAAACTCAGGGCCACAACAGAGAGGAAAAAACACCTGACAAAGAAGCCCAACCTGACCAGCAATGAAACTCCTATATAGAATAAACCTGCCGGAACAGCGAAGGAGTGGGAGCTAGGTAATATGGTGCTGATAATCTCCCACCACAACCTGCGGCCTAGGGACACCTCTCTTCGCCAAGGCATCAGCTTCCTCATTAACCTCCCCCTGGAGCATAAGAAAAAGATACAGGAGTCCCAAATTCCTCATTAAGCAACAAGTGTTTTTTGCTCTTTTTTTGGCAGGTTTCTTGGCTAAAGCAGCATTCTGCTACAACGACTGGTGTTAGCTTCTCACCATCAAATGACAAGGTCTCATGTTTGTTTCTTGTTCTTTTGTTGGCAGGTTTCTTGGCTAAAGCAGCATTCTGCTCCAACAACTGGTGTTTGCTTCTCACCATCAAATGACAAGGTCTCATGTTTGTTTAATAGTTATCAGTTCTTATGTTGTTTTATAAAATAGGCATTCAGTGTTTATGCATTACTGGTAGGGATTGTTTTTCCAACACCACCATTTTGCATGTTGTGAAACTCAATTTGGGAAAGTTGACCAGGATTATTCATTAGTTGTAATTAGATTAGTGATTAATGTAAATTTATCCTTTTCTTTTTCATCCACCTTGATTGTCTCCATGTATTCTATTTATACAACCTTGTACTCTTCTTCAAATATAAGGAATACAACGCATAGAAACATTTTTTCTCTCTCTATTATCTTCTTTTTTCTCTTTTCCTTCTACTTCCTTTTCTTCATTATTTTCTACATGGTATCAACCAGGCACGATTTCTAGAGTTTTTAGGGAGTGTTCTTCCATTTTACTGTTCCTTTTGTCGGAGTTACTGTTCATCAATGGAATCCGGCGCCATCTTCGGACCAGATCTATGAGGTTCTTTGTAGCGGATCTTTTTCTCCCTTCTGTCTTTTTAGTTTCTGGAGGCTTTTCACAGAGTTCCGGACCTATTCCAGTCGTCTTTGTTGTCATTGGCTTTTCCTGCAGCCAAAACTTCTCCGCCGTTCAAAATTTTTCTGGCGAGGCAACAACAATAATTAGAAGACTTCATTGCTTGGAAGGGTGTAGAACTTTACCTGCACCACCAATAATTAGACCCCTATAACCTCCCATCCCTCCTTGTTCATTCCCTCACATCCTTGTTCATTCCTGTTATTTGGATACAATTAGGCTCTGAAGTGCTTACAACATCAACGCACCAGAACATCCTTTCTTTCCAAAGGCGCCAAAGCACTATTCTGCTGTGTGTGCACATACTTTCATGCACACGTATAACTTTCATGCCTATGTGTAATGTATTGTAGAATTTTGTGATATGCTCATTTCTCTTCAATGTTTTCCAAATTTACTACTTGGGGCACCCCGTGGTAGTCTTTCAAATAAATAAAAAGGATATGTAAAAGATTTTCTCATCTAACTTTATGTGAGTTGTCCCAATGAGGGGATTTTGTTGTGGATCTACTTGGCTTAAAATCAATCTAGTTCTCCAGAATATTAGATTCTTTTCTTAGGACACTACTCGAAGTCTCTAATAATGTTGCATGATGTGGCTTATGAGTTTGAGAGTGCAATAGTTTGAAATTTGGAGGAATTCCATTTTTCATTTTAAAAAAAGTCACAATTGAATTCAGGGAAAGAAAAGATAAAGATTGAGAGGGCTATACTGATCCTCTACAAAAAAGTGAGAATTGTAGCCAAAGTAGAAAACAAGAAGCAGTATAAAAGGAATTCCCTTTTTCTTATGAAAAGAGACCATGATTTGTTTGTAGATCATTCTTCTTGTGCTGAAGATTTTGTATAATAATTTGGTTAACCAACTCCATATCTCTAGTTCTGCCCATCCAGGCTCATATTTCTGTGTACCATTTGCTTGTAATATGCTCTTTACTTTTGCTATGTCTGCATTTTTTAGATGTCGTGTTATTTGGTTCTGATTCATGATCCATTTCGCCTTTGATTTACCTTGCATTTTTTTTGAAAGGTGTTATACCTTTCATTATCAAGGTTTCTATTTCTCCTTTCTCTTCCCAGAGCTTATATAGATGCCCCTGGCCTGGCCTTGATGTTTTCCTAGCAGTTCTTGGCTAGTTGTTGTACATACGATACCCTCGTTCTGGCTTTATGGTTTTCTTAGCATTACCATGTATATGCGTAAGAGGGTCTGGCCTTGTGTAATTCTTGGTATTACTTGACTACATCTCTAGTGAGAATTGAAGCATCTCATGGTTAAAAGAGAATGACAACTTGACTGTTTAACATCTTTTTCTATTGCTACAGGTAATAGCTAGTGTTGGTCTGGATAAAAAGCTATATACTTTTGATTCAGGGACTAGAAGACCAGCCTCATGTGTTCCATATGAGGCACCTTTCTCTTCATTAGCATTTAGAGATGATGGTTGGACCCTGGCTGCTGGAACAAGTAGTGGCCGTATTGTGTTCTATGATGTTCGTGGAAAGCCACAGCCTATTACTGTTCTTCGTGCTTATCATAGTTCAGAGGTACAGGTTTTCCTTGCAATTTTCTTGTGTGAAGCGTGCTATCAGATGAGAATGCTTTGATTATGGATACCTTCCTTTTTCTGTTCATACGTGTAATTTATGTGCATGGGTTTACTTTTAGCATGTTTGTTGATATAGCTCTCTCTCTCTCTCTCTCTCTCTCTCTATATATATATATATATATATATATATATATATAGATAAATGTAAGATTGGCTGCTTCTTTCTTTTATTTCCAGCTTCCATTCCTTCATGTTCTTAAAGTTTCATCTTTTACTAGGCCATTACAAGCTTATGCTGGCAAAGATCGAAGCCTGTAATTGTAAATGAAAATACTTGTACTGCGGAGACTGCTCTCTTGGGTGGAACTGGTGAAGACTCAATCCTTATGCCTGATCCGCTTCCTTCTTTGACGTCATCAAGCTTCTCATCATCAGTTTCAACATCCAGTTCACGTAATTCCAGTCGTTCAGTTTCTGCTATTGATGCTTCCCCACTTACAACAACCAGCAGTGGAACCATATCAAACACGCCATACATATCTACAGCAGAGGAAACTCCACAGAGGAATCATTTATGGACAGGTGGACCTTTGGCAAGGTTACATGCCCCTCGTACTAGTTATAACTTCAATGATGACATGGAAGTATTCTCCCCACTTGTCGATGTTCAGCCAATTACACCATCACTTGGCAATTGGTGGGATGATCGTGATGAGGCCAAAAAAGATAACGCACTAATTGAAAAGAAGACTTCATTGTTGTTTCCTTCATCTGCCAGGAAATTTCCTTTCATGGAAGATGGGAATCTCTCTCCCCACTCAATCTCAGATTGGAAATCCAATTCAACTTCCAGACAGGTCTGGTCCCCATCTTTTGTCCACTTGGGTGTTCTGATGTTTTTGAATGTGTAATCCATTGGAACTTCTTTCCCATAGAGATGAAATTTAATCTTCTAGTAAATTGGCCCCGAGTCAGGGATTAACCTTGGTCTCTGTGGGTTGAGAACAATTTCTCTTAGCCAAAACTTTCTGTTTAATTTTAGGCCACAACTTGCATAATTTTTGTGATATTGTTTAGATCTCATACTTTGATATGATTATGATTGAAATCTTGCATCCTTTTACACTTTTGTTCAATGGCCATTCTGCTCAAGTGTTATCTGTTCTCAATTTTCTTTTTCTCTGATTGAGATGCTTATGTTAATCTTCTACCATGCAACACCAAACAGACTCTTTTTTTTGAAAGGTAAACACCGACTTTTACTCTTCACTTCATTGCTCCACTGTGAGTTTTTTTATGCCAAGTAAATCATGCTACATGATACTGGCCTGAGAGAAATAATTGTGATGATTTTGTTATTGTTATATCATTCATATTAACAACTTAGGAATCAATGGTTCTGATCTAGTTGATGCTGGTTAGGTTTGTCACTTAAGATGTCAGCAACTCCCATGAGACATCGCTAGATGTACATATATCCAACTTCAACAAGATTGGAATCATCTGCCCTTGTCTAAAGATTTGTTTATATCTTATCAAAACTTGCCTGTCTTGGATGATCCTGGAAATCCAACCAGTAGACTTCCTATATGCTGTGGGGATGCTGAGATTTTTCATAAGGTTTATATATGGCAAAATGGTTATTACACCATGTAATGAAATAGGCATCAAGAGGGTGCACTTTCCAATAAATTTTCTCAGAAGATATTTTAGTGGGCTTATAATGATTATATTCCCTTTACCCAACATTTTCTACATTTGATTGCTGTTGGCAATTTTTCTTTATTTTATTGAATTGATTGAGTGCTTAGAACTGGAACAAAATGGACTTCTCTCTAAAGAAGTTGGTTTGGTTGAATCTACTCAGGTAATTCCTGAGTTGACCATATAGTTATTTGTAACATGCATGAAAGTTCATGATACATCTTTTTTCTTATTAACAAAATAGTCAGTGTCTTGTAGGATGATTCTCAATCAATGTCACAGCTAGGCACCACACCTTCTCCAGCTTTAAAGGGTGAACAATCTTTCTCTGCAACCCCTCCTGAAGCTTGGGGTGGTGAGGCATTGTCTGATAAATTTGCCCAACCTCGCCAGGCACTTTCCAAGCCATCACGCTTCATGCCTAACAGTGGGTCATTGACATCTGGGCCCCTCATGTCCACTACCACATTTGCAGGCTTACAAGAAACACCAGCATTGGCAAGCCATGGCAGTGTCAGCTCTCTAACAAGCACGAGCCTGGTAACAGGTCTACATGGGAAAGATATCTCCAGTCGAGAAACCGTCGCTGGATTTTCTGAACCATCATCATCATTCCCTTTTAGTTCCAGTATTTCTTCATTGGGCAAAACCACAGCAGGACATGCAAATATTGAATTTCCAGGGTCTCTATCATTGACACTTCCACGGAGATTTTCCACCTATGCTGAGAGAATGAGTACCATTTCTTCCTTAACTGATGGAGCTAGTCATGGAACAGGCTCACCAAAACCAAAGAAATCAGGGGCAGAAACCAGGGAAGAGCTTTTAAATAGCTTGTTATCAAGGACCGATGCATCCAGTGCCGTGGGACGGGGGTTCTACCAACAGCCAATGTACATTCCACAGTGCAATTTCTTTTCCTTGACTATCTTTTCATGGGGGAATTTGTCATTCTCTGATGCATTTACTTTGTCCAACAAATGTTGGGTCACCTTTTGGGATATAAACTATTCTTATGGTGGACCCCATAATAAATGGGAGATGCTTCAAAATATTCCCCTAACCAGATAATCCTAATTTCATTGTTCTAATGTGCCACAAAGGTCTCCTACTTGTGCCATTGCTTTTTCAAACATGAAAAGATAGCATTTTTTATCAATCATCATTACTGCCTCTTTCTTATAGCTGCCTTTCTACTGTATACCATCTTGCTCTGAATTTTCCCTACTTTAGCAGGGGGCTGCATCACAACCCCAGAAAGGTTCACCTCAGTCAGATCAGCAGCAGGGAGCATCATCATTTACACTCCAGCTGGTTCAGCGAACCCTTGAGGAGACACTCACATCTGTGCAGAAATCAATCCATGAGGATATGAGGAATCTTCATATTGAGCTGCTTAGGCAGTTCCACATACAGGAGGTGGATGCATTGATACTATTTGGTTTCTTCAATTTCTATCTATTTCATGTTTCAATTTCTTCAATTTCTATTTGTTTCCATTATTTTTCTCTCGTGGGGATTCTCATGAGAATTTCCAAATTTTGCAGATAGAAATGTCAAGTGTATTGAATTCTGTTCTAGAAAAGCAAGCTGAACTTATGAAGGAAGTACAGTCTCTTCGAAAAGAAAACCAACAGCTTCGCCAACACCTGCTATAGTTTATTGTGAAAATTCTTATTTTGTTCTGATTCTTTTACAGATGGTTTACCTGTTTCCACTGATTTGCAGTGCAAATGATTTCCTAGTTAAAAGTCATCTCTGACTGCTTGAGTGGGTTCCACACCTTTCCTTTATGATTGTGATAAGTGCAGTGAAATGAAAATCTGTTGTTTATATGTCGAAGTGAGTTTTACCGGCTTTTGTTATGGAAGTGATTATCTTGATCATGGAAGCAAAATGTACAAGGAAGAGCATGCTTAGGAAGTGGTAAATATACACAGAAAAGGAGCTGATATCAGTTTATACATGCATAAGAGCATTGTATCCTTCTGAGACCGACTTTGGTGAGCTTTCTGCAGCTTCTGGATTTCCTTCCTTTAGTAGATGATAAAGAGGCCCCTTGAAATCTCTTTAGGTCTCTATATCTCTTTGGTAATGTAATTTACTCTCCACGGTGGTTATCAATTTTTTTTTAAAAAAAAAAAGTTTAAATAAACTCTGAGGTTCTGGCACCTTGTATGGACCACTTTGGAGTCAACATCTTAATAAAAGACCTTACTTTATATACATTTTATGATCAAGGTGTTTAGGCCTCTTAGACCACCTGACTAATGCTCGAGGCATGGACAAGCCTCCCTAAGGACCTTGCTTTTTATCATCTGTAATTCTGCAAGCCTTGTAGTATTTCAACCCTGATGTTGAAGTTAGATTTGTTAAGACAGTAAGAATCAATTACTGGTTTTCGACTTCTTAATGATCCATGCAGACACCCCACTTGGTTCTTTTGCCAATGAACTCCATTCAGTCATTGAAAACCTTGATTAGTTGATTCTTGTTATGTCTCTCAAGTGAGTTCCTCTTCTTCCTTTTTGAAATCATAACATGAGTTTCACCGCAACCTTTATGATTGAGATGGTGAGCACTGGCACTTGGACTTAAGGTTCTTATCGAGTGAGCTTCTTTAGTAAAAAATCCTCTTATTCCTTTTCCAAGTACTTTCTGAGCACTGGCTTACTGAAGCAATTTATTGGCTTGTCCTCTTTTATGAGAGGGACTTGAATGTGACTATTGTAAATAATTGATATATTTTCAAAGTTAAAAAAAAAAATAAAAAAAAAAATCTGAAAAATGCAAATCATATTTCCATATTTTGAAATAAGCTTTAATATTTAACTGGTAGTCAAAACGATTTTTTAAGTCATCATATGTTATAGACTTCAATATAGTTTTTGAAAGGAGAACTCTATCAAGGCTCAGGTGTCAATCATATATTTTTAGGCACTTTGTTGGGTCTGATGTAAAGAAGATTATATGAATAGTAGTTGTGTGAAGTTTTACTTCCATATGATGATTTTGTTCTTTGATTTGGAACTTTCAAAAATCAATGACTCATACTCATTAAAATTTAAAAGCTTCAATTATATGGCTTGGATTATCAATTTAAAGTGAAATTTTAAATACTCTATTTTCATGTAAACCTATCAAATGAACTTAAATTTGTGGGATTTAGCCTAAACACTTTTTAAAATGAACATGTTACATGGGTGAAAGCCAAATCCAACCTACAACACGAAAATGAACTTTCCAAATGAGCCAAAACTTAAAAATTTATCGCATTTGAAATTTTTAGCTGTATGATTCAACTTTGACCATCCATTTCTTGCTCTAAATCCAAATATGACGAAGTTCTGGTATTTTGAGTAACCTAGGTTTTTCATTTTGTATGATTGGAAAACTTCACAATTTTTTAAAATGCTACCGTGAAATCAACGTAGATTTTATTTATAAAAAAAAAAAAGAGAGGGTTATTTCATAATACGGAAATGGTTTGTTTTTGGCAAGTCAAAATAATGAAGTTTCATTTCAAAATATCTATAAATAATTCTAGTCAACATTTAAACAATATTTGATAAAATTATTTTTTAATACATTGATGAATCTACAACATCCTTCTTCTTTGACACGACCCATTCCTCCCGTGAGGGAATTAAGAGATCATTTTATTTATATTCAGCATTTTCATTGACTTTGCATCATTTCTTCAAGGCACCAATAAACCTTACGGGGACTCGGCCCTTTTGAATCCAAAACCACCTATTATATTCTTGGATCATCGTCATCTTATGTTATTAACAGTGGAATTTATATCTCAGTATATGAAAGATCAGGTATGTATAAGTCAATAGTGTCTGTTGCTGATATTTGCAAATTTTGAAGGAAAATGCCACCACTGTTGAGATTATACTACTAGGATTGAGAGCACATTGAACTGGACTTGTAAACTCTCACAACATGGAGATTAGAAATTGCCCAGTGCCCATATGGAAAATTCAAACCCATGTAAATAATCTCTGGACATTGATGAATCAGGAATTCAGGATCCTATATGGGTTTTTATGGGTTTCCTATCATATTTTGGAAATACCACATATCAACAAAGATAGGCCTTTTGACTGGCATTTGTTTCACGCAGGCTCTAATACCATATCAAACTTCCAAATGCTAACAGTAATTAAATTTCTAGGTTTCATCCGCCTGATTCGATGTGTACAAAGCACATCTCTTGATAATATGCACGAATAGAAAATCAAACAACCAATCCATCTCTATCTTTAATTACCTTCATCTATGTAAACTGTCTTCAAACAATTTAAATCCTTCTTGTCTCCATGAAGCATTCTTGAACTATTGGTCATTGATGTTTATAGATTCTGCTCTCTTTTTTTTTCTTCTTTTCATTTCATCTTCTCGTGCAGAATTAACACCTGCAATGCCGAAACAGCGTAGAAAACCCATCTCCCAGTTTATTTTATATCTAAAAAGAAACTAAAAAAACTCAAAACATTACAACATTCTTCCCATCAACCTCACCCATCCCCTTCCAAGTTGAATTTGGCCCGTCGTGTGAATGAAAGCTGCCAACTGCTCCAATAAGAAGCACCAGCCGTGTAAATGTCCAATTACCAAACAACTTATTTCCAAATCTTAACAGTTTTATCATGGCTTGCGGAGGCAACCATCCCAGTGACTGGTGACTGTGCCAAGGAAACAATCAATCCATCGTGTCCATGGACAGTCATGCTTTTATTCTCTGTCATGTTCCATACCTCAAATGACTGCAAGCATGATTAAATAATATAATTAGAATCATCAAGAATGCTTCCCTTTTTTTGGGAAATACAATGCTTTAAATTTTTTGTGAACAAATTCAGGAGCAAACATTTTTATATTGATATGCAAAAAAGTGTTGATGCGAGAGGATAACGTATGGAGCACCATTTTGTTGAGAAACTCAATAGACCTGAATTCAAATGTCGAAAGAGAGCTCTTGAGGGTTCTGGAAGTAGTGGCATTTCCAATCAATGATATTGGTCAAAAGATTTGGATCCCATATCCATTATAATATTTTCTAGCAATAACTTAGAAGTTACCTTGAATTTTCATCTAAAATAATGTGCAGGAAAAGCATTTTGTTGGAAATATTATTTGAAAGCATGCTGCAAAATGGGGAAGAGAAATGAAAAAGGAAAAGAAAGGGGGAGAGGGATGGCACGGGTTGCATTTAAAACTGAACAACTCATTTGTAGATGGGTGTGCTCATGCCAAGCACCTCATTTGTGGATGCCTAAGGAATAATGAGAAGTTGAGAACAGGAGAAGAAATGTCTGTAAAGAGGTTAGCAAATGTTGCAGAAACAGGAGAGGGAGGAGAAACCTTGTCAGAATCAGTTGTAAAGTGAATAGGAGGCTTCAAGGTATTTAAGGAAACCCAGGGAGAAGAAGGTTGAGGCGTAACATTAAGACGGGTGACTTGCAGGATGAGGAAAAGAAAATTTGAAGAGTGTAGTGAAGAGTGTAGAAGCAAGCAAAGAATAAATGATTTATTGGAATTTGGATCATCTAGATTGAGTGATCCGAGATTTTCCTAAATAATGCCCCCGAAAGCAACACATAATATGTTTGTGGGCTCCACTATCCTTACAAAATAAGAAGAGGGTTGTGGATTATTCATGTGCCAAATTCAGCTCGGTAAATAGCCAGCCATTTGACCTAAGGCGACAATTATAAGCCATCCACAGAGAAAATCAATGGATCACAAGCCCAAGGGAATGATTATGGTCCAGAGATTTAATGCTCCTGGGAGTGGTCATCTTGACTATTTCTCAATTCTAATAGTAACTATTTTAGCTGTTAACATAAGAAATGGAGCTGCACAAAATTACCTGGTATCCTCCAATAACCAGAAGTGTGGAATAACTTGGATGGAAAACACAAGAATGAAACTTGTTCCCATTTGAGCTGAGCTCATGAATGCATTCCCCTGAAGCTAATGACCATACCCTAACTGAGTCATGGCTAACTGAAGCTAAATAATCCCCATTTGCATCCCAGCAAACACACTGCACCTCCTTAGTATGGCCCTGCAGATATCAAGTATTGGATTATTTAAAATAAGGTCAAATACCAAACAAATAGAAATACAAGTATTTCAGATAAAATATCAGAGGATGTACATGTGAAACAAAATGTATGGATTGAGAATTTAATTTCCTGGGCGATCTAAAATTACCAAGTTCAGAGCAACATTCATTCATGGATTTTGAGAACAATAAATCTTCAATTTCTCAGAATTTGTTGTCTGAAAGATAGGACAGGATAGGAATAGAAGAGTATTTCTAAACTGTGGGGTGTGGATAATAAGAAGGCGTGCTGAGTTGTACTGAACTTCTATTTTTATCAAAGGGACATTGTGCAATCGAATCACTGAACTGCTGTTTCATTCACAGATGTGACTTGAAATTAATGCCTTTCATAACAAATAATATATTATACCATGGCAAAAATGCAACATGTAGAGTCTGTTGAGTTCTATTGGATGCCATATACAAGGAGAGAATGTGGATATTCCAATTGTTAGACATCTAAACATGAGAAATGATCATGTTTTGCATCATGTACTCATGTTGGGCCTTATGAATCCAAACAATTCATCAATCTTTACCCACATGTTTACTGGCATTCTCCTCATCAAATTTTGTCAAACTAATGGGTCCACTGTTGACTGGATGTGAGGGATATACATGAAAAATTCACAAGTATATTCATTAAAACAGAAGGATCCTCTACAAAAAGACGAGAATCAACAACCAAAAGGAGGGGTAACATAGATACAAAATCACCCAATATTACAAATGTCCCATAAAACCCTCATTTCGATCCATACCCTCTTTGGATAGGAAATCAGTCAGCCAATAACCTGCCTGAAAAGAATGTTCTTACCCATAATAGCAAAGAGAGATCCCTATAAATGGTGAAGAGCCTCCAAGGAGGTTTCCTCCTACCCGAAGCCCAAGCAATGGCATTAGCCAATCACCCTCCACAATGAGATTACTCAACACAGAGCCCTCCAAAACCCGAAAAGATAGTAGAATGAGATGGGCATTATGAACTTAACTTTCTAATCAAGGGGCCAATAGTATGACATGATCTGATGAGATAAATACATCCAAGTGTGTGGTAAAAATTGTTGAACAATTTGGATTCTTCATAACTAGGCCTAACATATCCCAAAAGTTGTCCGAGATTATTTATCTTTTTTAGACATTAGACTTGAGCATTCTCCTTAACAAATCCCTCCAAACACCGTTTGCCACAATGAAGGATGAGGCATCCATGGGATTATCTCACTTTAAATATAATAATTTTTAGCCTTTTGCAATAAGGTTGAGTGGAAAAATAGAACTGCAATAGATGGAATGAAGGCTTTGATGATGACAACAATGAATCACTTTAGCTTTTTTACTAGGCAATGATTTTGAGCCATTCGTAGATATTTTGAAATGACCACCCTTTTCATCTTCTTAGATTAGAGGATAGAAATCACTAATAAGATGAACTGTTTGCTAATGCAGCTCTATGTACAAAAGTGCACTCATTAGAGGATGGATAGAAATTGGAGCCCTTTGCATTCCATATAGGTTACGTCAGTGCAAGTCTGTGACAAAAGTACAATCTAAAGTCCAAATGCCTGATATAGGTGTGTCACACATTCTGAAGAGTCTGTACAACAAAGCTGAGACCTCTTTTCCATCCATTTCCTCTAGTGATAAATTAACACCTCTCTCTCTCACTCTCTCTCACACACACACACACACTTAAAAAATGAACAAATCTTCAAAGTTAATATTCATCGAATTTAAAATGAAGGTGAAATTCAGGGAATTTTTTACATACACAAACATGCACTTAGAGAACCAGTCTAACCCACCCACCCCCCACCCAAAAAAAAAAAAGAACCCACAAAAAATAAATAAACAGCAAAATACCTGTAGTGAGTACATCTGCCTGTCTGTCTCAATGTCAAAAATGGAGACCACAGTGTCTGCCGCTGCTGCCAGAAGTTGCCCCACCCTTGGCTGAAATCTGACTTGTGACAAACCACCCTGGCTCCACGAATAATAGAAATTTAGAACATAGATGCCAAAGGGGAAAATTAAAAAAAAAAACAGGAAGAGCTTAGAAACCAGCCTTAGAAACACGAGTGGATGAAGGCTGATTGACATTCCATAAACGAATTTCACTATTGCCATCACATGAGCAGAAAAGTTCTGTCTTCTTGGGATGGAAATCTAGTGACATAACATTCGCGCCATGACCACTATATGAACGCAGACAATAGCTTGGCTGCAAAAAGTAGAAGTCATATGACTAGATTATCTGGAGACATTTTTATACTAACACACTTTGCAATACTTGATCAGTCAAATCATGTATAAGCTGCAGAAGCCGCACAAGTGTATTTACTATATTCTGGATTCTAAGTGTGTGAAGAAAACAAACAAGATAACATAGCTATATATTTGAAGGGAAAAAAATCACCAGTGGAACAATTCAACTGCACATAACTCTGATTGTGATAAAATTCATAGTTTCTAGTAACAGAGGCTAATGAGTGTGAAGTGGGAGGATGAAGGGACTCAAAAAACCATCAGCTTTATGTGGATATCTGGAAAATTCACAACAGAAAATCTGGTATTTCTTAAAAAAGAAGCAGCATGCACTGGATAGAGTAACTGGTTGAGCAAAAGACAGGCACATTACTGAGAAGGTGGAACAAGTCTGTTATAATAAGTGGATAGGGAGTCCTCAAACAAAACACATCTGTCTATCATTTTTGTATATTGTTAAAACCAACTTTACAACAAATAGCAAGAAGCATATAATGAAAAAGGTCCCTTTGAGTATATAAAAAATTATAAATGCACACAACAGAACAAAGTACAATTATTACCTCAGCAGCATTCCAAAGTCGTATAGTCCTATCAAATGAGGATGTTGCCAGATAGGTTGAATTTGGCCTAAAACGTATGTCTGTAATGATAAGAGTGTGTTCTTCTGGAGTGCTCACTGTTTCCAGTGTGTCCATGTTCCAGAGAACAGCCTGGTTATATGAAGTAAAAATTAGTGAGTATATTCCCCATCGTCAAATTTTATTGCTGCAAGACCAACATTCAAAAGTATAACCCTAATCTATATCATCTCATAGCATAGACAATAATGCCCAATTCATTAAGGTTTGCAACTCAGGTGGTTATTTGGACCTGCCCGAGCCTGTTTCTGATTTGTAATCAAAGGACACAGACCAAAATTGGCTCATTTTGATCAAACCCAAATGCAATCCGACGTATGTAAGGCCCAGGCCTATTTTAAACCCAAATTGCATATCCAGGCTTATCTGGGCTTGGATTTCTTTTGGGCTCAAGATAAGATTAGTTAAGATTACAATGTGAAATATTATAAAATATTTTTTGAAAATAAAATATTATACAAGTATAAATTATATATTCAATAAAATTTATATTTTACATGATTTTCTCTAAATTTGGGCTCACATTCAGACTTTTGGGCCGGGCTCAGGCTTCCATTATGCTAGGTTCAAAGAGGCCCAATTTCAAATCTAGACCTGCAAGTTTGGGTCCGAAAATGAACCAGCCCAAGCCTAATTTTTTTGGATTTTCATATGGTCTCAGGTTTGTTCTGACCAGAGTTGCACGCCACAGTCACAAAAGTAACACTTGCAAAACCCCCATGGGAACAAAAGCCCATTTAGTGATGTAAGAGAATCATTAGATGTTATAAAGACATGTGGCAATGATGAACAGACCAATTAATGAAAATGCAGTCAAGTAAAGAGAGACATGCTACGAAAATAACAATAACATTAAAAAGATGAGGTTTACTTTAATGAAATATAGAACATACATAATGAGTTTTCTAGCAGTGCTTGCTGCAACATCTATACCACCTTTGATGTGCATGGACTGTGGGATACAAGGGGACTGACATGGATTGAACAAGGGTCATCCTCACCTCATCCTGATTAGATAATCTAAACCAGAGATCAAGATTCTGCAAAATGAATGTCAAAATAAACATGTTCTCAGTGCAATTTTGCAGGCTCTTGATCAGTGGTTAAGATCTTTTAATTAGAAAAATAAGTGAGACAACATGCAGTCCATGGCAGGAGCCTCATAACTCACGGTAAACAATGTCCTAAGAAGGACCTACCAAGAGGCACAAAGCAATACACTTGATCATGGCTCTAAACATTGATCCACAGATAAGAAGTTAATGCTTTTATTTTAATAGCCATATCTATGCATCTACAACATAAATGTAACTCAAATAATAGTGTCATTATCAAATAGGGATACCATTCACTACCTTCTTCTCATGCCCAGCACTGGCCAACAATTTGCCATCTGAAGAAAAATGGCAGCAGACAACTTTGTTGTTACTTGTACGGTTGCAACCAACTTCACTGAAAGAAAAACCTGAAACAGAAGATGCAAGCTTTATAATAGGCCGTTTCTGCATTTATAGTACAAAGAAGAGAGAAACTTGTATAGCATGGGAACACAAGGTTACCCTTTGAAGACTCCGTATTTTGCTCTGTCGGACTTCTTTTTAGTGCACCAAATATGTCCCTTGCATCTCCATCATCATGTGAGAGAAATGATTCAACATCTCCGAAATGTTCCATGTCCTCCTGCCATAAGAAAGCAAGCAATAATAGGACCAGGAAGAAGAAAGATAAATGCAACAACAAAGATGCATGCAAAATAATTTATGAAAGCCAACCCCAAACAGATGGGGAAAATAGCTATGATGATGAAGATGATGACAATGGTGGCGGTGATGATGATGATGCATGAATGCAGAAGAATCCATGACAAGTACATTGAACACACACATAATAATAAAAAATGAAAAAAAATAAAAATAAAAGAGGATACCAGCTGATTAGAAGAGGAAGCAAGTCCACCAGTACCATCTGCACCATACATCATTAAATTTTTAGGCATGCTGTTAACATGTTGCAAATTTGTCACTCCGTCACCCAGTGTATGAGTGGATGGAGTTGATGGTTGGGAGTTGGGTGAAGGGCCCACTGTATTTCCAGTACCAGTACTGTTAGCAGCGCCGGAAGAAGTAGGCTGTTTCCTTTTTCTGTTATTCTGAAAAGAAAAACACCAGATTAAAAGGAAAAAAAATCATTAAGTGCAGAAAGAAACTACGGCTTCAGAGATATGGCCTGATGTGTACAGCAAAAAAGATTCAAAAGATGCCTTGCAAGTTTGTATTTGAAATAAATAACTTCTTTTGTAATGACTCATGACTGAGAAAGGAAAAAGTATATTAAAAAAAAAAAAAAAGACCTGCTGTAATTGCTGCTGTTGCTGCTGCAGCTGGTCCTGCTGCTGCTGAGAAGAAGATTGCTGCATCTGGGACATTCTCATCTAATTAAAAATGCATGAGGCCCAGAAAAGATGTCAAAACAAATATCAATATTTTTTAATGACCACATAAACACACACACTTCCAGGCACATGAAGATTTATTCACAAAGCAAATGAACCAAGCATCAATTTTTGAAGCAGTAACTGTTATCAATTCATAAGGTTCATTCCAGATGGTGAACAAGTATGACCATCCATTCTAAATTAAATAGAATAGTGCAGCTTAATATGAAATAACAATTGAATTCCTACCAAAAGTAATTGCAATCCAGAATGTACAATAAAGCAAAAAAATGAAGCATTTGAGTATAGCATTCATTTTCTTTTTAACCTATATGAATGTGTGTGTGCGTGCACACGTGTGTGGTATTCATTTCCATTAGTCAAGGTGCCTCTGAAGAAGGCAGGCAGATCATGGATACAGTTCTTGTGGCTCAAGAGGTGATTGATTCAAGATATAAATAAAAAAATTCTTGGCCTTTTTTGCAAGCTAGACTTTGAAAAGGTATATTATATGGTCAACTGGTTCTTTCTTGATCATTCTCTTAAGGAGATGGGTTTGGAGATAGATGAAGGGTTTTGATTTCAGAGTATTTATTTGCAGCTGTAAGTGCAGGTTATTTTTCTTTTCTTTGTGTGTCTGTGTGTGTGTGTGTGTGAGAGAGAGAGAGAGAGAGAGAGAGTGAGAATGACCCAAAGTGCAAATCTGGATGACAGAGACTTCATTTCAGCACAATTCAGTGTGTCATCTGTGGTTTTTGGAGTCAATTACCACAGGATTAGAATCAATGTTCCTGGTCTATCAAAATCAACAGTTTCTGATGTAAGCAGTAGCTTGTGATTTGTGAATAATTCAATTCGTTATTGCACAAATAAAGCCTATATCACATTCGTTATTTGTATGAACTGGAATTGGTCAAGAGTGCAACCCCTTATCTGGGGGTAACTAGTTAGTTATATGTGATGCAAATCTAATAACCATTGAAGTTTAAGTGAAGCTGATTTACTGGCAACCATATTTTCATGATTTAGAAATATTAGTATGCTATAATCAAGCTTACGATAATACAAACATGCTTATTGGAAAACTAACCTTCATGAGAAATTCTGCTTGATCTTGTGAACCGACTCTGACATTTTGAGAATTTGATTGAACTGGGGAACCTATAGACCCATCATTTCCTGCAGGTTGACCATCTTTTGCATTCAAGCCACCCCGCAAAACCCTAAATCTACGAGGATCCATGTCTCCATAGTTCGGTGAGCTTACAAGGTTGCCTTGTGCCTGAGCCTGAGCTAGGAACTGCTGTTGCTGCTGTGGTGTCAAAAGCTGAAACTGATTTGGTGTTTGCAGAAAAGACTTCTGCACTTGTGGGCCTAAACTTGGGCGGATTTGGTCGATTCCCTACAAGATACACAAATGGCAGAGTTATCTGTTTCCAAAATGAAAAGAGATCTACAATTGTAATCTCAAGATTAACAAAGTTTCAACATATAACCTACAGTTAAAGGCCAACCCTTCAGTGGAAGGCTGCTGACACCTTGGTTCAGTCCTGAAAAGACAACAGTAAAACCATTACAAAAAAAAAAAAAAAGACAACAGTAAATTGATTCTTGAAGGCTAAGACATTTCACACAACTTAAAGCAAGAAGAAAAGATTCAATTTGGATCAGATAGCCAAAAAATAGATTTGCATGAGAAAATATCATTAAATTTTTCTATACAAATTCCCACTCCCCCAACATACAAAAACACAAAAAACAACAGTAAGTAAAATAAAATAAACAAATAAAAATAAATAAAGGGAATAGAACTAAACAAACTTTAAAAGTCAAAGATTTCATGGCATGAGCTTTTGATGTAAAGTGAGTCTACGCACAACCTTTCCACCAAGAAACTCAACTATTAATGCTAGTGTTCCTATATTTTGAACTAAAATTCACTTTAAGTTATCATGAAAATAAGTTCAACAAAAGTCAACCCCCACCCTCCTTCAAAAATGTTCAATGCAAAAACTCCATTAATTCCCAAAATCTCATTGTTGTCGTCATCAGATCCCTAACACTTTTTTTTTTCTCCCTGAAATGCTCACCTTTGATCAATCAGGCAAAAGGAATCACAACCCAAAAAGGACACTAGTGGACAACATAAAAGGACTACAGCTACATTCTCAAAAAAAAAAAAAAAAAAATCATCATATAAACCAGCTACATTATGGCAGGGTTTAAACAAGGGCAAGCTATGCTAATAATTTGGCCAACAAAGGATAGGCATGATATTTTCAAAGAGGCCTCTTTTGGTTGAATTTTCTCATTGACTGGTTCACATATGGATGAATCACAGGATTAAGCCATTAGAAGGTAGACCCATGCACCTAAAATAGTTAAATGGAAACACATCTCTTTGTGATGATAGATAATGCTAGTCCACATATATAACACTTCATCTATTGCATTTTTCACGATATAATAATTATCTGGAGACTGGAACCTGGTCACTACTACAATACATTGGAAAATGGTCTTCCATACACGGATATAGTGCACTGCAGGATTCCTACTTTCCATAGTCAATTAGGAGAATCTCTCGAAAAAATAAAAGGGGAAAAGACATTAACGTGGAGGCCAGAATTTCGGATTAGAGAAACTTTCTACAAATAAGCCATCCACATATAATCATCACAATTCACAACATTACAATGTTTATTAATTTTGACATATAATTTTTTTGGGTACAAAAGCATTGATAGTTCTCACTCTCTATCACAGAGCAAAAGGCATATGGATTAATTTTCAAGAAATGTATTCCAAACATGTTAGATTCCAAGAGACTAAAAAATGCTTCGCCAAATGAAATTTGGATTATTATTATTATTTTTTGAAGGTAAATGAAATCTGGATTTTCAAGGGAAAGCTCTTCAAAATCAACTCTTCCTATGAAAATGAGATCCACTCATCCAAATGGCACCTTGAGGTGGGGAAATGAAACTTTAAAGGCAAGTAGGGAAGCTACTCATCTTCTGAACAACAGAAATAAATGAACTTTCTTTCAACAGTACCTAATTGATATCTCCTGTTCAGTCAATCAATCCCTAGGTGAGCAAGAAACTCTACCTGCACCCCAACCCCCAACAAGAAGAGAGACACCCACACACGCATTCAAAAAAAGGGAAGAGATCCTACCTGCACTACCAATTCCAGATTTTGACTGCATAATTCCCTGGGTATAAATTGATGATGGATCCATGGACAGCGATCTTTGAGCAACACCCAAGTTGACCTCACTTTTTATGTCCTACATTTTTCAAAATGATACATATTAAAGAAGTTCAAATAATTAATTGGAAAAAAAAAAGAAGGAAAAATCCCTAAATGAGAAGAAAAGAAAACAATAAGAAGAACACGGAAAAGCAATATGAGGGAACACAGTGCAAGTAGTTACAGCATTCTGCTGATTTCGTGCTTGAATTTGCTGCAACGCTGCAGACACACTGCCAGGATTTCCTTGGACCAACTGGCTGTGCCAAAAAGAAAAAGCAACTAGAATGATTAACTTATCCAATTAAAGCTTAAAAAAGCCACAAATACATCAGCATAACATGGGATAAAAGAGACTTACCCTGGATGGTTGGTTGCCGATTTCAGAAGAGCCATTCTGTTGGCATCAAGAAGTTGTGGGGATGAATCGGAATCCATTGAATTTGGGTTCTTCATACGTTCTTCATATATTTTTGCAGCCAATACACTAGCAGGAGACTGCACTAACATTCCTTCAGAGTTTATAGCATTTATAGGACTGCTGAGAGAAGGATGACCACCATCCCTACGCTGCAATTGAGCATGTCTTTGCTGCATCAGTTGTAATTGTTGCATTTGGATCTGCTGCTGTTGCTCCCTAGCTTTCATCTGCTGTGCCTGAATATGGACACAAAAAATATTGAGTTGATATGCATAAGACCACCAAGAAACTGACTTATAATTCAATAACTAAAAGGCTAACATCTTCGTATAGTCCTCAATATAAGCTGCAGCCACCTCAGAATGTTTCTCATTTGTCCTGGCAATGAAGATGTCCCAGAAGACAGACCACCATTCGAAAAGAAAGCCACCCGGGGCATCAATTGCTGCAAAGCCACCCAATCCAGCATAGTTATCTTTTAACTTAAAACATTTGCTCCATCAAGAACCTACAAGTGCTACTGCCATCTTTTCCCTTGGTTTTCTCCTTTGTTGTCAAAATCTCATGATACATGATTCATATCTTACAATTTGTACGATATGATAAGAGGAACAATTCGTATCTATTAAGAAATCTTATGATTCCCATAATAATAGAAATAGAATTAAGGGATTCCCATAATAATAGAATTAAGGGGTTATTTAACTTGTGCTTATAGCCAATTGCATGCAAATATGGGAGAGAGAATGGAAAGTGCAATATGAAAATAGCATTGACATTTCATGTCGCATTCCAAAAACTCAAAATCCAGACTCTACTCAAAAGATGATCAAGATGAGTCTTTTGACAGAGTCAGTCCAAACTTGCACAAGTTACTTGATTTGATAAATTTGAATTGACCAAGTCCAAGTGAAGCCCAGCTGATTTTTTTGAACCATGTTTCACAAACTTAAGCCCAATCTTCATTCGTCTCCCACTTCTCCCAGTTCCACAGATTTGCAGACATTCAATTATTTATACTAGGCAGTTTCCGATTTCTAGTCTTTTGTACACATGCCTAAACGATAAAAAATGGCACTGCTTGATCTTTTTCTACAATGTTTCTACTGGGACAACCTTTAGGCCCGATGATGCATGGAAAGGAACAAAAAATTGCTGGAAAATGACCATTTTTACTGAATTAGTTTGAAGATTTCTATTACAGTTAAAAAATACTTACTTTCCAAGAAATAACGTCCACTCCCATGCATCCAAAGGGAGGATTTCCAAGCACATACTTTATTCTCATTTCTTGTTGATAAATTGAACTAGTATTAGATTTGTAGAGCTGTATTACCTACTGGGTCCGCTGCAACCTTTCCTTCGGCCATGAAAGCCTTTGCTGAAGCATGCAAGTTTCTTTTCAACAAATAATCATAAATATAAACATCAAGCCTGTAAAAATAACAGATCATAACACCAGTTAAGTGTGAGGAACAAGAACAGGATTACGACATTTTACACACATACACACACACACAAAGATAGATAGATAGATAGAGAGAGAGAGAGAGAGAGAGAGAGACTCCCATATCAAAACATACATCTTATCTGCTTCCCAATTACTCTGCGCCATGTCTTTGCTTTAATCCGCAATTAGTGAACGTTAGAACAAGATAAAGTTACTGCAATTTACAACTGCAACCAAGTCCTTTTTCACAATCAAACAACTTCAATCCAGATGGCTCTGGTTTGGATGCAAAGAAAGGAAAGTACTTTCCTGGAAAACAACATTTCTAAACAAAGATAAATTGGTTTGTCAAAATGGCTATTTTACACGAAAGTACTTTTCTTTCCATTCATCCAAACGCAGGCGAAGAAATTTTCAACAAAATGAGATCGAATATAAAAGGAAAAGAATACACAAGAATGAGGGAATGGAAAGTACATCACCGATCCAATCTTCCACGCGAATGTATGAAATTCGAATTCAAATCCATAAGCTCAGGGAAATTTCGATCATGAAAATTAATTTGGAACATAAACGAGCGAAAATTGCATAAAGAAAAGAGATTCCTTTAAGAAATGGGATCAAAACAGGTTTTTAGAAAATTTCAGTGGATGGAATCTTGGAATTGAAGAAAGTAAGAAAAAAAATCCTAAAAATAGGGGCTTGGATCGAGAGAACGAGAAGAGAAGAGAAGAGAAGAGAAAGAAGTTCGATCGAACTTTTCTCTCTTCAACTTCCCCGTCTGAGAGAGAGCCTAGGCTCGGATCCGAACCTATGGCTTCGAATAAGAGGCTATTGGCTTGGATATACGCACCTAGGTAACCTTAAAGGAAACTAGCCTCGGAAGAAAGCCTTTATTTGGCAACAGGAAAGTACAGGTTTGCCAACCGGACTATCCTTACCAAACGACGGCCTGACGAACACCACTTGGACAAGTTAAAAGTGGGTCTGGTCAATAATTAAAAATTATGCAGATGATAAATTAGCAAAATAGCTATTATATTATAAAAAATAATCTCATTGCACCATATTAATTTTTAAATTTTAAGGTAAAAATAACCATTAAACCAATATTTTAATTTATTATAATTAATCCAATAGTAAATATATATCAAATGGAAATGCATAAAAAATATAAGTTTAATACAAAAAATTTAATGAACCATAAAATAGGTTTTACCTAACATAAAATATCCCAATCTCAATGAGAGTAATTGAATATTTTATATTTTTAAACTTTAAACTTGTCTAAAATATATCTCAAGTTAAATTTTTTTAAACTTTAGTTCTAATCAAATATATCGACATTAACTATGAGATAATTACAATTTTCAATCTATCCAGATGAAATAATCATTCTTAATTTTTATTTTTTAATTATTTTTAATTTTATATTTAATACTGTGAGGCCACATCTAGCGAAGGAAATAGCTTTTATCGAGCCTCAGTTTGGTATCCAAACCTCTGGTTTGAAATTCGAAGCTATTTTGGTTTGCATATGTGCATCTAGGCTCGCAAGGGATATGGAGGCTCGGATAGGGTGAGAAACAGGAACACGTAAGATTGCAACGGGCACGATCGTTTCTCAAGCGACGACCGGACGAGAATCTAGTGGTGAAAGACCCACACGTGTGAAAACTCTAGGCTCTCTCGTCGAGAAATGATTCTACCTAAACCGGTTAAGAAAAGCATGTGAATTTTCAAGAACAAATATTGAGTTGAATTTTTATAAATTTGAAAAGTTAAATGGAATAGCTTTTAGTTAATCTAAATGTCGTAATTGATAGTTCTACGAATTCATCGTAAATTAATTTACAACAAATTATTTCTTCTCTTGTGTCTCCGTATTAAAAGAAGGGCGCCTTATATAGACACTCGAAAAATCTGATCCTATACACCTAATTTAAAAAAATCGGGTGAAATTACAATTCTATCCCTCCGTGTATACTGTCAGCTCATTTCCAGTTCGTTCGGATGAATATACTCATCCGAACAAACACATCAGTATAATTTTAGTTCGGTCGGATGAGTATGTTCATCCAAACAAACTGAAATACACTGATGTGTTCGTTCATTCGAGTGAACTTATATATATTCATTCGTTCGAATGATCACTTAGGATCATTCAAACGAATGTGCCTTCTCATTCACTTCATCAATGTTGTCCTCTTCAGACTTGGCTCATATTTTGGATGCATGCATCCCCATATTCCTCAAGTTTGTTCTCTTCAAACTTGGCCCACATTTTGGCCGCATCCCCATATTCAGCTGCGTTGCTTTGAGATCTACCAGCAAACATGACACTGCTTTCATTTTTTAAGATAGAATCCGAAATAGCACACGAAGAACCTAGTTGCCAAAATTACTTTGAAGAATTGCTGACTGATACTTGGTATCTCCATAACTATCTCTCCATTGTGTGTCTTATGCATCACATTTACTCTAACCTTCTTTGACATTTACCATGTCACATTGTATGTCTTATGTACCACATTTACTCCAGTATTCTTTGACATTTACCATGTCACATTATTTACTCATCAAAGGAACATACTATTTTTAGGGTATATCCAAAATGATCATTCGAACGAATGAACTGAAATTGCATTGTTATGTTCGTTCGGATGAGTACGCTCATTCGAACGAACTGAAATTACACTGATCTGTTCGTTAGGATGAATATATTCGTTCGAACGAATATAAATTACACTGACAGTTCGTTCAGATGATAGAACACGGAGGGGGTAGAATGATAATTTCATCTGATTTGTTGAAATCGGATGTATATAGGCAGAAAAACTGGGTGTCTATATGGGGTGCCTAAAAGAAGTCGATATATTTAATTTTAAAGTCGAATATTCATTTTTTTATATAAATACAATAAAGTATAGAATTCAAATTTCATCCGATCATTTTGACCTTTTGATCATAGATTGATAATTTGATTGTCGTAATTTAAGTATTTTATGGCTTATCACACACACAATTATGCATTCTCCTCATTGAAAATTGATATTTAAATTTTCTTAAGAGATTAAAATCCATAAACATATAAATTATAAAATACAATCATAAGGTAAGTGAACTTATTGACTATTATTAAATAGCGTAACATGTGGTAATTTTTTCCCACAAATTATAAGTTATAGCACTTGAAATATTATTAAATTTATTTAAATAACAACAAAATTAGAATCACCAATTGGAAGTGGAAGAATGTGGAGGCATTTATAAACTTTCTCTAATTTTTTATTCTAGTTCAGTATTCTTTTTAAAGATAGGAACTACAAAATATAGTCAGAAAGTAAGTGAACTCATTGAAGGTTGCTACGGTATTTTCTGAGAAAGAAATACGTGGCATTTTTTTCCCACAAATTATAAATTATATTATTTAAAATAAAATTTATTAAATTTATTTAAATAACACCCAAAATTAGAATCACCATTAGAAGTGGAAGTACATAGATTCGTTTATAAACATTTTATAATGAAGTATTAATTAATTTTTACTTCTTTTTTCTCATAAACATTTACATATATTAAAAGGGGTGAGATAACAACATTTTTTGTCCCCGAACGTATTGAATCTAACTAATAAAAACATTTTTTTTTAAAGTTTATATTCAACTTTTAATAATTTTTATTTAATTCATTCTCACTGTTGATTTAGGATGAAATTCGAGTCAGGTTTTAACTTGACCTGAGAAATCATGCCCCACGATGCAATTCAAACATGTAAGAATAAATAATTTTTTTTTTTTTAAAAGAAAAAACTAAAAACACTAGACATATATGACATACAAGAGTACAAGTTGATAAGCCAGTTTAATATGGGAACTCACCAATCTTTGACTACAAAATGAGATAAATTAAAATTCCCGCTCTTCATTTAGATATTAGTTCATTGATCATTGATGTCCAGAGAAGGCTGAATTGGGTAAAATGGATTCATCAAACGGGGGCATTTGCCTGCACAATCGATTGATAAAAATAATCTCCGAACTGCAATCCTGAACATTCTTCAATTACTTGACATGGCGGCATCCAACCGTCCATGCCTCTGCATGACTCTCCTTGTGGCAAGCGCAGCCGCCTCACTTGCCTGCAGTGTTCCCGTTGCCATGATTGCAGCAAACTCCTTGCATATTTCTTCTTGAACCCTACCCCGAACTTCCCAAGAGGGTCATCCACCTTCTTCTCCGGTTTGTCTGCAGTTTTGACAGCGGGTGGCACAGTGTTGTCAGAAACTGGGAAATTCTCAGACATAGTTGGTGCTTCCCTTGCAGATGCATCATGAACCGTGGATGATGCAGTTGTTACAGGAACAACAGCAGGCCTGAAGTGCGGAGCTTGAGGAACAGCACCAGATCTTAATGTCATTTCTAGTTGCTGAATCATGGGTACTGCATCACCAGTCACAAGTGGAGAAATATTATATTATTAAGAAATAAATTCTTAATATGTATTACCTTTCAAACATATTCATTCCATTAGTAGTTGGAATGTAAGCAGGAAATGAATACTCACATATCATAGGACCCATTGGGCTGTTCATGACTTCATTAGGGAGCTGCAAAATGTAATCCGGAATAGTGGAACCGACCAAGAACTGAGTAACTTCATTGCTGAAGTTGTTGCAATTATGTTTAAGTAAACTATATGTTTCAGCTGTATAACGTGGGCTTATCTCCTGCAAGTACTCCTCAAATAGCGCTTGAGGCACATGAGTGACACCCAAATCTACCGTCTTTACTGGAGTTCCATAAGGAGTTGTTCCAGTGGGAGAATGTTGGATGCCTCCCCCAAAGTAATATTCGTTTCCATACACTACCACCCCTGTGTGCCTGTGCCATTGATGTGAAAGGAAATCAATTCGAAGTCACAATCACAAATGCACAAGTGGACCAAGAGCTTTACAAATGTCATTTTATGACTAAATTAGTATAATTAGAACAGTTCCAAACTCAAATGAGATCAGATATATGCAAAGAAAAAACAACATAGCGATTGAGAATAGCTTGCACATCACAGTTATAAAATTTGAGATGATCTGACGAGGGCATGATGCACATAATACAACACCCTGGTTCGGTAATATGCAAGGTGGATAACCCACTATGTACTAAGTAATCTAGTTAGTCTGCATTGTACTCATTGTCCCATTGTTGGCTGTTTGGTCACAACCCACACTCAGATTGGTGAGATTATAAGAGCAAACATAATAAAGTGGACTGTTACAAAAGCAAATTTAGAAGGGAGAAACCATTAGCATGTGCAGAAGAAACAATCAAACAAACAAGCAGAACTGCAGCAAAGGAACAAAACAGGAGCAAGGTTGCAAAATGGATATTAAACAGCTTATATGGCAAGTTGGCTGCGGTAATTGGTCTTTATGATGAATCAATCACAACAATATATCAGCCATATTAATGACATTATTCTGATATTGATGGCTCAGCCTAGCAGAAAGAATCAAACAAACTGAAACAGAACAAGAATGGCAAAAGCATTGGAAGTTTAATACATCTGAGAGTACAGAGGATGAACTGATTAAAATTAAGGAATTATTTAGTACCAAATAGTGAGATATTTCTATACTCGGATGCAGAAGTAGAATAAAACAGATGATCAATTTAAATATAACTAATAAATAGAACGAAAGCAGGGTGAGATAATGTAAGGAAGTTATTAGAGTTTTATGTGCGAGAGGATTACGTGATAGAGGAATACTACATCGATTAAAATGACATTCAAATGAAACAATGGTAATTCCTCTAATGCTAACAGCCCTGATACAAAGAGTTGAAAGATCACAAATAAATTGTGCTAGAATTAAGACATGGATTATGTGGCAACACATGACATTAAGAGTGTAGGTGAACAATGAACATGATGACAATAGCATTGAACAATGGGTCAAAAAGTAAAGTCCAGATAAATTGATAGGACAAAAGCTTTTATGATGGTGCTGATGATTAAAAATACACACACATCAATATCATAAAAAATGCATATAACAAGTGGCTTGCCATCATGTTCAATGCCAAATCCCTTGTGTCAATGTTTGATGCAGATACAATAAGGTAATGGAAATTCATAGAAGTGAGGAACTGAAACTGTGTTTATTTTGTAAAGCAACAACCATTTATAAAATAAAGAACATGGTTAAATATTCATAAATACAGGTTTAAATAGTTTCTGATGGAAGATTAAGTTCCTTCTGCAGTTCTACATGACATGGGTAGCAGTCAGAATATGACCACAATGAGAAAATCACTTACCAGATGCCCTCAATAGCTTTTCCCAAAAATGTTGTTGAAAGTTGGCGAGCAAGTCCCTGGCTGAGATCATAAACATTCAAGCAGACCTTATACCCATCCTGCACAAAATCCAGAATTTAAGAAAGAACACAACATTTACAATCATCATAAATATAAAGCAGCAGTCAAGATGAGCAGAATTTATTCAAACTTTACAAAATATTTTACTGTAATCCTGCAACATTCCATTTGAATCTTAAAATTCAATACAATATTTACATCATATGGTTCGAACCTTTCAGTTTTGAAAGTCTCATATATAGTTCTTTAAGAATTTGATTTCTCCTTTATGACTCAATACTATTTTTTAAAAAAATGGTCTTATAATCTATAATAATCAACTGTACTTGCAAGTTCATATATAGATGGGTTTCATTTTGTAATCTTAAACATTTTTAACATATATGACGATTAAGTTTTAAATAGGATGCTACCATCATTTTGTCTATCTTTTATATTGGAGATTAGAAAACAAAATAAATGTATAAGCTGAAAGAATTTTACTAATTGAAGGTTCTCTAACTTTCTCTAACTATTTCCTTCTTAAAAAAAGAGGCATGGAGAGCAACACTAATGACTTGGAGATGAACTTTTATAGGAGAACATGCTTACAGTTTAAAAAGGCATAGATGTAATATCATGGATGTAACATCATTCCACAAATCTGGCCTTGTCTAGGCCTTGACTTGACTCCACTCGACATGGTCAAGGGTGAGTCAACAAACAATCAACAAGTACAGGGCAAACACGGATTGAAAGCTGAACCTCTTGGTTTGACCCAAACAATGACCAGGTAAGCAATTAAAGGTATTCCTAGATGGTACATAAGATCAACTAGGAGTCACTCCGAGGATTTTAGCCAATGAGCCATTTGCGACCACTGTTGGGGAGACAGAGGATAGACTACATTGCAAATGGAATGGGTAGTAAGCCAAGGCTTAGCTTTTTGTCAACATTGGTAGAAAAGTAAATGAAGCTGATTGGTTAGTTGAAAGAATCAATCCTTTCAGCTCATGCCAAAAGGTTCTAAAGGGTCTCTTCAGAGGCATGCATTTTACTCCAAATCGCTATTACCAACACTGACAGGTTTTGTCCATGACTTGGTCAATTCACCTAGGCCCAATAACTAGATAGACAAAGTTGGGCCAAAATCACTTTGGATGAGTTTGGAAGAATCCTGGTTGACTCACGACACCACTTGACTTGTCCAAGTATCGGCATATGGATGGATATATATTTCTATCCATTTAAGTTACTTTTCAAAAGATGGCTATATAGAAAGCCTCTCAAAAGTTTGAAATTTTAAAATTACAAGTGTTAATTATCAAGCATTGTGGTTTAGCCTGTTATCCATCTAACGAATTTTAAATTCTATAAAACATATATTTATGATTACACATAATTTATTGAGCCACTGAGTTGCCTAATCAACTAACAGCAATTAGCATAGTGACAAAACAAGTGCTTAGTTTTTTTTTCCATGTCCTGTTTAGAACTTTTATATAGCTTGGGTTTCCATTTATTTGCATAATTTGATATTTACAATCTTGGATAACATCCTTAGTTTCTTACATCTGCCATCCTCCAATCACCTAGTAGTGCTGACAAGGCCTCTTGAAGTTGGTGCTGAATTTAGGTCCTTCCTTTAAAGAGCAAAAACATAAACATTAGAACAGAAATTGAGATAGGAAAAAAAGACAGTAATATGCAGAGTACAATCAAGAGAAGCAGAAGAAAAATGAGAAAAAAATGATTTATATTCCAAATTTTCATTTTTGGAGTCTAATCATCCAACAAAGTCTTGTTCAAGACCTCCTATACAGGACCGATGCCTAACTAGTCTACCGGTGAATCCAATATCCCAAATTGATGTTAAATTCAGAGCAAGAGATTCCTCAAGCTAAAACGGGGCAATTGTCTATAAGAAAATGCTAAACTTACTCTAATAATATATTTTACAATAAAATGGCAAGTCATTTCATTGATATATTTTCTAACTCTTGGAAGGTGAACCAATTGTGACATGCCATAATAAGGGTGTAAAAATACATTAATTTTAAAGAAAGTTGATATCTTCACTTGCCATATTACAAAGTGAAATATGCAATTCAACATAATCTTAGCACAATTCCTTCGTGCATTCCAATAGAAGTGGATAGTCCCCACCTCCTCAATGGAAAATGCTAAAGGACAACAATCTATTCATCTAGCCAGTTGCAAACACAAGTTAATGCATCCTTAAAAGATGTCTAAATTCAGGACTTTCATATAATTAGTTTCACCTCTGTGGAAAAGCCAAGAGACTCAACCCAATGGGGTTGGAGTGATGGCCAAGAACCCACCTCTAAAAGTGGGAGGTCAAGGTCTTAAGTTCAATTCCACTCCCCCATAGGGCCACTCCTCGTAATTTTACCCTGTGTATGTGAATAGAGAGGTTTGCACATGCCCCAATAATTAGTCAAGTGATAGAAGCCTAGGCACCTTGGTCTAAAGCCAATGGACTCCAAAATTTCAGTGTCCTACGTGGGGCACCCTTTCCCCTGCACATGGATCTACCCACTTAAGATTCTTAATAAATTTGAATCTATTCTGAGTTGACCTCCCTGTTTGATTAGAATTCAAAACTAACCCCACTGTTGGACCTCTTGAAAATCATAATTTTTCAAATTCAATAGACCTAATCTTTTCATAGACAACATCATCCTAAAAGGACCTTTAAATGCACCCATCTCCATGTACATGGCCCCACCTAGGTGGACCCTCAGGGCCCACTGGCGGCATTGTCCAGGTGTGACTGTTTCAAGTTTTATATATGTGAAACATTAAATGTTGAAGTAGGAATTAGTAATCTCATACACAGATCCTGAAAAACCGAACACTTGATCAGATTCGTCATAAAATTTTCATATTCCAGATACTAGTTCCAAGCCCACACATAAGTTCTTAACCACCGAAATTAGCAAATTCAAAATTATGAAATTTTAGATTCTACTAAAATTCCAACTGAACGAGCCTTCCAAAAAAGGAAACTAAGCAAAATTCTAAATACATCCTCTATCATATTTGCATACCTACGATAAGTTCACAATCTCAACACATCTTAACCCATATAAACTATCAATTATTTACTTTGACACCCATTCTGATGCAGGGTCGATGCTTATTGGCAGAGCGACCCAGCAAAACAGGGATCCTGATTCTTCACCTAGACTGGGAGAAGGAAGAAATAGCCTCCAGCACTTGGCAGGAGAAGAAGAAAGAAAGAAATAGAGATAAAATAAAACTAATTGTCAAAATTACATTCCATGATCGAGAGTGTCCTCTCTGTTTTCCATACACGGGTTTTTATAAAAGAAATGAATGAAGGAAACCTCAACTAAACTTAATCAGACACGGGATTACAATCCCACACAAACTAGGAAACTTCCTGACTATTCCAAAACGAAAACAACAAATTGCTAATTAAAAATTTAAGCAAATAAAAAATAAATAGAAGTGGGGTCCCTTCATGCGTGTCCTACATCACATTCAATTGATGCCCACCATTGAATAAAAATCTTCTCGTTACTGTTTGAGGAAATTTAAGGACCTTGAACAGGGGTCAAAACGATTGATTAGAGAAAATTTAGCTCTTGAAAGCATCACAAAATTTAAACATTTTCCATTTTAATTTTACTTCTAGACGCATTAATAATTCATACTAACTTGTCCAACAAACGGCAACTCAGGGAAGAAAAATATATGAAACAAAAGGGTACAAATGCATTTCAGAAACAAACGTAAATCTGCAGCATTCACGCGTCAATCATTCCCTATCTTTCCTCTTGCAGAAGGACCCATATCATTACTTTGACCAAAAGAGCTTGGGTACAAGCATAGAAGGAACAAAAAAGAGTCCCAAACACTCAAAACTTCGCTCATCAAAGAAATAAAAACCACCCACATTCGTTTAACTCAAGAAGAATGCTACTCTTCTACGGGTTTTAAGGATTTATTTAAAAAGAGATTTGTAAAGAAGAAGTAGAAGAAGAAGAATACCTCAAGAGCAGAGAAATGGAGGAGAGGCAGCGGCAGCGATCCTTCCTACGCGAAAGATAATGTGAAAAAAATGTAGAAGAGAAAACGAGGGAATCGCGCAATGGAGGAGAGACAGAGGTGGACCTTTTTATAAGGTTGGCTAGTTGGACGGTGGAAAGAAAAACGTTCTAGAACTTACCGGCTGCCAGGATTTCGCCACGTGGCTATGGAGATTTCCAGACAAGACCACGCGGTCGGCGGTCCACCTATCGTTGGAAGGTCTACCACCACCAACGGACAAACGACCGTTAAATTTCACAATCAAATATTGGAAGGAGAAAATTAAAGATTGATTAATTGAATACCAGCTAAAATCCGGTGCAGATAAAAAATAAAATTTAAAAATAGATATAAAAAACTAAAAAAAATCAAATTATAAAATGTATAATCTACTTTATAGTCCATAAAAAGCTACTACAAATAAAAAAAAACAAATTGAATTTCTATTAGAATTCAAAAGAAGATAAAATATAAAAATATGAAAAGTCGAAATTTAAATTTAGTGAATTTTGTTTTAAAACATACATTTGAATATATTAGAATAAAAAAAATAAAATTTAATATAAAAATGAGATATTCAACTTTGTGATTGAAGGAAAATTAAGATTAACATTTAGAATTGAAGGAAAATAAAATTTAGCTATACTTTTAATCCTCTAATTATCACAAAAATCTCTATTCAAACTCCTTCACTTTAATTTTTAGTTATTTTTTATTTTTAATAATTATAAATTGATTAGAAGGTCAAAATTAGAAAGTTTGTTGAAGATATTATATTGTAAAAAAGATTCTAAAATGCAAAATAAAAAATGGTTTGAGAAACCAAAGCTTGCCATATAAATTTATTTTCTTTCAACCCTTATTTGTATAATATAATAGATATTATTTAAATAATTAATATATTAATATGATATAAGTAATTTAATAAATAAATAATTCCAAATTAATAATTTAAAATAAAAATGAAACAAATTGATCGTAAATGTAAACTTAACTATTTGTCTTCAATTTAGTCAAGACTTGTGACTATAATTTAGAAGTTGTAAGTTCACTTAAATAATACTCATCATTCTAACCCCTTCGAGTTAGTTTCGCTTATACTTTAACATTTTATTTTTTATTTTAAAATTTTAAAAACTAATAATCTAATGTTAATTGAAATTTAAAAGACTGAAATTATGTGATTTGAATTATCCCTTGATCATTAAAATTTAGATTTCATGGAATCTAACTATAGTCTAATGACTATTTATAAATATTATAATCTTCAACCTTACTACTCAAAATTAAAAGTACTCCATTCTAATTGAGTTATTTTAAAGAAAGTCAATAATAGTGCTAAATAATTAAGTCTTGAGATATGCAAGTGTATAGAGCAAAATTTGATTTAATTCAATTGTTTCACTTTATTAAATGGATAGATTCAATCTAACATAATTAATATATTAATAGATTTAACACAAATATATTTATAGATGGGTAAATCTTATTAAATCAATTATTACCATCTCTATATATGTAATGAATCACAGGGAATCCGACCCATGAACCCAAATCCCCAATCACCAATTCTCCCTCCCATTCTTGGTACAAAATAAAAACCCTTTCCGACCCTCTCTTCCCTCCAATCTCTCCCCTTCTTCCTTGTTCCCCTCTTTCACTTCTTTCTATTACTCTTCTACTTAATCCTTCTTTTCTCTCTCTCTCTCTCTCTCTCTCTCTCTCTCTCTCTCTCTCTCCCTGTTTTTGTGCGGTTTTCTCTCTTCTCAGTTCCATGAACGTTCAGTAGCAGCTGCGACAGCAAAAGAAGCAACCATGGGAAAATACACTAGAAAGGCGAAAATTTCAGGCGATGTTGTAATCATGGAGGTTTCACAGTCGTCGATTGGGGTCCGAACCAGAGCAAGAACCTTAGCCCTTCAGAACCTCCAGAATACCAATAACTCCTCCACCTCTGCCTCCTATCTTCAGCTCCGCAGCCGCAGGCTTGAAAAGCATCTTGTGGTCGACCAAACCAATCCTAGGAAGCCCAAAGAGAGGTGCAAAGAAAACCCAATTACCACCTCTAGCTTAGAATCGAGTTCAGTTAATTACGGGCCTGTTGGGTCGGTTTCGTTGAGCTCCTCGAGAAGGAAGGGCGGAGCAGCTGCTTCTGTAATGGGTATTTTGGAGAACAGAGGGGCAAGCATTGAGGTGTCGGTCGAGGAGAATGTTTTGGAGAGCGAGGGAAGAGAGAGGTTAGTTCTACTCTCTCTTGTTTTTTCTCTTATTAATTCCTCTGGAGATTTCTGTGGTTTTGTGTTCCTCCTTTGAAGAATTTGAATGTTTTCATCTGTCAGTTCTTATCGGAGATGGGTAGTATTGGAAATGCTCTGTGTTAAGAGGTTTTATTCTGAGAAACATTTTTATTTTTATTGTTATGTAGGAAAATGGGTATTTCCAATGATGCTCTATTTAAGAGTTTTATTGTGTTTGGAAGAGTGTTTTTTCCCCCTCTCTCTATTTTTGGGGAGTGGGGAATTTTGATGACTACTGAGGTGTGTTTCTTCTCTTTGTTGTTTTTCAAGTTTTGCAAGCTTCTTGGAATTTTCTGTCACAAGAGCCGCTTTCATTATAACTTCATTTCTGTGTTTGAATGATTTTTTTTTTTAAATTTCTGCCATCTTTTGTAATGACTGCTAAAAATTTTTTTTTTTTTTTTTTTAACAAAAAAGTTGTCTATTTTGATCTTTGGCTAGACACTCGATTGTCGGCATGTCTAGGGTTTGGGATTCAAGTTCCTTAGAACTACTACAGTTGCCACTACTTCAGTCGCATGGTTCTGTCAAACTGTCCATGCTCTTTAATCCAGCAAACTGCGAACTGGATATCTGCTGGACTAGGATCTACAAACTCTCAGCTAAAATCATATTTAAAAAATTATAATTTCTATGAAAACACATGGAATACGCCCTCAGTTACAAATTTTAGCCAAAATCTAAAATATTAGCTGAAATATGTAAATTTCGGAAATTTCAACTGAAATTTTCAAATGTTGGTAAAAAAGTTCAGTTTATTGTTAACACTGAAAATTTTTGTTGGCCAAGATTTGTAACTGAGGGGCATCTCGCATTCTGCAAACCACCTACCATGCTTCATGATATGTGAATATGTGATCCAGTGATGTATGTAGTTCTTGACTATTCTTATTATCATTATGAGGATTAGTGGAGACACCCGTGGGCCTCTATTTGATTTAAAAACAAAATAACTTTGATGAAATTTTAGTGTTAAGAGATAATTATCATTTTTAGAAAACAAAATTGTCGTGTGAAATAAAATATAGAAAATGTCCCCTTATGAAAAGGTGTTGTTAGAAAATTATGACATGATAATATTCTTAAGGTAGAACTCACTCTAAAAAACTAACCATTACGAGGAGGGTGCCTCAAGTGTTATATAGAGTCATTAGTTTATCAAATTAGGCGATGTAGGACTCTCTTGCCACTTCACAACTTCCCTCACATGCAGTTGCTCACCCTCCGTTACGTGCAATGTATGAACGTAGAACCTGTTCTGATACCATGTTAGAAAGCCATGACAGGATAATATTCTTGAAGTAGAACTCACTCCAAAAAACTAGTTATTAAAAGGAGAGTACCTCAAGTGTTATATAGAGTCATTAATTTATCAAATTAGGTGATGCTTATATTATTATTATTATCATCATGTTTCTTTTACCTGGTTTATTGTTTACTGCTGCATTTGAATTGGTCGAGAATCTCGGGGGTTGCTTTTAACCCCTTTATTCATGCAATTTGCTGGTTTGTACTTTTGTCTTTTCTTTTGGTTTTCTTCAACAATCACTTGCTTTCGGCAGAAAAAACTGGCTGCTCTCAGGCATATTTATGTCTGTAAAAGTTGTTTTCTTCTTTTCTTTGTCGTTTTTTTAGCAGTATTATTTTCTTTGCTGTTCTTGCGATTTGGCGTTTTGCTACTTTGTTTTGGACCTTGAAGCTTGCGAATATCATTTTCACTGCAAATGATGTATTGTTGCACGCGTACACACAGAAACGCTAACTCTTGCTTGGAACTTACTTTTATGTATTTATAATGTTGCTGGAATTTGGGCCCCGTAGAAAATCGAAAAAGGATTGGGCTTTTGGTGTCTCTTTGTTTAAAGATCCTATTTTATTAAAGCAGAGCTCTGCTTCTGGTTCATGAACTTTACAAAGGTTTTCTCCTTTCAAGAATATTTATTAAGATTTCTATAAAATTTTCTTTGGATTTATAGTTGTCTTCTAAATATATTTGTTAATGGCTTTAACATGTTCATGAATAATTCTATAACAGATGATAAGGGACTCTGCAAAACTTTTTTCCTCCCTTCTGACCGATATCACTTCTTACAGGAATGACAGGGAAACTACGCCTTCCAGTTTGATAAGGAACTCAGAGACCTTGGGAGCACCTGGTTCCACTACCAGGCAAAACAGGAGAATACAGAACATGATGCGCAGAATCATCCCGACAGCACAGGAGATAGAAGAGTTCTTCACCAGTGCAGAGCAAGAGCAACACAGAATATTCGTAGAGAAGTATGTAATCTGATATTTTTCTCCACCAAGCTCCTCTCTTTATGTTTATAATCTTCTTCAAATTTCTGAAACCTGCATTATAAAAAAATATAAGACCAGTAAAGTGATTCACATCTGAGTCACTTCCCTTTGGTGGAGATGACAAATCAGAAAACCTGTTTTATCACTAATATATTAACATACGTGTGATGAGGACTAGAAATGGTCGACTAGAACTACTATTCCATTAAATAGTCCAAGATGGTTGAGTGATTTTTGTTGCTGAATATAATGTTACAGCTGTTAGGATTGGGTATCCAGCCCAAAAGACTAGCTTATTAGGTGGATTTACTCAAGTCCTATATAAGTCTCTAGATCTCCCCCTTCACAATCGATGTGGGACTCGTTCGACTGCCAACAATCCTCCCCTCGAACGAGTCTGTCCGGCAGATAGAACGTCACCAACCATCCCGTTCGGCTAGGAGATCACTGAGTCTACATGCGGTGGTTAGAGACTTAGCTCTGATACTACTTGTTAGGACTGAGTATCCAGTCCAAAGACTAGCCTAATAGGTGAAGTGACTAAAGTTCTACATAAATCCTTAGATCTCCCCCTTCACAACCGATGTGGGACTCCTTCGATTGCCCAACAATAGTATCTTACGAACTTGGGTGATGGCTTGAAAAACTTTCCATGAATGGCAGGTCATATTGTTATTTTTCATACAGTTAAATGTTTTCTTCTGCTCCATTTATTTATATTTTTACATGATGTGTGACCACCATAGAAAATAAAATCCTAGATTTTCTTAGGGAATTTGGCAATACCAAACTGCTTTATAGGATCTAATTTGTTAAACCTTAAATTCATGCAGGTACAACTTTGATCCCGTTTGTGACTTGCCACTCCCTGGTCGATATGAATGGGTGAGAATGAATTCGTAGTTGGTGTTTCTCATTTGTCCTGCACCTTCAAAAGTCGCAGCCCAATATTTTCAAGGGAGTCAAGTAAATGGAGGTCATGATGATGTGTAGTGTAATGTATGTGATATGTACATGGCTTTGTTTCAATAATGATTCATGAAAAAGTAGAAATCCCTTCTCTAACAGGTCATTTTGGTCATTTGGGAAGGTGGGGTTGGCCATTTTCATGACTCTGTTGTGATGGCTGATGGAATCAGACTTATTCAGAGGATCCCTGATTTTATTTAATCCATTGTACTATTGACAGAATGCCCATGGTGTAATAAACATGTCATTTGTTCTTTCCAGCACTTATTTCTACAGTTATTTATCATTGTTTGGGATCTCTCTCTCTCTCTCTCATCTCTGTGCAATACCATGGTTGCTGGTGTATTGAACAAGGATTTTGTGTTTGCTACCATGGTTGCTTTGGTGTTTTGAACTAGGGTTTTAGCTGTGAACTCATATTGGATGCCCAACATGGGCTATGTTTGAAAGAAATACCTGAAGTTGGAGTTTTCACTTTTGAAAGTGGGAGCTCTTGAGTTCAATTCTCACTCCTTCAAAGTGTCACTTTCTGTAGTTTTATCTGGTGTGCAGATATCGAGGTTTTGTACATGTCCCAAAGATCAGTCAAGTACTCTAAAAAGCCTGAACTACCTTGATCTTAAAAAATAAAGAGAATATCTATCGTGATTGGATGATAACAATCAGCTCAGCAGATAAGTTGTTGTGGACGAAACCAATCTCCCTGTGCCAACTTCGAATTGTACTCATTTAGGTAAATTGCACTTGACCCACTGCTTGATGAATATCAGTTAGAAATTATCACTTAAATGGAAAAATAATGGTAACACTTGCTCTACCGATAAAGAAAAAAGGTGAAAAAAAAAAAACACTGTTAGGTTCTCTGTTTTCTGACAATATTACGGTGTTGTCGTGATCATTCCTCGGAAAGAGATTTAACCCCATTGCCTCATAACTTCATAAGCATTACGATGTAAGCACTTTGTAATGGATCATGGCTCAGACGGATGATCAACTGAATGCAAGTTCCTACCCATGTCATAAAATGCAGTACATTCCATAGAAACATCCGATCTGTTAATATCTGGGTCGAAAAATTCGGCAAAACAGATACGATTGATATGCATTTTCTCAGTTTTTTTTTTTTTCCAAAAAAAATTGAAATTTAAATGTGATTTTGAAATTAAGAAATTGAGAATTTTAAAATATTTTGAAAAAATCCAAAAAAATCTATAAACATGAAAAATAAAGTCTAGTAATTTTCTGCTAATTTTCTCTTACAGAATAATAATTTTTTTAACCATTTTTATTATTTTTTCATATTTTTTTTAATTTACATGTGGGAAACCGTAGGAAATTCAGAGTAAAACCCCCATGGGTTATATCCACTTCCCTTCAAACACACCACGTGAGGCCATGGGGACTCGAACTTGACACTTCCCACTTCCTGAGACGGAAGATTACCAGTTGAGCTACACCCATATAGACAAGGTGCGGAAGATAAAGTCGTAGTGCTGAGGCGAATTCAAGGAGAGGAACCTGAGCTTGACTCTCTAACAATCTCAAATTCAATAAAAAAGTGAAAAAAAATCGAGCTTTAATTCCTATTCTCATCACGTAGTTCTCTGAGTCATCTTTATAATGTGCTGAAATCACCTTGATTATGACAAAGTTATGCCTATTATATCTATTTCTATCGTGTAGCTCTCTGAGTCCTCTTTCCAACACCGTTGAAATTATTTCGATCGAAGTTCTTATGATAAAATTATGCCCATTTTAATACGTACCGAATGATATACTATAGGCTTACTATGAATCAATACATAATGGGCTGATATGCAACATATCACTTATTTTTTTAAGCTCAGGAGGTAAAGATATCAGTCGATACGAAACGTATCAGCCAATATATATCGATTTTTCAGCACCGAATTATAGTGGCCGATATGTATTGTATCAGCTGATACGAATTGCATCTGCTGATATATATCGATTTTTCAGCACCGTATTATATTGGCCGATATGTATTGTATCGGCCGTACACACTATTTCTCGGTCGATATGGCCAATATGATTAATATCGGTATTTTTTAAAAAAAAAAAAAAATTCAAAATGGTGGTGGGCCCGAGTTGATATCTCTGCCGATATCTGGGTCGATATTTACGTTTTCAATTTTTTTTTAAAAAAAACCAGCTTCCTTTTGGGTTTATTTATTTATTTTTTAATTAAAAAAAATAAAATAATAAAAAAATACCGATATTTAAAAAAAACAAAAGATGAGAGAGAAATTTATCGACTAATATAGGCCAAATTTTGCACCCTGGTTAATATATTATGGAAGGAAAAATCTTTCAAGTTATGATATATAACCATTAAAAAAGTTGGGATTGGTCAATGAAGGGTTTTGTAAGATCCTTTGCAAATAACAGAAAGAGGAGGTCCAAGTTTAGATGAATCTAACCAACTAACCAAGCAAGAAGTTTATAACTTTTCGACAGATATATTTTGGTTTATTCAAACAATGAATTTCAAAGGTAAAATAATTTTAATACTTTTTTTAAAGTTGATCGATAGAAATTAGAGAGAGGAGTCAGAGCTTTAAAAATCTAAAAACTACTTTATAAAAGTTGGTGTTAATTTTACTGAAGGCTTTCAACAAATAGGAGTCCTGAGTTCGATTCTCAATCTATCTCAAAGGGCCACTACATGTAGAATTATCCGGTGTGTGTCTGGGGAAGAAAGTTTGCACATGCTCGATAATTAATGGGTGCTCTAAGAGGCTTAGATACCTCGGCCATAAAAAAATAAAGTTTGTATCAATTTATTTTGAATGGGATCAAAATGAATACTTTCTATTGTGCCCTTCTCTCAGGGCGATTTCTTGGACTGATTGATAAGAACTTAAAAGTAAGAAAAACATTTTCAGATTTTTCTAAGACAAGAGAAGTGGATAGAATTTTAACTCTCTTAAATTTTCATATTTAAATATTTCAAATTGAGAATTTAGTAAGACTATAAAATTTGTGTGTTAGAAAGATGATTGATAAGAACTCAAAATGATTATAAATCTTTAAAACAAAAGTATATAGTGAGAATGAAAATTTATTTCAAATTCATAGTATAGACTAGATTTTTAGATGAAAAATTAAATATTAACCACTTTATCTTAAGAGTTAAAATCACTGGACATTGATTAGAATTTGATTTTTAACTTAAATGTGCCCCACTTATCGTGTTTTAAATATGCTTGCAATCTTATCAATTTTTTCTTAAACTCCAAAAACATAATATTAAAATTATAATAAAATATAACTAAATGACGAATTACATATATCAAGAGAAGATGCTATTTGAAGGGAAAATACCGTTATCTCTTTCACCTAATGTTATCAGAACCGAACCGAACTGCAGTTGAACCCACGGTTCGACCGGAACCACAGGTGGCTGCGGTTCGGTTCTGATTGAGAACCTGCTGTGGGTCAAAACCGTAAAAAATCGGTCAGAACCGTGGTTTTCTTCGATTTTTACCCACAAACCGTGATCCGCGGACCGCGGCTCACAAATTTTGATTTTTTTTTTAATTTTTTCCTTTCAAAATTAAATTAGAAAATGTATATTTTTGAAATATAAATATTTATTACCATTTCTATCATATATCTTTCACCGTTTTAATATATTATTCAGAGTTTAAATGTTATTTTTAATATTTATATTAATGTTATTGGTAAAAGATCGCTTACTTAATTTTATATGTAATATTTATATTATATTACTACTTGACCGGTTTGACAGGCTTTGACCACGATCATACTCGGTTGAACCTAAAATACCTCGAAGACGGTTCGTTAGACGATCTGGTTCTGATAACATTGTTTTCACCGGTCAACACAAACTTTTATCACCTGTAAATCTCACTTTTTCTTGAGAAAATTCAAACATTTTTTTTAAATCTCCCCACTTATCCGCTTTCAACGGAGAAAAAACGAATGATGATGATGCTCCGGCTGCTTCATCATCATCATTTTGTATGAAGTTTTTTCACTTTGTTTGATTATTTTTTTTTTTTAATTTTAAAAATCAATAATATTATATTAACAAAATTATATAATTTGAATTATCAACTGATAATGAATATTTTTTTATCTATTTAATTATATAAAATTTATGAAATTCAAATACTCTTAGGTGTAACCGATGGGAAAAAGTTTGTTAGGGGATTTGAAAATGGGAACATTTGTAGTCTAGCTCTTGCGACTGCACAATTCTTGGATCCTCAGTATAAGCTGAAATTTTTGGAATTTTATTATCCAAAGATTTTTTGTGCTGATTATGCGAATGATCAAATAAGTTGGATGTTATGTGATATTAGGAATCTTCATAAAGAGCATGAGGCTCAATCACCAGATAATAGTGCAAAAAGACAATGCATTAGGCAAGATGTTAGTACTGGATCACCAACATTAGATGGAACAAAATGGGTGAAAAGGTTTGAGAAGTTTGAAAGCTCAAGTTCTGTTCATAAATCAGATCTAGATTTATATTTGGAGGAACTCAACTTTCTGAGTTCTGATGAATTTGACTTACACGATCTTTTTTTATATTGCAATGCTATGGATGACATTGATGCCTCTACTTTTGCGTCTCAACAATAACTGATGTTAAGGTAGTGGGTTTATAAAAAGAATTCACCAAGTTCAAATATGAAATGCATATTAATGTTCTGTTTACGTTGTTACATTACTGCCTAACAAAGCAATGTGTTGATCAACAAGTGATGCGAATATCGCTTTTGTTTCTCTTTTTTTTTCTTCTTGTCACCTTCTTGCTGCTGGCTAAACTGAATCTATATTTGGCAACTTTGTGATGTATGCATATGCTTGATCCAAACAGAAATATAGTGGTGTATGTGTCCACATTTGTTGCTAAGGATGAAGGCTTAGAAAAGGTAATAAGTTTGGAGAAATGTTATCTTACAAGTTGTAGGGAATGTACTTATACTGTTTTTTATTTTTAAAATTTCTTTGTTGTTCCACTCAATTAAGGAAATTGTAGATGTTGCATATGTGAGTTTATGATTTGAGGTTGTGTTTGAACTGAAAAAAGTGGGGAGACTTCTCTTAGGGAAGTCCATCTTCTCCTTTTGGATCCATTTTGTAAGGACCCATCCCGTTAACACAATATTGTCTGCTTTGAGCCTACACACGGACCCGCACGGCTTTGCTTTGGCGAGCCAACCCACTGTTGCTCCCAAAGGCCCATACATGCCCATACTCGCCTAGGAGGCCTTGTGCTAGAAGGAGGAAGGGTACTACTACCTCAGGGTATTACAATCTACCTCCCTTAAAGCCAGAGTTGTCCCCTGTTCTGCACACACAACAATCAAGCCCATACCCTCAAGCAGAGAGTTGAACCATTCTCTGATACCATTTGTAATGGCCCATCCTACTAGCACAATATTGTCCGTTTTGGGCCTACACACGGACCTGCATGACTTTGCTTTGGCGAGCCAACCCACTGTTGCTCCCAAAAGGCCTTGTCCGGGTATCAGAGTACACAACGACATAATATTGTCCTCTTTGAACCCTCGGGTAGAGTCTCGCTCCATATCCGGCAACCCTCAAGGTTTTGTTCCTAGCACATGACCCATACATGCCCATTCTCGCCTAGGAGGCCTTGTGCTAGAAGGACGAAAGCTAATACTTATATACCAGGGAATTTCCAACACTACTAGCAATGTGGGACTTTTTGGAGCAGGGTATTACACATTCTCTAGGAGAAAGTGGGACCCACAAACCGTGAATCTTCTCCTCCTCCTTTTTAAAATGTTTTATTTTTATTTCCCAATAGCATTTCATTAGTTAGTGAATTATTAATTGACATGTTTGAATAGAAACAAGGAATATGAATTTCCAATATTTTGTTAATGCATTTTCTCACTTTTGCTTTCTCAGGTCTGATTTTGGAAGTCCACAAAAGAGATCACCAACAATTGGATCACATATGATATTTTATTTTAAATGTATTTTTTTATTTTTTATTTGTTTTGTATTAAGGGTATTTAACCAAATTTATTTTAATTTATTTTATTTTAGCATTTCGGACTCCAAGATAATCTTGACCGTTGATGTGGTCACTCTATCAGTCTCTCACCATTGGATTTATTATTTTTAAGTTTTATAATGATAGATGATATTGTACTAGTTTTACAATTTTAAGTATCAAAAACAAATACTCGATAAGAAAAAAAATGATAAAGGAATTAATTTTAATTACTCATGTGGATGTTGATGGATATATTAAAAATGTCAATTTTTTAATACATAGTTCATAAAAAATACTTTTTATCAAATTAATTAATATTTTTTTAACTATTATAAAGTTTAAAGATTATTACACAATCAAATTAGGCTCAATGAGCTTATTGGACCCTTAATGGTCCGCGGACCGTCCAATAAACCTATTGGACTATCCAGATTCATATCTTAATGGATACTATGTAAATGGGCCGGATTCGGACAGGTCAAAAATGTAATGGGCCGGATCGGATCCGGATCCTGGCGAAATGGGCCGGATCCGAATCCATTTACACCGGGAACCTTCCAATGCAGTGCAAATGACGTTTCACGCGACGGTTCACTTTCTACTTTTAAATCCGTCCGTCGGTCAGATCTAACTGCTTCCAAGGAAAGTTCGTAACTAACCGTTATGAACCGGTATGCAACGGATAATTTTGATCTGGACATTTGAAATCCAACGGTCAGATCTCAATCCCTTTATATTCTGACAGATCCCACCGACTTACCATTCATTTATACAGAGAAGGTGGATTACGTTTCGTCCAGCAGAAATTTCTCGATTTGTCTGGTCCGAGTGGTTTTTTTTTTCGTGTGAGGTCTCTAAGAAGGGATTATCATTTCTTGATATAGTTCCACTCTGTTTTTCTATCTTGAAAGGGATGAGAGATGGGGAAGAGGAAGATTGAGATCGCCAAATCAAAGACCAGAACAAGCGCCATGTCTGTTTCAGCAAGAGGCGTATGGGGCTTTTTAAGAAAGCATCTGAGCTTTCAACCCTTTGCGATGCCGATGTAGGTGTTGTTGTCTTCTCTGCTGCAGGGAAACCCTATCTTTGGTAGCCCTAGAGGACCGGAAACTGTCATTCGCCGTTACCTTGCCAGATCTAGCGCTTCTCTTCCTGCCGCTGATGAAAGGCTGTTACTTGAATCTGCAGTCCCAAATCATGCCTTGCAACTCGAATCTGAACAAAGTCTTGTTGTCGCGGAGAAGAAGAAGACACATTTGGGTGGAACTCTGAAGCGGATTGACGTTGAAGCCATAGACGACTTGGATGAGTTGGAGAATCTGCAGAAGCGTTTGAATCAGAAGAGGGAGATGCTGACTCAGGAGAAAGAGCAGGAATATCCATCTGAACCTGCAGATTCTGAGGAATTTGACATTTTCTATGATGATGATGACGAATCAATGGGGTCTGAATCTGCTGCACCGTTGGTTCCATGGTTTGAACTTTAAAATGATGCCATAGTTTTTCCATGAAGACGAGACTCCTATTATGCGGATGGAGAGAGAAATCCTCTTTAGCATTGCGGTGCTGAGAGATTCTCTTTCTTCCTTTTAGATGCTTCTCACTTTCCTTTTGAATAAAATGTTGTTGCTTATGAGATTGCTTAGGATTTTACTCTTGTTTTTTGTTGGAGGTTCCCTTTCTATGAATGTGAGAAATTGTGAAAGAATTGGGTTTTACCTCTTTTTTGCGTCTTCTATTTTGGGAAAATGCTTGTGTTAATCTTGTATGAATAAGGTAACGAAAGTGAGTTTAACCTTTTGAAATTTCAATGTGGGCATGTTACAACTCTTTTGCCCATGGATGTAGCACCAAAGTGAATATTAGCAGCCTTTATGGATGAAACTCATCTTCTTCCAATGGCCACTCGATGTTCCGACTATAGGCATTGATGGGTAGTTGTTGAGAGTTGAAAGTTGAGACCTTTCCAATTTAGAAACCCTAACACTCTTCTTGTATTGCCAGACAACATAATCTGTGATTTTTTAGTTGCATTAATTTTCTTCCCATCCCCTTTCTCATATAGTGCATTAGGAGACGGGCTGTTTACATGGAAGATTTGCAATTTACTTTCGAAAAGATTTGCAAATTGCAATAGTACAATAGGTAACCCTTATGGATATGAACAGGTACCAATTTGCTAATCTAACAGCCCACCTCAGAAGCTTTTGATAACATTTCAGTGCACTGGATAGATAAATAGGGAGGCTTCCATTGAGCTCTTGCTAACATTTCAGCACAATGGATAGATAAATAGGGAGTCAGTGATGTGAATCGCTTTCTGCTTTAAATCTCCCACCTCACAAGCTTTTGATACATTTTAAGCTCACTAGATAGATAAATAGGGAGACTGGCATTGAGTTCTTGCTAACATTTCAGCACAATGGATATATAAATAGGGAGAGAGTGATGCGCTTTCTGCTTTAAATATTCTACTTGGCCAATCGTTAACTAAAACTTGATAAATTGGAGAATATGTTAGGGGAAGTGATTGTTGGAGAGGCATGCAAAAATTACTTGCTTGATGTAGGCATCACACCCAGTGATGCGCATGCTGGCTCGCATATGGCCCAATGCCCATTTGATATCATGTGGATCCTAATTGGATACTTGTCAAGATCTAGGGAATGAGGAGAACTCATGGAACACATGTGGTGGTGACACTTAACACAAAGGATATATAAATAGGGAGAGAGTGATGCGCTTTCTGCTTTAAATATTCTACTTGGCCAATCGTTAACTAAAACTTGATAAATTGGAGAATATGTTAGGGGAAGTGATTGTTGGAGAGGCATGCAAAAATTACTTGCTTGATGTAGGCATCACACCCAGTGATGCGCATGCTGGCTCGCATATGGCCCAATGCCCATTTGATATCATGTGGATCCTAATTGGATACTTGTCAAGATCTAGGGAATGAGGAGAACTCATGGAACACATGTGGTGGTGACACTTAACACAAAGGTTGTCAAAAACGAATCGTAACGTGAATCGGTTTAGGGGTCTGAACCGTGAATCGTAAATCGTAGAATGTTAAGATTCATAACATTTTGTGCAATTCTCATAATATATAAGTAAATATACACACACATAAATATATGACAAAATGTACCAACTCAAAATGATTTTAAATGCATTAAAAATGAAGTTCTTACATTCCAAAATACAAAACATCTAATATTCTAAAGAATGTCATTGTCATCAATCATCATTGTCATCAATCATCATCTAAAACATCTAAGTAGGATGAAGATAAATTGTCTCTCCCATCTTCCACATCTTCCTCACTAATTTCTTCAATGCTTTCCTCCTCTCCTTCAAGTCTCTTTCGTTTTCTTGAATAAACCCATGTTAATAGAAAAATCAAATATTTTATAAATTTTGTATTCTAAAATCTAACTATAATATACCTATCTTCAAGAGTTTAAAAGACTTACTCGTTTCCTCATTAAACATCTCGTCGGCTTGCAACCAAGAATTGTCTTCTGGAAGAACTGGATCTTCTTTTTCAGTTATCCATTCATCATCAGATTCCACATCCGATAGGCAAATAGAATCATAATCTTTCTTTGAATCTCTTGAAGTTTGTCTCACTTTTAATTGTAAATTGTATTTTACAAATACAAGGGCATTCATCCTTTTTGCCTCTAACCTATTCCTCCTCTTCGTATGAATCTAAAAAACAATCGAAGTATCAAACATACAAGATTATTATCTCCACTTCTTAAACAAATGTTAAAAATTTGTATTTATTTAATTAAAGCTAAAAATAAAACATACTTGGTCAAACACACTTCAGTTCCGCTCACACCCAGTTGCACTGCAAGTTAAACTCAAAATCCTTATCGCAACACGTTGCAATTCTTTATTTTCATCACCATAATCATCCCACCAAATGGCTATAAAATATGAGATAAAAAATCAAATTCTAGATTTAAATAATAAATGAGTAAATAGTAAATAACTAAATATTAAATACCAAATACCTGGTTGTTTTCTCTTCCTTGTTGGTATGACCATCCTATCCCCAAACAATCCTTTTCCAGTTTTGAAATTGTGCAATTGTTCATCAATTTTAATCCTCTCATCCATGTCTATAGCCAACTTATCAAGGCATTGATACCCCCTTTTAACTTCAACATCTAGGCTAAATGATTCATCGTAGTGGAAAGAAGGATTCAAATAATAAGCAGTTGCATGCAAAGGATGGTGGAGTTGTTGATTCCAACGAGCATCTATCAAGGCTCAGTATGGCTCGTATTTTTTTTCATCATTGTTCAATCTCTTTGCAATCTTCTCCTTGGCTCGATCCATGCCCTCATATATATATATATATATATATATATATATATATATATATATATATATATATATCCTATTGCGGTTTTTCATCTCCATCAACTAATCGAAGCAATTTTACAAGAGGCATTCCAACCTTAGTGCAAAATTTAACACGATTCTAAAACTTACTATCAAAAATCAAATCATTCACCTTTTTTTCCTCTTCAGTCTTGGACAGAGGCATTAAATCTTATTCATCCGAGCTAAACATTGTTCGTAGGGCAGATTTGCATTTTAGTATGCTCTTCAATGTAAGATAGCTTGTTGCAAATCTTGTTATTGCTGCCCTAACTAACTCACGATTCTTCATGAAATGCCTCATTAAATTTAGTACCAAACCATGACTATAAATGAATTTTGCAATTGATTTTGCATCGGAAATAGTAGAAGACTCCAACTTTCGCTTCCCTATGTCTTCTAGCATAAGATCAATGGAATGTGCTGCACATGGAGCTCAAAATAATTGTTTTCTTTTTTTTTGAGTAGTTAAAAGGTTAATATCATTGAACCCAAAATAATTGTTTCCTTCTGTCCATCAAAATTTCACCGGTCCTTACATATGGTGCTGCATTATCGGTGACAAGTTGCACAATATTTTCCTCGCCCACCTCTTCTATAACTGAATCTATGAGATTGGATAAGTTCTCTGCATTCTTGGAAATTGAAGAGGTGTCAACACTTCTCAAAAATACGCTCCCCATTGGACTATTATTGACAAGGAAATTAGTAATAGACCGATTCTTCCCATCAGTCCAACCATCCATCATAATTGTGCACCCTTTTTTTTGCCAATTCCTTTCTATGATTTTCCAACATTTTCTCTGCATTTTCAACTTCGATTTTGAGATAAGTATTTCTTATCTCATGATATGTTGGGGTTTCAAACCCTTTCCAAAGCTCCCAATTGATTCACACATGGGTTCAAAAAATGGACTCTTTACCAAATTGAAGGGGAGGGCATTTGTATAGAAGAACCGACAAATATTAAGACAAACATTTGTTCTATCTTCTTTTTTCCAAACTCTATTAAGAGTTGTTTGCTTCTTGTCATTGGGTCCTTTCCCTTTTGTTATGTCCTTATCATCAAAGTAAAATTCAAGTCTTCCAGCCTTCATTTGAGCCTCTCTTTTTCTCCTTTTTGTGTCCACATTGTGCCCCATCAACTCAAGACATTTTTGGGTCACCGATTCTGGACATTTGTCACATACCGATACGTCCTTCTTTGTTTTTCTTAAATGATTTTTCATCCGATATATATCACTATACATTTTTTTTTTTACAAAAATTGCATTGCACATGCAAATGATTGCCCGATTCTACCCTAGTACAAAACTGCCATATTGCATCTTGTCCGTCATTCCCACCACTTCGTTGACCTCGGACCATTTTAACGGTTTTTAGTCTCTACAAATTTGTAAAGCCACATCCAAAACAATATCATAAAAAAAAAAGGCATAAAAATATGTTAATATGATATTAATATATATTTACAACATTATGTAAATACTAAATAAAAAAAACAGAGATATAAAACAGCAATTATAAAACAACAATTATAAACAGAAAAAGAAAGAACTAAAAACAGAAAAGAGGAAGAAGAAAAAGAAGAGGAAGAGAAGATGAAACAATGCAGAAGAAGAAGAAGAAGCATGTAGCAGCAGCAACGAAGCAGCAACGAAAAGAACAGAGGAAGAAGAAGAAGAGAAGAAAGAAGAAAAGAGGAAGAAGAAAGAAAGAAAAACAGAGGAAGAAGAAGAAGAGAAGAAGATGAAGAGAAACCATGCAGCAACATCAACGAAAATAACGAAAAATAGAGGAACAAGAAGAAGAGAAGAATAGAGAAAAGAGGAAGAAGAAATAACGAAAACAGAGGAACAAGAAGAAGAGAAGAAAGAAGAAAAGAGGAAGAAGAAATAACGAAAACAGAGGAACAAGAAGATGACGAAGAGAAGAGGAGAAATGAAAATCAGAGCAAGAAGAAGAGAAAAATGAAAACCAGAGAAAGAAGAAGAAGAGAAAAACGAAAATCAGAGAGGAAGAAGAAGAAAGAAAAAGAAAAGAAAAACGAAAAAAGGAGGAAGAATAAGAAGTAGAAGAAGAAGAAGAAGAAGTAGGAGAAGAAGCAGTAGAAGAAGAACATACCTTGCACCTGCGAAGGGTTGCAGAAGGAGGAGTTTTCGTTTCGGAAAGCTTGGAGATCCACGAGAGCAGAGGAGGGAAGGAATCGTTGGAGGGAAGGCAGTGTTTCTTTGTGTAGCTGAAGACAACATGCAGAGGGGAGGGAAGGGAGGGGTAGGTGAAAGGTCTTTTCGAGACCTTTCACCTATTATAATATTTATTTTTATTTATTTTTTTAAAAAAAGAACCCAATTGCATTGTTCCGCGAATCGTGCGAGTCGACTCGCATGATTCTCGATTCGTGTAGATACCGTATTTTTTTAAATTATTTCTGATTTTCTACCGATTCGAACCGTAAAACATTCCGACTCGATACGAATCGTGCGATTCAACTCGCGAATCGTACGATTTTGACAACCTTGCTTAACACAAATCCAGTTAAGCTAACTTCAAATCGGATGGTTGAAAATAGCACCGACTTTCAGGTAACTTTTGAGGCATCAAAGGATATCGAATTTCGATGAACTTTGAACCATTGGAAAGATTATTCAAATTCCTTTCCAACGGATCCAAGTTTGGCCAATTTCGAGTTATGCAACCGAGTTATGACCGATATCGTCACTAGGTGCATATCCACTCCGAAAACGAAAATCTATGCATCCAACTCCATGTTTCTCTCCATGTGGCCGCCCACACCCTATCTAACCAGCAAATCCGAATTTGCTTGTTGAAGATAGATTAGGAATTTGTTGTGATTTGAATTTGAATTTGAAATTCTAGATTAGTGTTTAGTTTTGATTGGTCATTGTAATGCAAGCCAAATCCATATTAGAGTTTGGATTGCAACAAAGTCTTCCCTATTTAAGCACATGTAGGGCACCCAATATTTAAGAAATAAAATTATCTTTGCCGCAATTTGCACATTTATCAACTTGAGGTGGACTTCAATTTGATTTTGAGAGGCTTCGGTCGTTATCCAGGTCTCCGGATCCAAACTTTGGGCTTCGGTCCAAAGCAAGCAAGTACCATGTTATTTTAATCCATTGTTTTTGTGTTTCAGTTTTGATCATGGGTTTAATTTCATGAATTTCTCTTTCTTTAATTAATTCATAATTTAATTAAGAGAATATGAATAATCTTAACTCATTCACAAAAACGTTGGAATCATGGGAAACTTGTCGTCGTTGACCAATTTTGGATTGATCTTCAGCAAGTAGCCCGTTCGTAGATACGTGAACGGCTGGGAGTTCCAACAACCGTAAGATTATTGGGCCCGAATTCATTGTGAGCATTGAGCTTGTTCAATGGAACGACCCATGCTTGCATCAGTTGACGAAATCGGTTGTAACTCAGGCTACGTAACTCAGAATTGGCCAAGCTTGGATCCACACGATATCAAATGGGCATGTGCATCACTGGGTGTGATGCTGAAAGGGGGAAAAGAAAGACAAGAAAAGCATGCAATGCATATGTTACTGTTGAAATATGAGATGGATCTTAATTTGGTCAGGATGTTTGTGCAGCTAGGGTGAATCATTCCTCAGTCCTACATTGGCTAATGTCTATTTGACTTGGGTGTCTGATATGAATATACACTTATCCTCATTATTTTGTATACGCCAAATTGACACTGATGCCCCCTTCTCCTACACATTCTAGTATTTTCAAGTGAAAAACCATATTATCCAGCCTCTGTAAAGGCATCAAACATTTAATACCAGGGCCTATGGCAACAGTAAAGGGATGATGCTGAAAACTTGCCCACCCACAATCCATCTAGCGACCTTCTCATACCTCTATTCATGCATGATTAACAAAAATCCAGGTGAGCCCCAAAATCTGCTCTTTCCTTTGCTGACAAACTCTGTTTTGTATGATCTGAAATTTGATACTAGCATTTGGTCTTCAGTGTTAAAACCATTTGTCTTATAGGACTTTTCTTATTTGGCTCCTTTGTATCTTCCATGTGCACCTGAGGCCAACTCTGATTCACAAACCGTCTGGTTGTTATGAATACACTTCTTGATGTTTCTCCAAGCAGTGGTTTGTCTTGTGTCTTTGTGGCCTGCCTTTAGGTCGTCTTCCATGGATGTTGGTTATTGTAGAAACAAAAGGTTTAGACTATTTTTTTTGGAAGGATTTCCTGTTGTAGTGTATGATGAGGGACTTTTATGAACTAAATGGTGGTGAAATAGAGAGAGTTCAGTTTCCCACTTCTAATGTGCTTACTGTAATCAATTTAGATATTTACAATCATTCATCTAAAGAGAGCGCTCTTATTTGTTGCCTGAATCTGCAGCTTCAAAACTTTATGGAATATGAGTTCAGGTACTTGGGAGATCAAAGAAGTTATTAAAGGTCTGTTCTCAATTGGTCATTTTTATTTTACTTTTTTAATGCTCTTATCTATTTTTTTAGTGATAGCTTATGAAATCTATAATGCCAATTGTCAACTTATTATTATTCTCTGAATGATTGTTGTGAACTTGTTATTTTCTGAAGGGGTTCCACATATTATGGAATCCGTGGGCAAATCATCACTGATAAGGTCTGAACTGATAAAGATCAACGGAAACATGGTTTAGAGCCTTGATACAACCCAATTGATGATAAATGAATAAAAAGCAACAAAAACAAGTGGAGCTGTCATCCTTCTATTTTGGAGGTTCTTCTTATAGAGAGGAAAATCAGGGTAATTGATTATCTTTTGTAGAATTTCACCATACTTGAGCAGATCATTAGTCTGATCTAATGGACAGACTTGAGATTTAGGGGTGAACCCCTGTTTGTCTTGGCCCCAGAATCCTTATCTAAAGGACCTGTTTGACTCATGCTCAATTTGATGTTGGGTCATTGATGTATCTTAGATGTTTACTTTCTTAACATAGTTGTTGAATCATTTCAGCCACTGTCATAATATGCTAGAAACTCTTGCCCATGTTCACCTAACTATTTCTTTTAAATCCTTTTAGAAGTGGTTTCTGAATATATTTATAATTTAGAATGAACTTCCTTTTTTTTTTTACCTTTCAATTTGAATGATTTGAAAGGGGTTCTTGAGAAACTGATTTCTTGGTTCCTTTAAGGCAACTTTGTTGGATGGGTGCCAAATGCAAAGTGTTTGCCTGCTGCAAACAATGATGGAAATGAGTTCAAAAATATGATACTAAACTACAGATTGCATGTTTGTGTTGATAGTAAGATGACTTCAAAATAGATTAATGACAACTTCATGGTGATTTATTATTAACACTTGCTCATCCATGGCGTCTTAATTTCATTTCGTATCCTTACATATGGAAAACATATTACAGAGGCGATGTTTTGATAAAAAAAAATGATCTAGAAATTGGATTACACAGCAATGGAGTCACTCTTTAAATATCCGTACAAATTAAACCAATGTCTTTGTTCCATAGCTTCTTATGTTAAGCCTCCGGTTTTCAGCAATTATTTTTGTACTGAACATCATTCTAAACAGAGAAATTAAAAATCAAGTTAAAATGTTTCCATAATCATAACCTTGTTTACCTCCCAAGCACTTGGCGTTTCCTATATTGGAAACTGCAGTCTGAAGCTCTTGAGAATGACAGTATGCTTTCTTTTTTCAGGCCAATAATTACAGAGAAGAGATGCTGCAACCAAAGAATGGTTTTTCTGTGGTTGATCGAGAGACGCCCCACCATTTGTAAAGATGATAATTCTATTACATGAGTATACATGTTACTCATTCCTAAATATGTTTAATAGCTTACTTGGGCTTTCTTTCCCTTCGGGCTCAGGCTTTTTGTTAGGATCCTTGAGTTCGGACTATGGAACCCAGCTTTAAAAACACCTAGGGTTCTTAATAATGGGCGATATGATATGTACTAGCCACTAAATATGGTTTTTAGATTATTGCTGCATCTTGGCTGATACACTTTGGTCATATATCAGTCAATATAGTCATATATCTTTGGTATATCATATATTGATAATACAATATATTAATTTCACTATAATAAGACTAAAGAAACAAAAAAGAGGAGTCTTTACCCAATTAATCTTTGGGACAAAGGCTGTCTCGACACAAGTTGAGGCCTAAGGCGAAAAATCTAAATAGGGCTTTCTTGGTATTGAGAAAATAAAAAATAAAAAAAAATCCAAAAAAAAAAAAAAACCTACATTTGTTGAAAAGTAAAGGGAAAAAATGTTCTAGTTACCTTTTCTTGTATATTGAGAATATGTGAAAGAGGAGCGGCGAGAAAGCGCAGTTAGAGAGGAGCGGTAAGAAAGAGCACTGAGAGAGCAGTGAGAGAGGGAAAGAGGATCGGCGAGAGGGAGAGTATACTTAGAGTGGAGTGGATCTTATTTTCCTCCTTGCAGTGGTAGGAGGAATCGTAAAAAAATTCTAAATTTTAGATCTCCTTTTTAGAGTTTTGCGGTGGTAGATTTTGCGTCCCCTCAATTCAATAACTTAAAAAAATCTTAAATTTTGGGTCTCTTAAACCGGAGGCTTAAAGCAGGAGCTTTTTTAGCTTAGGGTTGAGCCAGTCCTGTTTGGGACACATGCAACTCTCTCAATTCCACACACACTAAGTCTGGAGAATGGCCCGTTGACAATCTCTTGCGGTTAAAATGAGTTTGGATTTAAAACTCTGATCCCAATTCACAACCTTGCCCTACGTGTTTGGCTCACAAGAGTCACATTCATTTGCTAGTATGAGATGTATCGAAAGTAGATGAAGGTGAGAATAAGAGCCATCTCTTCTTCCTTTTGATTCCCATCATTATGTACTTGGTTTGCATTTATTTTTATAAGCAATTATTAAACTTCGCAAAATTAGAGCCAAATCAACTATTTAACTTTTCATCATGACTACTAAATCAAGTTGGTTTCTGTATTTCTTTAACAATGGTCTTTGAGATATGTGTTGTTTTAAGGATTTTCATACGAGTCCATATCTAAATGATTGGGCCAGATTTCTGCATTGGTAATGGATAGAAGAATAAAAAGAAAGTATTTAGAATTCATATTTAACATTTTACAACTCCAGATATTCAATATTTAAATTTCAAAATTCAAGTTTTAGGATTTAAAATTTTCAGTATTCAACTTAATAGACATAAGACAACATTAATTCATATTTAGTATTTTACAGCTCTTTGGCTATTGACATTTAGCATTCAATATTTCAATTCAAAATCATTAAAATTTATAAATTCCACGTTTAGCATTTTGAATTAAGAATAATTAAAAGACAAGTTATGGTTGTATTAATTACTAATTTCTTTTATTATTCCTTTTTTACCTATCTAACTTATTATGAATATTCAAAATAAAATTTCATTAAAATTGTCTGTTGCAATTTCCTCTAATCTGAACGTCGGTCGACGTCTCAAGTCGGTAGTCAAAGCTGCACTTTCTATTTAAATCTCACACCTTTCATAATCTTGGTTAAAGAACAGTATTTCCTTTCGCTTTGCAAGCGATTTCTCTCTTTCTTCTCAGAAAGAGAATTTCTTCTTCTTCTTTCCCTTAGTTTCTTCTTTTTCTTCTCAGAAAGAGAACTTCTTCTTCTTCTTTCCCTTAGTTTCTTCTCTTTCTTCTCAGAAACAGAATTTCTTCTTCTTCTTTCCCTTAGTTTCTTCTCTATATTGGTAGGAGAGGTTGGGAGATGGGGAAGAGGAAGATTGAGATCGCTAGAATAGAAGATTATAACAAGCGACATGTCTGTTTCAGCAAGAGGCGCGGGGGACTCTTCAAGAAAGCCTCAGAGCTTACAACCCTCTGCAATGCTGAAGTCGCCGTTCTGGTTTTCTCTTCTGCAGGAAATTCTTTCGTCTTTAGCAGTCCCAGCAATCCCGAAGCTGTCATCCGCCGTTACCTCGCCGGGTTTCCTGATTTGCCCAATGCCGCCGAAGCAGAGCAGTTGCCGGGCTCTGCCGTCTCCAACCACGCCATGCAACTAATAGACAAAGAGAGTTGTGTTGTTGCAGAAGAGAAGAAGACCCAATTGGGTGAGACCTTGGAGCAGATCAATGTTGAGGCCATCAATGATTTGTACGAGTTGGAGCAGCTGAATAAACGTTTGAATGAGACGAGGGAGTTGTTGCTGGCCCAGGCCAAGAAACAGAGTCCATCTGAACCGTCAGCGCCGGAGGCGGCTGCATCATCGTCTGAGGAATTCAACATTGGCCAAGAAACAGAGAAGTTTGCATCATTGATGAATCTATTGTTGGAAGAAGATTATGACAACCCCATGTTTTTTTGGAATAATAATGAAGATCCGATGCAGGCAATGGTGGTTCATTCCCAACAGTCTTCTCTTCCACCCACCACCGATTTTGCCTTTTTTGATGAGCTTCCTCATCTTTATTAATGATTTCCTCACTTTCGAGTTACATCAGGTGTTGTGCAGAATTGTAGATGATGATGAATTTTTTTTGTTTTTATAATTTTGCAGACAGAGACGTGTAAATCATCATTTACATTTAATTCAACAATTGCAAATTTTATCATCAATAATATTTTGATTTCTGCCATCAATGCACTTTTTTATCACTTTTGATCTTGTAACTTGTAATATCTTAACCCCGGGCTACTTCATGGGTTACTCCACATCAGCGTATAAATTGAGAGGTTTACACAACTTTGTAGAATTAGTTTCACTTCGGAGGAGATACCTATGTTCCAAAGACTTGATATGGGTGTGTAATTGTGCCACAATTTCCTTTAGTTTTATATAATAATATAATAAGAATGAAATCAATCTTTTTTATATGCCAAATTCAATCCAAAAATATCTTTTACTATTTTTAATCTTTTTACATGAATTTTGTCTTTTTTAATACTAATATAGACCAAATATTTTATGCTCACCAAATCAATTTTTTTTTAAAAAAAAAAACTTTAGCCATTTTGATGAAATATTCTATTTTTTACTTTGTGTATGCACAAAGGAGTAAATCCTCTGAACAAAATTTCTACTTTTTAGGTTTTTCCACTCAGTAATGAATATCAATATATGCATAAACATGTATAAGAAAGTCTGGTTTAGATTATAATAGTGGAAAGTAGAGACAATGAAATTACAACTCACAAACGGGGTCGATAGGAATCTCAAAATCAATTTAATTGAATTAATCAAGTTACGTTTTTTGAAGTTTTTAAAATTTAATCAGTTTAATTTTTTGAAGCATTAAGCTTTGTAATTTAAAAAAATTATAAAGATTAATCTCAACAAAGTGATTTTTCATAAGTCTTATAATCAAATAAAGATCTTTCCAAAATTCAAATTTGAGTACAAGAACTCTCAATCAAATCTAATCCAAATTTATCTCGAGTTGAGTTGGGTCAATTTGAATTTTTAAAAAGATAGAATTTTTTTTTTCAAATTGAGCCAGATTAAATTTGCAAAGTAAAAAAATTATACATATCCCTAACTTAGCTGCTCTTATAGGACACCCAAACTCAACTAAGATTTTTGGCCTCTGTTTTTATTAAATAGGTTTTTAAAATGTTATCGGGATGCCCATCTTAATACGGGCAAAATTTGTTAGGAAACGAGGGATAGAGTGAAAATCACATTTTATTCTTACCAGTGTCCCGTCTATCAAGTACCGATGCACCGATACACAAAACATATATAGAAGAGTGGAGTGTTATCAGTACATCGTTACTTGATGAGCGGTATATCGGTAAAGGTAAAATGAGAATTTCACTTTATCCCGTGTCTCTTAACCGATTTTGCTCTTATTAGAATAACTGCCCTGTATGAAATTCATTAATAGATACAGTTTATTTACTCCATAAAAATTAAAGGACAAGTTATTGTTGTATTAATTATTAATTTTTTTACTATACATTTTTTACCCATCTAACTTATAATGAATATTCAAAATAAAATTTCGGTAAACCTGTATGCAATTTCCTACAATCCGATGACTGAATATAATGAAAAAGCATTAAATAGATATTAAAAATTGAGATTTAAATTTAACAAGAAGAATATTAATTTTAATAGTTATATGTTTATTATGAAGCCTTCTTCTCTCGAGTTTTTCAGTTTGAAATTCCAAGCGTCTGTTCTCTTGGAGTCGGTAGTCAGCACTGTAAATAGCAACTGCTATCATCTCACAAATCTCACATTACCGACCTATATAATTTATATAGTTAAATAGTATTTCTCCTACAACCATTAATAGCTCTGAGATTTCTCTCCTCTTTCTTCTCAGAAAGAGAATTTCTTTCTTCTTTCCCTTAGTTTCTCCAGTCTCGAAAGTTCTTCTTTCTGGTTGAGACCGTTTTTAATATTTGAGAGATGGGGAAGAGGAAGATTGAGATTGCCAGAATAGAAGATTATAACAAGCGACATGTCTGTTTCAGCAAGAGGCGCAGGGGGCTCTTCAAGAAAGCCTCAGAGCTTACAACCCTCTGCAATGCTGAAGTTGCCGTTCTGGTTTTTTCTTCTGCAGGAAATTCTTTCGTCTTTAGCAGTCCCAGCAATCCCGAAGCTGTCATCCACCGTTACCTCGCTGGGTTTCCTGATTCTCCCAATGCCGCCAAAGCAGAGCAGTTGCCAGGTCCTGCCGTCTCCAACCACGCCATGCAACTAATAGGCAAAGAGAGTTGTGTTGTTGCAGAAGAGAAGAAGACCCAATTGGGTGAGACCTTGGAGCAGATCAATGTTGAGGCCATCAATGATTTGTACGAGTTGGAGCAGCTGCATAAACGTTTGAATGAGACGAGGGAGATATTGTTGGCCCAGGCCAGACAACAGAGTCCATCTGAACCGTCAGCGCCAGTGGCAGCTGCACCACCAACTAAGGAATTCAACATTGGCCAAGAAACAGAGAAGTTTGCATCATTGATGAGTCTATTGTTGGAAGAAGATTATGACAACCCCATGTTTTTTTGGAATAATAATGAAGATCCGATGCAGGCAATGGTGGTTCATTCCCAACAGTCTTCTCTTCCACCCACCACCGATTTTGCCTTTTTTGATGAGCTTCCTGATCTTTATTAATGATTTCCTCACTTTCGAGTTACATCAGGTGTAGTTTAGAATTGTAGATGATGAAAATTTTGTCTTTATAATTTTGCTGAGAAGTGTAAATCATCATTTACATTCAATTCAACAGTTGCAAATTTTATCATCAATAATATTTTGATTTCAGTCATCAATGCGCTTTTTATCATCAAAGTCATAATAGTAAAAGTACTAATGTAAACTTTTGATCTTGTAACTTGTAATATCTTAACCCCTGCAGGCCACTCTGTGGGTTACTACCCATCGAGGTGTGTGGATTGCGAGGTTTACACATGCTCATAGAATTGGTCTCACTTCCAATGTAGGGTGGGGATATCCATGTTCCAAAGACTTGATATGGGTGGGTAATTCAAAATTATCAGAAAACACTAGAAATACTATACTGGGCTGGGCCAAAATTTTAGAATTTTGCTAAAAAATAAAAATTGTGTCTAAAAGCTCAAAATTGCGACCAGCACCGATATTTGAAACTCAGGGCACAAGTCAAAATTGAGGGCTTTTACAACAGTGAGTTAGCAGTTCACTTGATTAAATTGTTGTATAAATATACATTTCTTTTAAACAAAAAGTTATCTCAGACAAGTATCCAATTCGACGAAAATTTACAGTTACATAACAATATGAGAAATTTGGACTACAATTCATGCACATTGCAAATCTCCAACTCAAAATTAATGTAAAGAAATTTCTTCATGCTTGTTTACAAAAAAGATAGAACTCACTTTTTGCAACTCCACTTCAGTGTTGTGCAAAGGTGGTCGAGAGTTGAACTGATTCAGTCTACATTAAATACAATTCTATAGACATTCTGTTAATGGATGTCAACTTGCAAATTTCTTATATAACATCCATGAGTTCGATGAGAATAGAATTAGACATCTCCTTATAATCAAACTTCACAATGGAGGAAAGAGCTTATAAAGTCTGAAAGCAAACAATCAATGACAAGTGTATCAAAATGTATTAGACGAATGGTTCGCAACTTTACTGAGTCAACTCCTCTATATAGAACCTGTTGATGGATCACTTCATCAGTTCGATAGAAAATCAATGAATACCCAAAAGCCCAAATTCAGAAGCATTTGGATAACTGGCAATGCATTAAATCAACATAAACGTGAAGTTTACGACCTGCAAGGCAACATGACAAGGATTCAAGAACAGTGCATTAAATTAGCAACTATTTGACTGTAGATTGGCCAACAAATGCGATGGTAATCAGTTTATCACTCTTTTCTGCATCGCCAACAATCACTCACTCGGATGGGCAGTCAACCATGTAATAGTTTGCCAAAGCCAAATGCATATGGAGAATTGAAAGATTGCGAGAAGAGGGTACTTTAAGGAGGAGAACTTTAAATAAAAGTTACAATAGAAGACATTTTAGATTGATGGATAGAACTTGATTTCTAGGTTGGAGTCGAAACATGGAACTCAATAAGCCAAGACCCCAGATAGACTAGAAAAATGGCTTTTATAATGATTATGTTGACCAACAAGTACTCATTGTGTATCTTGGAGAATGAATGTACAGGAACAGTTGCCAAGCAATTGAGAATTCTGAGTTATTAATGGAAAATTTGGTCAAGTTACAGGGCACAAAACACATTATCAGAATAATGAGTAAAGAAATAAAGAAATAGATATGAGTAAATTACATAGAGAAGTGCACCATTTCAGCAAGGAAGTTCGATGCTTCAAACTCTTATGCATTTGAATCCAAGCTGTATGTGAGCAAAGTACATAAGCAACAGAATCAGGGCTTCAGAGCAGTTGCACACTATTCCATAGGTATGTACATATGTATCCACCACCCCAGATGCACGTACGAGTGCGAACCGGTGAAAAAAGTGTGAAGGACTAACGGGAATAGCAAGGAAAAAGCTTACAGCCTATAGATAGTGCAAGAGGAGATCTGCAGAAGAATTCTTCAATCTGCAGCTCTGACCAAGGTGAACATCTCCAAAAAAATACCTGAATTACATAATAGTTTGTCAAATTGCAAAAGAGACTACATATACAATCTACGATCACTGAAGGACAAGCAAACAACCTATATTCACAGTGCTCAGGCCAAGCACACCTAGCTTTTCCATAATCCCAGTAACAATCCTCATTCCTCAAAGGCCCACGCCTTGCTAGTAATGTGAAGTTCAAGTGTTAATCGTAAATCAATAATTTTGATCATTAAAATCATTCTGCTACAAATTTTGAATACTAGTTACCTTTTGTGACAAATTTTGATTTTGCATCAGGATGAATGTCATGCCACAACTGGAGCCATAACTCTCTCATTAAAACTGGAGATCGGACGATGTTCCTGTGGTTCACTACAGAAAATGATGCAAAATTGATAAACCAACTGATTAGGAACAGCCCATCAAATGACACAATTTCACAATTATTGATACAATGACCAGTTTTCCCCATTATTATCTAAAGACTTGCATGCATTACTTCACTGTCCCTAAAAGTGATTCCATTCTTCAAAATTTATGATGCCTTGACAGGGCAGGGACACACCATCAGTACAGTAAGAATAATATTTTAACATACAAATGTGATACATTGCCTACACCGCAGTGTCTAAGCAACATAGATTGCAATAGTGATGTTTCTAAGAAACAATTGCTAGCAACGCTCACGCCTGGTGTGCTCACACTCCCGCCGCACCACCGGCACAGCCCGCACACCACCCCCCCCCCCCCCCCCCCCCCCCCCCCCCCCACCCCCCCCCCCCCCCCCCCACCCCCACACCACCACCACACCACACACACCCCCCAACACACGCACACAGAGAGAGAGAGAGACCAAACCTTTATCAAGCTCCCAAACTGCTGTCCTCTTTCCTGGAATACTTTCAGAATCTTCATAATATGTTATATACTTAACACGGGGGGTCCTTGTCATGTTTGGAACTATATCTGCACCATGATGATGCTCTACATTCAGGTCTATTTGTACATCAGACCCATCATGCTCTGACTGCAATTGTTGACAGAATTTAAATTAAAAAAAAAAAAAAAAATTGAAGAGTCTAATAGACATGTATGACATTGCATTATCAGAAACATGTTACATACCGCATTCTAGAATAAACTATATTTCTACTATCACATATAGAATCAAGGTTCCAAATGCATGGTGATAGAAGTTTTTTCCCTTGATAATTAGAACTCCTAAACTAAATTGGTCACATTAACACCTAAATTCCATGTTTTTCTATATGTGATTGTAGGGTTTGAAGCTTATTTATTGAACTTCCAAACTCTTCAGAAGTTTAATAGTATATCAGGGACTGAATGCCAAAACTGGAAAAAAAGGTTAATAGTATATCAGGGACTGAATGCCAAAACTGGAAAAAAAGGTTACAAGATCAATCGCGATCTTCATAATACAACTAAATGGAATAATTAGGGTTACCTGAGGAGCCCTAGTTATGTTAACTTTAGACCCAAGCCAAGTCTTGCACCATGAAAGAGAATGATAGGGCACCTGCCAAAAAGGACTTCTTGAAGATGGCATGACATATGAACACTTCAACATGATTTGGAAAAAGAGACTACAAAATGTGATCCAACAAAACACAACAGTACTCAAATTACTTGACAACCATACCGTCTCATCCCCACTTGTAAATCCTGGATTCCCACTAATTAAATCCCCCGACCTGATAACAATTATGATAAGTGACCATATGAAAACCAAAATATTGCATATAACTATATGAAACTGTAAAAATATCTAATGTATAATGCATACAAGAATCAAAGAAGTAGATTCATAGTTGTCAATTCCATTCAAGTGGCGATTGTCTTGCCTCCAAAGTAAACATTTTTGGTGTTTCATCTATTTCAGTTTTCTATTTTGAAAAGATGCTATTTTTTTTTAAAGAATAAATAAGTGCATAAATAGTTCTCTTTACTTCAAACAGGCAATGTACATGTCTTTACTCTAACAAAATTGAAGGGTTTTTGTAAATCAAACTTCTATAAATAATATTTAAAAACACAAACAGAAATTAATTTAAATAGGAAAGATCTATGTTTCAAAAAATTTAAGATTAAAAAATGGTAGGGCTTAGAAGCGCGGATGCTCTGGCAAGCCATGTCAGAGGAAGGCACTCGCCCAATGATTAAGAAAATTGGATGGTTGAATAATTATCATTAGGACTATCAAGCTGTCTCAAACTGGGTCTATCAAGATTCTATGTTGCACCGACTCTTCAAGATGTGTAACACACCTGTGTTGAACACTTGCACCTATTCTTCATACTCTTCTAGTTCTTTTTTCCATTGTTTTCCAAGATGATTAAATTGTTACAACACATTTCTCCACTTTAAAAAACCTAAGTAAATATCTATACATTTGTCAATTAAATGCTTAAAGTAAAACTAGTACATTATTTTCTACCAGTGTCATTTTGCACCTTATTTTCATTTAAAATAAATTTATATACATGGTGTTGTGTCTCCATGTCCTTTTTTTCTTGTTCACGAGTCTAACACTTGCGTCCATGTTCGACTGCAACACTAGCACTCACCCATGTTACTTTGGGCTTATTTAATATAGGTCCAAATCATAGACTTAATTGTAATATCAAATGGGATCAGTCTAACCTAAACAAGACCTGAACCTAGTCTATTTTCAATCCCTCTGATTCCAACAGACCAGACAGGTTTAGGCCTCTTTGATTTTTTATTTTTTTTAAGGTTTAGGGCTTCTTTAGGAAAGACTAAGCCAAATTGACATTTTAGTTAGACCATGATTCAATGAATTCAAAAAGGTTTTGGATTTCATAGCACCCAACACATAGGTCTGAAAATGATAAGCTGACATTCACTTATGCTTTTTTAAATAAAAAATTCAAAGAATGCCCCTAAGTTTCAAATATTTCAAATTGTAATAAGTCCATAGAATTCTAATAGAGTCTAGGGTTTTGGGATCGATGCCGTCATAGTAGAAGAAACATGGAAACAATCAGAGTACGGATTCTAAGAGATGCATTATAAACAATACTTCAATGTGCTCAAATGCATTCCCAAGGAAAAATTACTTAAAGCTATGTTGAGTGAGCTTACCTTGAGAACAGTGCTCCTTCAATCTCATAAATGACATCAGTTACTATCCAGTTATCAGGGTATGGCTTGCCACTTGGTGCAAAGTAATAGCCCACCTGTCTTATCAAAAAGAAACATATTATTAACAATAAATTCTTCAATAGTAACTAGAGAAATGCAAATAATACAAACATCATCATCATCAAAGCCATTAATCTCATCTATCGTGGTCGACTTTAAAGGGGTATAACACGTGGACTTCCCAGGAGCTCACCCATGTCTTCAATTATTACATAATTACATCTAAGAAAGGAGATCCATAGCCACAAAGAACTAAATTTCCCAATATAAAAAAAAAAAAAAAAACTGGAGAACACCTGCCCCCTCTCAAAAAATTAACATCTATCAAAATTATACTGAAGCAATTTTACTTTCACGATTCACATATCTTAGTCACCAGAGAAGTTCACCTTTTTTAAAGGAGAATATGTAGTGATCCTCCATGGTTTCTTCCAACGTATTGTTGGCACTTGAAACTTTTTGTAAAATAACTAAAAGAACACAAATTTATGAAGAATGGGTGTGAGCATCCAACATGGGAGAAGTGTCTTACCTACGTCGCACATCTATGTGTGTGTGTGTGTGTTGGTTCCTAGAGCAAACACCCTCAATTGGCTCAATCACATTAGAATAAATGCCTGTTTATTCAGAGAAAATAGTGATACCTCTGTCTTCTTATCAATCCCATATATGCAAAAGATGTTCTTTAAAGGAGGCCTATCCCAAGGTGTAAGAGGATTCAAAACTGGATCACCGTGATAGAACCTGAAGGTTACAGCATTGGAAACATAAAGACGATAGAATTGCTTGACCACAAAATCAGACAGGTATTTTCATTGAAAATATTCCAAAATCATTTAAGAAAAACAGATGTTCAAACATTGCCAGAATATGTACACAATATGAATGCTGATCACTGTGAATTCTCTCTTCTCGTACCAATACTAACATTTAACCACTTGGAAGCATTATGAACTTTTTCAATTTCCTATAACTTTATGAACTTCTTTGCAAAGGCTGTGTTTGCAGAGAAAGAAAAGAAGGAAGTCCACATATAAGGACCAGTTTGATTGTTATATAAGGACTTTTGCATTACTTGAACCTTTTTCTTTTTTTAAAAAAAAAAAAAAAACCCATCTCTAGGACAGCTTCTATCACGTCACTATTTTAAAGCAGCATAGTTACAACTGTTTAACTGCATTGTCAATGATACATCCTACCCCTTGTAGAGGGTGTAATGGATGATTATTTTTAATTGTGCAACAGTAATTAAAGCACACATGAGAAAAAGGTCGTATCACAAAAGCACGAGTAATATTTTAAGCACAAAGATAAATATAAATAGCAGATGAACTTTTTAGAGAGAGCATTTTTTGCTTAGTGCCTCGTCAAAGAATGAATGCAACAGCAAAAGTAAGGTTTCTCATTGGATTCATAAACACAAGGACAAGAAAACATACCACTTGGAATAACTACAAGGCATTTCTGCACAAGTACCCAAATGGAATGCATTGTCACCATTATCATCATCATCATCATCATCAAGGGTTTAGCTTTGAGTGTTCTACTTTTCACTCTGGACAGTTTTAAGTGCTAACTACATGTAACTCCATATTAATAAATGAGACTGTTTATTTTTCTAGCCTTGTATAACTCTGTTATACAAGGCGACTTTTATCCATGTACTTATTCTTTTAATGAATAAAATTCCCTGTCACTGTTTCAAAAAAATGAGTAGAATATATAGGACAAATGTTTAAATTAGTGTCTTAGAAGTCAATCTTATTCTCCACTGCCTAGAATATGTGAGCAAAACTCATGCATAGATCAATAAATTGGTTGAAAGTTACTAACTCAGCCAACCAAACAACAAATTCAGGTTGCAATAAATTAACAATTAGTTACCTTCGAAACAAAAATTAATCCATTCAGCATTTGCCAAGTTGAGAAAAAATACTAGCCTAACATCACCCAGGTTGTATTCTTTCCACAAAACATCATCTAGCAGTTTAACAAAACTGTGTTTAATAAAAATATGATGTTACTCACTTCTCAAGTTGATACAAGAGCCTTTTGCTATCTGGATCATAATCCTCAATTGCTTTGAAAAAGGTCCCATCCGATACTTCTCTAGCAGAAAAAGATAACTGAGTGGGGAGTCCACATTCCATATCAGAAGTTGCTCCCTCTGCCACTTCTGGAATTGATGGGTGACCACTAAAACCTGCAAATATTGAAACATCAGACCAGGTCGTTTTAGCATGAATAGGCATAAAGAATATTTAATGATCTGAAAAATATACGAAGACTATGAATATGCACCTCGTACAGAAGGAATTTCAATATTTATAATATTTGTTGGCCATCCCGAGTAATTTGACTGAAATTCCATGTCATCACAGTGATAAGGAAAATGGCCCTTTCCCCTTCTCAAAAAAATGTTTCCAATGTATATTATCCGTTCTACAGTACTCTGAGAATGGCATCAACCATAAAGAAGAACCAAATGAATTGATCATCAATCGAGCAGTTCCCTGATAACTTATAAAAGCAAACAGTAACAATATGTTAATGTCTACCTAGGAACAAGAAAAACATTGAAGAACCAAAGGTAATTAATTTAAGAAATATACGTGTTGATCCATCAGTCTCTTAAAGTTTGAAGAAAATGACATAAGATAAATGGGTAGGTTGAAGTTTGAGGGGAAAATCAAGGGAACTTAAAACATCAAACAGGAAAATTTATGGAAATGCCTATTTCTTTTCAAACAGTTGTAGAAAGTTCTACTGCAAAAGAAAAGATGGAGCATTAAAAGCACCTATAAGAGATCTAAAAGCCAAGAGCCAGTAACTGGTTTAGCACCTAGCACTATGAGTAACTAGAATTTGCACTAGCAATGCCAAATATCTCATTATCATCAAAATTTACATCACTAATGTCCTATTCCACTAATCTCGTATTCAATCTATGATCCCCATTTTCCCCATCATCCCTGTTTAGGCCTACATTCCCTAATTCTGCAATCTAACATGTCACTTCTGGCAAGTTCCTTTGGATGTCTTTACTGGCCACTTCAGCTCTTTGTACAAGATACCTTTACACCCTAATGGGATGCTTGCAATAATCTCATATGGAACTCCTTAAATTTCTACCATAACAGGGGTTCCCGTAGATTTAATTAATATGCTCATTCCTCATTGTATCTTTGCTTGTTACTCCATGTAGCCATCCGAGCATACACATCCATGTCTTATTTTGTTTCTTCGTTGTCCAGGACTCAACTCCATAGCGCAATGATAATGAAAATAAATCAAAGTGTCACTTGAAAAACACATAACAATGCACTATCTTGTATCTCTCTACTTTCACCACCTGAAGCAATCCTACTTAGAAGAACCTCATCAGGTTCCATTTTGTTCCATAGATGCTCTCAAGTATCAGAGCCTATCACATTGTAGCATTGCATTCAGTGCTTTTAAATTTTGTTCTCCAAATTCTATGTCAAAGTTTTGTTGGATCTTTTCTTTTACTTTATGTTTTTTCTGTTTCTTTTCATTCTTCTTCTTGAATCTTGGTATAATTCTCCTAGACCTGGGTCCGATTCTTGTACTCTCTCTTTGATTTTTCACTGGATTAAGTTGTTAATGTTGAAAAAAAAAATCTATGTCAAAAGTTTACTTGTTTTCTAGTGTACCAATGAGCACTAAATCATCTACAAACAAGATAAAGCAAGGAACTCCATCCCAGAAACATGCCTTGGAGTTGTCCCATGGAAAGTGGTAAGGGTTCAAAATCTTCCAAAACATCAACATCAACATCAACAATATAAAGGATTCAATACAACTCCAACTGAGCATTCAGTCATTGCACATATTCCAGCTACTTCATGCTTTTTTCTTTTACAATCTCAGTATCTCCATAAGAGATGCAGTTTAATATCTACAAAATGACTATTCGATACTTTATCTTAGGAATTCCTAGGAATTTTCTAAATCAATAAAAAACTATATGCATAAATTTTCTTCCTCTCTAAACCTTTTCTATGAGCCATCTTAATATGAAAAGAGAAAATCTGAAAAGAAAGACAGTTTTCAGCTTCTCTGAACTTTGCTCTTCAATCATCAACTAATAAATGATCAGTGATCAATAAATCCTCAAAAACCTCCAAACCCTGGAAGCAGATGGCCAGGGCATGAAATGCTGAAAAGTCACATTCTATTCCTTCTTTCCAAACCTTCAAACAACCAGCAAATAGAAGCAACCTACACATGACATTTCCTCCACTTGAAAATGGCCCATCAGCCCAACCCTTAATCTATTACCTCATGAATACGGATGACACATTCTATCGTTAAAGAGAAAAAAGGAACCTCCAAACCCAGATGCAAAGGAGCAGTGCAGGAAAAGATGTGCGGCAGCAAATATGGTTGAGTGATATGCTAAGTGATTGTATATCACGTCAGTAGAAAACCTGTTTAAAAAGGTGGCACACCTATAGATTATTTGTGGGAAAAAAGAAGAAGAGGTATTGAAAATAAGAAAAATGGAAGAACCTCTGCGACAGGAAGACCAAATGTGAATCCAGAAAGAGATGCTTTGACTGTCTCAGTTGCACCAAGAAGAGGGGCTCCTGAAAGTTAACAATCATGAAATGAATGAATTAACAGGAACTGGTTTCCATTACAGATGCCTCAATATTAAAGAAAACTGCTCTGTAGGACGGAAAAGTGAACATACCAACAGCAAAATAAGCATGTATGTGTTCATCAAGCCACTGGATATACAACTTTGGTGCTATTTCTAGCTTTAACCATTCCAAAAAGTAACGGAATACATTGTTTCCCATTGAGTGGGCAAAAACAACTGAGGGTCCCCCTCGAAGTTTAAGTGTCGTTTCAAAAGTCAACCTGCAACAATTGACCATAATGGTAACAAAACATCTTGTTGGGTTAGAAAACCTGCTTGACAGCAAAATGCTCAAAAACCCAAGACTGATTATTTACTTCACAAGCCAAGCCATGTTTTAAACAGAAATTCCCACTGTAGCTTACTTTCATATGCAAAAGCTAGCAATGAATCTCCCTACGAATATTTAAGTCTAGAAATTCAAGTATAGGCCAAAATATTTCAAACTAAAGAAGACTCATATAACCTAGGTGACCATCGGAACCATTAGAGGAGATCACAGACCTGTTTGCTTCTCAGATATCTATATTTGAGAGATTTCTCAGATATCTACATTCATCCCATCACTAATAAAAAGGTGGTCTGTAGTATATGTCTTCTGATTTCTTTAATAGTTTTAACCACAAAATATATTTGTCTTCAGAGATTGGTACATGAGGGCAATACTTCTAAACTTTCATGACACTTCATTAACTTCAGTTTTCTACTTCAATTTTCAAGTTCTTTGTGATCAATCTATCTCTGGAGAGCAAAAACGCCTATCAACTAGTTAACGCCTTAGATATGAAACCTTTAATTTGAGAGATGATAACAAAATAATAACAATGGAAGATATGAATTAAATCTAAGTGGTGGCTGCACTGACTTCAATTTTATATCATTTATTTTAATAATAGCATTTTATCTAAACATAAGAGAAAAAAACAATAAAAGTAAATGAATACTGAGAGCAGACAAAAAAGAATTATATTTCCTTTGTACTGAGATGTACTCTTTTACTTCTTTGTCTATTCTCGGCATTACTTTTTCACTTGAGTTAGGCTAGGAAGACACAACAAGTGAGACTCTTTAACAAGACATGCCATCAAATGAATGATGGGGCCCACATAATTGGGTTCATTTGATAGGTGATTATATGGATATAAAGTATATAAAGTTTCTATCAATTGATAATCTAAGCCATATAATCTTGGCTTTTAAATTTTGACGAATGTAGGTCATTGATTTCTAAGAGTTAAAATCAAGGGATAATATGATTAGATGGAGGTGAAGTTTCATAGACGACCTACTCATATGGTCCTCTTTACATCATACCAACTATGTGGGCCCTAAATCCCATTAGATGGCATGTCTTGTTAGAGAGTCTCCGTAGAAATGTTTCGGTAGTGTCTTTCTTTTCACTTCCTCTCCTCAATATTGTCACTTGTTACATGAAACCATGAAATGTTGCTATTGTTTGTCCTCATTATTCTCTTTTGTAAGATGTAAGTTGTTATTAAAACAGATGTTACAAACCAAAACCATTTCAGCAAATCCCTGGTTTTAACTCATTTCTTCCTTGTCAACATTTCTTTCTCTTAATTCTAAATTTCTCATACTTGATATGGTAATTCAAATGATCTTCGTCATCACTCTCTAAAGATAATGTCCCACAGAGAACTATTAAAATGGAAACCTTTAGCGAACGAAGTGCAAAAAAATGTATTGACCTATTGGGCCTAATATACCAATCTCTCATGTCAAATTTTATCTTTTGTGGTTTAATTATCAAAAAAATCATAAAGTAGATACTGTAATTGGTGACAAAATTGATCAACAATATTTAAAAAAAAGAAAAAAACAAGAAGGAGATATACAAACTTTAACTTGTGGAAGTAAGGTCTCTCTCCTCAAGCATTGATGCCGACAGCCTCCAATCATATGGAGCAGCGAGGATTGCATTTGCCTCAACTCCAAATTCAATGCACCACTTAATCCACTCTTTCCAAACTGAGGAAAGAGGACCTAGACATGAATTGTTGAAGTGAGTAATTGATTTATTAAAAAAATTATTTAAACATTGACATCTTCCAACAAGCTTGAAAAAATCTTCCTCGAAGGAACTTGTTGCCAAAAAATAATATATTGTCAATCAATGATTTTTTTTTTTTTTAAATGGTCAACAACAAAGAATTTCATAATCAAATGGTTCTATTTTGATTCCAACATAGCAATCCAATTGGCATAGTGAATTTCTACACCTCAAAATAATATTTAGTTCTCAGGTGAAATGCCTTTCTTGTAGATCATATGTAAGAACAACCATAAGCATTAGTAAATAAACAAAAAACAAGCTATACAACCATCGGCATGACTATTTGCATCAACAATCAAGCTTTATGCAAGGACAGAGCAATAGGTTTTAATAAAAGCACTATTCATTTATACAATATCATGTGAAAATTGGAGTCACAGTATGTAGCAAGTACATGTATCCTCGCCTCTGGATACTCTCTCATCTCTCTCTTTACCTTTCTAATATGAGTTTCCTATTCGTGGACCACGTGGTTTGTTTTCATGTGTTGCATCTCAGGACACAGATTTTTGGCGAAGACCCGCACTAGCAGCTTCCTTCGAGACTCACTACACACCTCTTCTTGAGGCAAGTAGTAGGGCAGTCTTCTTCTCTCTATCTCAAGTTGATGGTGTACCCTGCGATTTCCAACTCTATATGATCTTCAACGTCAAGATATCAAGTATGCTTTTGTCCTCGACCTTCAACTCTCCATTGCGTGGCCCGGCAGATCCATTCTTCAGCTCGTGCACCTCGGATGGATTGGCTTTCTTCACATGGACCTCTTGACCCGGTACTCTCTATTTTGAACCCCCTTCTTCACATGGACCTCTTGACCCGGTACTCTCTATTTTGAACCCCCCACTCTATCTTTACTGTTGTGTCATCTACAGGTGACTTGCTCATTATTCCTTTCCCATTATTTCGCATTATCCGAATCCCTCTCTTAGGTTCTCCCCTCTAACGGAACCTAGAGGTCAGACCTCCCCTTTTACTAGAGTTAGGACAGCTTCACAGAATCAGAGGAGGGCTATCCACCAAGAGATGGATGGGATTCACTTTAGGAGGGTCAATGAGGGGAAAGTGGGTTGGTCGGAGAGGGAGTTTACCTTAGAGGAAATTAAGATGGCTCTAGATAGCCTAGAAGGAGAAAGCTCCAGGTTCTGACAGGTTCAATTTTAAATTTATTAATACTTGTTAGAATGTGGTAGGCTCGGAATCCTCCATAACTCTGATTCCGAAAAGGGATGGACCTTTGGAACTGTCCCACTGTAGACCCCTTAGTCTATAAGTTGTGTTTACAAACTAATAGCTAAGGTCTTGGCAAGGAAACTAAGGAGCCTTTGTAAAGGACAGCCAAATTCTTGATGGAGTCCTTACGCAAATGAATTGGTCCATATGCAGCTTAAGAATAGGAACCAGGGGCTATTTTTCAAAATAGACTTGGAAAAAGCCTACTACTAATTGGATTGGGCCTTTGTGGGCTACTTATTCGACATAATGGGTTTTAGTCAACGGTGAAAGAATTGGATGAGAGCCTGCGTGGAGGACACAACTTACTCCATGATGGTGAACGGATTCCCAACCCAACCCATAACAGCTACAAGAGTACTTAGGTAGGGTGATCCATTCTCCCCTTTCATCTTTACGTTGGTAGGTGACGGCTTGAACAAACAGGTGGAAAAAGGAAGGGACTTGGGTATTGTTAGAGGTTTTGCAGTGACGAGGCAAGGATCGGTGGTAACCCACCTACAGTTCACAGACGACACCTAGTTCTTTTGTGAACCAAATAGAGATGAAGTTCTAGGCTACTAGGTGGTCCTCAGGTGCTTCGAATTGGTCTCAAGGCTAAGAATTAATTTAGACAAAAGCACCTTAATTGGGATTGGTGCGAAAGATAATTTGGTTAGGGACTACCCTTCACCTATTTAAGACTACCAGTGGGCAGGAATCCAAGATCAAAGATGTTTTGGTCTCTGGTGGAAAAGGTGGAAAGGAGATTGGCAGGTTGGGGTGAGGTAGACTAACCCTTATCAAATCGGTTTGCCAAAAACCTCCCTACGTACTACATGTCTATCTTCGAGATGCCCAAAGGAGTAGTGAGAAAACAGGATCAGTTGTTCAAAAATTTCCTATGGGGCGACAGAGGATAAAAGGAAAGTGCATCTAGTTGCTTGATCAGAAGTAACCAAGCCCAAGTAGAAAGGCGACTTAAGGATTGTTCCTCTCGAGGTCAAGAACCAAGCTTTGTGATGTAAATGAAGTCGGAGATTTGGAAGAGTAAAGGAAGCATTGTGGGCAAAGGTACTGACAGCGAAGTATGGACTTGAGAACATTGGCGGATGGGATTTGGGTGAAAACGTGGAATATTAGGATCACGGCTAGTGAAGGCATGGTGGAGACTAGGTAAGGGCAAAAGTCGGGTGGATAGCAACTTTAAAGAAAGGTTAAGGCTTCTTGTAGGAGAAGGTCACAGAACCCTCTTTTGGATAGACTTGTGGGTTGGTGAAAGGCCTATAAAACACGTTTAACCTAGACTTTATAAGATAGCTAGGGACAAACAAGTCAAAGTTCAGGATTGCTATAAAGCGGAAGAGGGCCATATATCTTCGGAGCCCAACTTTAGAAAAACTTGAGGGTTTTGAGCAAGAGAGCTTTGAAGAGTTGAAAGCTTTATTAGAGGAGTTTCCTTTAGCCAGGGAGGAGGACGATGAGCTAATTTGGACATGAGATTCCTCGGGAGCTTTTCAATCAAGGCAATAGTGAATTTAGCCCTTAATCAACCCAACTATGAGACTCCTCTATCATGATCAGCCTAACGAAGTTTGCCCTCAAATTTGTAGGAGCCTAGGGAAGATTAGAGCTCAAACCTCTTGGTCTCCTCTACTCGAAACTTACAAATTTAACGTTGAAGGGGCAACAAGGGGAAAACTGAGTCCGGCAAATATAGGTGGAGTTCTTCGTGGTTGCAACGGTAGAACATCCATAGTTTTTTCAGAGCCAATAGGACAAGGGGATTCAAATTAGGAAAAACTTATTAGTACGAGGAGAGTTTTGTCCATATGATCTTCATTAGGACAGGGGAAACCAATCATTGAACAGGGCTCGGCAAATGCAATCAAGTGGGCAAAGGAGTTAAAATGGCCACCTTGGAAATTGATCACAATTGAAAGGGAGATTAAGGCGTTGTGTTCGGATCATGAGGTTTCCTTTGCATTAGCCAGGAGGTCAGCAAATGGAGTGGTTGATTTCTTTGCAAAGAATGAGGTGGACTCCACGACTGCAAGCGTTTTCTACCTTTGAACTCCCCATCAAACGCGAGGAGGATTGGCTATCATGTTATATAGTTTTTTGATATTTAGATAGATGTACTTTGTTTTTCCTTTTCTTGTAGCCTTTGGGTTTAAGCATCTTAGATCTAATGCTGCCGCTTTCTGTATCTATACTTATTCTATTAATATATTTTCTCTTCTTTATCGCTCAAAAAAAAAATAACAGACTTCTACAGCTCTTGAGAGGGTTATTTGGGTGGGGGGCCAAGAAAAAATAGAACCAACATGATCTAGTCTCCTCCTCCACCGGGAGTTGAAAATTTTAACATTGATGGGGCAACGAGGGGCAAATTGGGGCTGGCAGGAATAGGTGGCGTTCTCTGTGATTCCAACGGTGTAGCGTCCATAATTTTCTTCTGAGCCCATAGGATGAAGAGATTCAAATGAGGCAGAGATCCTTGGTATTAGGAGAGCTTTGACCTTGTAGAATTCATCTGGGCAGGAGAAATTAATTATCGAAAGAGACTCAGAAAATGCGATCAAGTGGGCTAAGGGGTTGAAACGGCCTCCCTGGAAACTGATCACAGTGGTCAGGGAGATGTCGGGTCATGAGATTTCTTTCGAAGTAGTTAGAAGATCACCCAATGGAGTAGCAGTTTTTTGTGCAAAGGACGGGGTAGACTCTTCTACGACTATGGGTGTTTTCTTTCTTTAAGACCCTGACATGATGCAGGGAGCAAGATTCCCTTTGTATTTGTTGTGTTTGGGATGTAGTGATGGATGCACCTTTTTCTCTCTCTCAGTTTGTTTTTGGGTTTAAGCCTCTTAGACCCCTTCACTGTGTATCTGTCACTTTTTATCCATTAATATATTTATCCTTTATTACTGCTCAAAAAAACAAGCAAGTACATGTATCATAGGCACACAAATAAATCATCATTTAACACTAATTAAAGAGGGATGATCATTGAACATTCCAGAAATGTAAAGTTTCTGTGAACTATTTCATATACGCACTCTAGAAAAAGTAATGCACTGGTGGTGAATAAAAGCTGACAAAACAACCATAGTCAACAGAAGATCTATAGCCAGACAAGAAAAATGATTCCACAAAGAAGGAACTACCTTTCTCAAGCAGAAGTTTACCTGTTATGTAACCTGGATCAAGTTCCGTAATTGCAGAAAGACCACTGTCAGGTCGTGATTTGCACTCAGGGTGATCTGTTTGATTGTAAGGATCAAGCAGCATGCATTTAAGCCAACAATTCATAGCAGATAGAAGCTGCAAGAAGCATGAATGTTATGTTCTGATGACATCAATTCCAAATATCAAATCAAGTGATACTTCATCCAAACATCAGATCGGAAAAAAGATCACCATAGCTTACCAAGTCGCCTAAAAACCAGTATCAAAATAAATCTATTTGACAAATCAAAGGCAGCACAACTGAAAAGCATTGAAAAGTTGTCCGACAATGCAGATGAGCATTCTATATCCATTTAATTCCTAGAAGAAAAGAGAAGAAAATAGGAAAGAATGTTCATTGGATGTAACATATCAAGCTTGAGTCAATCATCATCATCATCATCATCATTAAAACAACTGCATCAGACATTGTAATTCCACTTTGTGCCTGTCAGTAACCAAGGTGTCAAGTTACCCAGATAAACAATTAGCCAGATCTAAATACAGGTTCTTATATGTTGAAACCTAATGCTAGAGCATTCCCCATAATCGACAGACTCTGCAGCAGAGCCTGGTTGCAGAGTGGTTTTTTTTGTGGCGTATAGAAGAAGAGCTTAGAAAGCTGAACCCCAGATGGAATCATCATCAACGAAGCCTTATCCGATCCAACTGGGTCAGCTTTTTGAAAATTATGATGGTGTTGGTGCCTGTGGTGATGACAAAGACAACAACGACCACGATGATGGTGATGATGATAACGATCCAAAATCTTGACTGTTTTTTTAAGAAGCTGCTTTCAGTGATTTGATTAACAAACATACCGAAATAAATTCCAAACACAAAATGACACTCGAGTAACAAAAATCAAAAAAAAAAAAAAAAAAATCATACGATCTCTTCGAAGTAGATTACTAAATTCACTAGTCCAAAAGAGATGTGAGCAAAATGAAAACATGGAGAAATAAGACAGTGACAGAAATGAAAGGAGGAGGAGAGATAAATTACTTTGGTTGTGTCGAGCCAGACAGAGTCAAGAGGATTGAAATCGAGAGGAGAGTAAGGGCAGTCAAGAACGGACCATGCTCTTAGCTGCGTTGAAGCGAAACCTGGGATTATAATGCCAGATAGCTTCGAGTAGTCACCCGAGAATTCTCGGCCATTCACCATTCTAATAATACTCGCTTGCAGAAGAAAACCCAACATTAAAATCATTGCCCAAGTACTGTGTTTCGCCCATGAACGACGAGAATACGCCTGCATTTCTCCCATCTCTCATTCCAAATCAGCCAGTGCTCTTTCGCCGTCTTCTTCTGCTGCTGCTGCTGCTGAGAGAGAGAGATTATTTCAGTTCTGGAGTTTTTGAGAGTACGAACAATTTAAAATTGTTAAAATCTGGACTGACAGTGAATCCATTAAGAGACTTTTGAGATTCTTCCGAAAATTCAAAGAGACACTTTTAACATTTTCAAAAATATTAAAAAAATAGCATTAAAAAAATTTGTCAAAATCTGAAAAAAAAAAAAAAATGCGGCTACAAGAAAATTATCCTTTTGAGGTTTTCTTTCTCATGAGTTCCGTGATAATTCTAGAAAATATGATTATATTTTTTGAAAATATTAAAAGAGTCTCTTGAATTTTTAGAAGAATCTCAAACGTCTCTCAATGGATTCACTGTCGTTCAAGAGAAGAAATGTAATGTTGCAAAATGGAAACAATTTTTTTTACAAAATGATAATTATAACAAGAAGTTTATAGTAAACCACTTAATAAGAATTTAATAAAATATAATTCAGAAAAGAAAATGGGAGATGACACAAAGTTTATTGACAACTTCGCCAACATAAGATAGTTTTCCCAAGAAAATTTTCGGATTGAATTTTTGTTTGTTTGAGTCCTATTTGACACAAAAACTCTACATCTTTTAATTTTTGAAAACTATTAAAATTACTGCATTGATTAAAGAGTTTAAATATCTGTCTAAAATTAATACTGTCAAATATCCATTTATCGGTGATAGGTATCATATTGACAACATACGGCGGGTGATACACAACTGTATCAATTCAAAAATATTTTTTACTAAAATAATAATAAAACTATATCAATAATATATCGGTGATACTTATTATCCTGGTGATATCTTAGCCAATATCGACGATATGTGACCAAATCGGTCATATGGGATATGCATCAACCGAGATGTATTAGAGAGCTAAAAAATAGGCTAATATCATATTACATCAGCTGATATTTTGACTAAAAGTTTATAAATTTCAATTTATTTTATTCAATATTTTAGCCAATTTCAATTTAGAAAGTTCACATGATTTTTTTATTTTTAATCAAGAATAATTTATCAACTAAAGTAGCCATTATAACCAAAATATCATCCAATATTTTTTAATTTCCTGACTAAAAGATCCATGTCATAAAAAAATTCTCTAATTTAACAAATAATTTACATTTTTAGAAATCAGAGTTTTGAGATTTTTCCAACTTATCTCCATTATTTTAACCAAAATGGTCCACTCCCATTTTACCGTGTTAAAAGTTAGAAACTTGGGTGCACAGCCACTCTACCAGTCGCGCCCCACCTGCTCTGCCGCCACCAACCTCCTAATTCCCAATTACTGGGTATACACTAAGAGGAGAAAACACAAAATATTCTAAGAAAATGCTCAAATGTTTTCAAAATTAAATTGTTAATTAAATCATTTTTGTTCCAGTTTGGTAAATAAGTTCCACAGATGAGTCAAACCATTTTAAATTACTGGTCCAATCTTAATGGTGATTTAGATCCTTTTAGTACTATTGTAGTCTCTACTATTTCATTTTTCAATTCTTCTTTTTTTATCATAAATATCATTTTCTCATTGTTTTTATAGTATAATAGTTTTAATGTGATTTCAATGAGATCAAAATTCTGCAATTAACTAATTGTTGCCCATGTTTGACAAGTTAAGAATGGCAGTAGACCCTAGATTCTAAATTGGATCGAACTCACCAAATTCAACCTAACTTAAATTTTTCATACTATATTACATAGAATAATGTCCTTTCAAGAAACTGGCTCTCATAGGAATCGACATCTAGATGATTAGCCTTTTTCCTGTCTTGCACAATGAATAAGGTACTGAAATTTAAAATATAAAATATGAAGTCATAGAATACCGAAAAATTAAAAATTATTACCTATAGTCAAATTTTAATCATCAAATTAAAGTCTATCGAAATCATTTTAATTTCAATTAAATAGTTAACAATCGCTTTTGATTATCATATTTTAACTACCAGATACAATATAATTATTCATTTTATATTAGGACACCCAAACACGATTACCATTGTCAAAAGTTAATGTGATAGATTTTGTGTTGAAAAACCCATTTTGACTGTCCTACTTGAAGATCATAAAAAAAAATATTTGTCAATAATTAAAACATGTTACCCATTGATTTTTTTAATAATAAATAAATATTTTGATATATCATATTTAGTCCAAACAGTTAAAATTAAATTCAAATTGAAAAAAAAAAAAAAAAAAACAATTTCAACAGACCATATTCAAATAAATTACCTACCCATCTAGACTTTGTTCTGTCTGGGAACAAGGTATTAATCATTAACATAAACAGTAGTAGGAGTCTTAACATTAACTAATCACAGATGCAGTTCAAACCCATCCGCATGAGAGTTCGATTGTGTCAAGCAAGGAGTGAAACCCATTTCAAATCCACACTGCTTACAGTATTCATCATTTTTGAAGTTGGAAGGATAAAACTCTTTTATCTTCACCGCTGCTGGTTTTCTCTGCGCCGCACATAGCGGGTTCTATCATTATATCTAGGCCTGTCTTGAGCTCTCTGGGGCACAGGTTCAACCCTCCTTTGTCTTTCAGGAGATCTTTGAACAATCTCTCCATTCACAAAAAGCTCAGCTGCAAATAAAAGGATCAAACTCGACTAAGTTCCATGAGAGCACAAGATGAAGCAACAGAAGAAAAAAATTATGCAAGGTTTACCACAAGCAAGCATGTAAACATGTACATCTACGAGTTCTGGACATGTACATGGGGTGAATGTGTGTACACAAATGATCACGCGTGCTTTGGATGGAACTACATTATACAACACTCCGCCATAGGCACATGAACATCTGGGCAGATAACTAACAGAAAATAGCTTACAAATTTAAGATGAGATACAAATTACATGTCATTGGTGATCAATTAGATATATAGAACATGGAAACATTCAATATAGGCTTTTCATGATTAATCTGTCAAAAGATATGGGGTTGCCATTTAAGCACTCTATTTGTCTACAAGGAGGAATTCGTTATACTTTCCACCACTTAAATGGTGACATTGCTGCAAAAATACAAAGGCCATTCTGTTCCTCTCAGTGGTAACCATGCCCTCCAGCCATTATAATATTAAAAGGAAAAAAATGTCCTCCATTACCCTACAATCTAGTCTCTATAAACCTTTCTTACTCCTACAATCTATGCTTTTAAAGAGAGGCAGAGTAGAGCAGGTTATGTACAAAATACAAAGGTAGTGCATGATATCAAGAAAAAGGGAGTGCCTCAAAATTGCTACCCATTAGCACTCATAAAATATTAACACTTCCAAGTGAGATGCGAATAAAATCGTCTCAAAACTGTTTTAATCCTCCAACATCCACAGAAAAGCCAATTAAACAAAACATGCTGAAGCACTCCTTCCTTTCTTTTAATCTTTTACCCTTTATTCAATTGTACTATGCCTCGGTTAGCTAAGCAAAGTTCTATTCAAAAAGTGTGAAGCAAGTATCCACAAAGATGATAAATAATAATAATGACATGCACCAATGCAACATATCATGCCTCTGACGTAAGAATGGTCATGCATGTGACCAGTTGACATGCCAATTATTTGAACTTATATGTCCAAAATGTGAGCATCAAAAGTTAGGTTAAATAGCATTAAAATAATTAAACATGAATGCCTGAATGCATACATAATAGAAAGAACTGTATTAGAAATAACATAATATTATAAGACAATTTCTCTCATACGAAATAAAGCCCATTCTATGCTAAATACACCATGAAATGTAAGTGTGCATTCTCACATCACCAAACAACATGCAGATGCTAGGAATATGGTAAATTATTTTCACAAGTGAACATAGTAAACTTATGTATGACCAGTGCACAATAATGCAGGCAATGATACCCTACATCCTTTAATACCAAACACTCGATTTGTTTTTAGTGTAAATTCTGCATAGAATCAATAGCCATAAACAAAAAAGCACCATATTATGTGTTTCCTCACATAAATATCAGTTCCAAACTGGTAATACATATATGTACATGGAAGTCCATTAGCAGTCAAAGTACGGCATTTTCTTTAAAGGACCCATTTGCTTAGTCGGATTAACCACATCCAATGCACTAATGCCCACCCATGCCATTTGTCATGCACACTTTAACACCCTACACCACCTTCCATCATTTTAGAAAGAAAGCAAACATAAAATTAGAACACAAAAATAAAAACTACACATTTCATTCATACTGATCCACAACTCCATTGAGTAGAATAACAGAACTGATAGAAACAAAATTTCATGCAAGTCCATTAGCATTCAAATTACAACAATGCCTTTAAAGGTTTTTCCACTTTACCATGATGGACAAACTTCTTAACAAAATCCTACATACTACAGTTCTTACCAGAACTTACAAGTAAACCGATTCCCATGCATACCATTGGTCATAGACATGATAATATTCTATGTCATTCTATATCATAACGAAGGAACTAATAAGGCAATGAATTTCATGTTCTCTCCTCTCTGATCTGCAATTCCTTGCATATTGGAAGAAGAGAGTTGATAGAGAGAACCTTGATGTGAGTCCATTAGCATTCAAAGCTGATCATTTGCCTATTAAGGCTCTTCTGCTTTGCCAAGATGGACTTATCACTTGTTTTGAACAAAATGTGCAGTAATTGTCACTGCAACTGCCCAGTGGAAAAAGAAACTATGAAGCACCTAGCATCTAATGCATTTCTATGTACTTTTTCTTTTAAAAAATAATGCACAATTTCTTCGTTGACAAATTGCATATTTCCTCTTTACTGATCTGCAATTCCGAATTTTAAGTATTAGAATGACAAAGCTGATATAGAGGACTTTGATTTGCGTCCATTAGCATTCAAAGCTGATCATTGCCTATGAGGCTCTTCTGCTTTGCCAAGATGGACTTATCACATGTTTTGAACAAAATGTGCAGTAATTGTCACTGCAACTGCCCAGTGGAAAATGAAACTATGAAGCACCTAGCATCAAATGCATTTCTAAGTACTATTTCTTTTGAAAAATAATGCACAATTTCGTGGTTAACCAATTGCATATTTCCTCTTTACTGATCTGCAATTCCAAATTTTAAGTATTAGAATGACAGAGCTGATATAGAGGACTTTGATTTGAGTCCATTAGCATTCAAAGCTGATCATTGCCTATAAGGCTCTTCTGCTTTGCCAAGATGGACTTATCACATGTTTTGAACAAAATATGCAGTAATTGTCACTGCAACTGCCCAGTGGAAAAAGAAACTATGAAGCACCTAGCATCTAATGCATTTCCATGTACTTTTTCTGTTTTAAAATAATGCACAATTTCGTGGTTGACCAATTGCATATTTCCTCTTTACTGATCTGCAATTCCAAATTTTAAGTATTAGAATGACAGAGCTGATATAGAGGACTTTGATTTGAGTCCATTAGCATTCAAAGTAAGACATTGCCTTTAAAGGCTATCCCACTTTGCCAAGATGGACTAGTTTTTGAATGAAAAGTAATGATCAATCTACTGCCCATAGAAAACAAATAATGAGAAGCCCCCAATACACCTTTATGCACTTCTTTAAATGGTAAGCTGCAATCTTTGTGGTTGTGACAGTGAGCATCTCTAAAGTATACTGGCCTTCTCTACCTCTACATACTTATCACCAAGGGCAACCCAACGAAGGAAAAAAATGTAAGACAAATAAGATGAAATGAATACCAAGTACCGAGTAAAAACAGATAAGTTTCAAACAACGGAACACAAATGAAAGATGCAAAACATGACCGTAAGTCAATGTTAGCAATTAAATCAACTATCTAGTAAGAGACAAAGACATAGAGAACTCTTCCACTTTAATATATATATTTATGTATACTGCAGACATTGCACTATAAACACTTTGCATCAATGAAATGTCTACCTCCATAATCCTTGTTTTCTGCTCAACATATGAATCTGGAAGCACAAACAGAACACCGGGCAAATCTGTGGACATAAAAGAGAGAGAAATTCAGTATTAGTATATGATATTCACTAACATTTTTTTGCACACATAAAAGCACTTAACCATAGACTCACTTTCGAGTTTATTTGATGTCTCCTCGTCGATCTCACATCCAAAACCAAAATACCTCTCGCATGAGACATTATAGATCTTTTTCTTTGCTTCCTCTTCACTGATTAACAAAGCCAACAATGTACACGCAAAATAACCCAGATATAAATAATCAAATAAAGAAAACCAGCAATTCTATCCAATTCCATGACGCCATGCCATCATTTTATCATGTCAATGGTTGAAGATGTAGATATTGTGATCTATGGAACGTTTTAGATGTTACAATCCAATGTATTCCTGACTTCGTCAGTTCTCCTTTGTAATTGAAGTGTATCCTCCATTTGGATGCACGGAAAGGAATTTACATTCAGAGAAAATAACCGTTTCAAAATGAAATTATAAAATAGGTTAGAAAACTTGTCATTTTCAAAGGAAAATAACTCCCATTGCTACGAATCATACCACGTTAGCCATCAAATAATTTACAAAACCGTGCAGATCCAAGATAAAACCCTAACAAGGAGAACAAGAGGAGTAAACACGATACGTTGCTAGAAAGAGGTAAAACGAACCTTCCTACGACCTTGGCTAGGGTTTGTATGTAGCAATCGATCATCTGCTGCTTGTTTGCGCCCTCGCCGCCGGGCTTGTCCATGACGATGAGCCAGTGCTCGTAGTCGCAACCTGGGAAGAGAGGTGCCATCTCCGTCGGAGGTCGGTCGCTGAAGTTCGAACCTGAGTTCAAGGGGGAGTAGGCCGAGTCACCTCCGGAGCGCCGAAGGCAGCGGACGGGGTTGAGACGGTAAGGGGCGATAACTCGGGTGGCGTGGGAAACGGGGCGAAGACGAGCGAAGGAGCCGATGCCGACATGGAAAGCAGAGGAGGAGGACGAGAAGAGGCGTTTGGAGAGGCAGAAAGAAAGAGATGGAGAAGAAAATCGAGAGGAGAAAATGATGACTCGGGTAGCGGCCGCCATCGATGAGCTTCACAGGGCAAAGAGAGGGAGGAGATAGAGGTACAGAGATGAGGGTTTTGAGGGTTTTGAAGGGATTTTATGCTATCTTGCACATATTTTTGTATCTATTTGTTTGTCTGCAAAATCACAAAAACGCCCTCAGTTGGTATCGAGAGAATTCGTCCAAGTGACATTTCCAGGGGTCATTTTGAATTTGAGTCGAGATGATATTTATGAAGTGTTTATTAAAATATTTTTATATTTTTAATAAAATTTAAATTTAGAGATTTTTGAGAAAAAAATTTGAAAGTTGTAATTTTGGGTCGGAGTACCTTCAAAAAATTCATTCGAATTAAAATTATTATACGTTCAATTAAATTTCTTTTAGACAAAAAAGTATTCATGTGCTAATGCATATTAAAACTTCATTTTTAATTTATCTATTTACCATGATCTCAATGCATTTAAAGCTATACATACTTTGATTTGACTTGTTGCTCAACAATAATCTCCTCGAATTAACACATATACCACGACTCTAACACGTATTATCAATAGTTGCGCATATTTATCAATACTATCAATGCATATTACTAACACTAGCAAAATATACTACCAATACTAAGCAGTTTATAAACCAACAGTAGCACCGAAATTATCAATATTAATGCACAACCCAATCTTTATTGCATAATACCAGTAAAATAGATGTTGAAATAACAATTTTTTACTTCACATGTCAAAGCGTATCTTTATTTGACTTACCGTCCGATGATGTGAAATAAAAGTACATTAAATTACTGTGCATATTTCATTTGTGGTTTCGATTTTTGCGCCTCTATATTCTTAAAACTTAAATTGAATATTTAGCTTCTTAACCCAATTGTTAGCATAAACTCAAAAGTCCATATAATCAACCCAATTGCTAGCACGTAATCTCAAAAGTTACCACATAAATTAAATATTTATCGTATAAAATCAAAAGTTAGAGCATGATAGTTAGTACATAATCTCAATAGTTAGTGCATAAATTGAATATTTAGCACATAAAATCGAAAGTTAGCACATAATCTCAATAATTAGTGCATAAAATCAAATGTTAGTGCATAAACGGAAGAATAAACGTTACATCTGGAGCGAGGTTATACTCTTTTTCTCTTCATTTTTTTTCCGACTTCTTCTTCTTCATAAGTGACTTTAAATGGATAACTCAATGTCCAGTACTATTGATCTCGAGTGCTTTATAATTAAGCTAACCATGTTTTTAAATTAAGGATATCTGTTGATTTTGAAGGTTAAGATCAAATGGCTATTCGATTTTTAGGATAAAATTTGGTCCATGTATAGCTCATTAAATCTAATTTTTAGTATACCGATAGCCTTTTTATATTATTATCAAAATTAAAAAGGGATAAACGGTCTAAATGCAACTTATGCGACAACGGATTGAGTTTCATTCTGGTTTTTGGTGGGATTGGATTTTCAACTCGACCTTCATCATCAGGTCCAGGCCCATCTCAATTTAAATTCGGGCCCTAACTTTTTAACTTGTAAATGGACCAAGGCTCGGACATGGGTAGGTCTAAGTGCCAATTCATCGGGACCATGACTCAACTTGTAACCCTAAATCTAGGGGTTGAAAATTTGGCTCCACCGAATTTTAGGTCGAGATCTCGGTGAATTTTTTTCTCTCTCTTCAAAATTCTTTTTTTTTTTTTCTAGAAATCTCAGTGACTTTTTTTTGAAAAAAAATCATTTAAAAAAAAAATTTGAAATCTGAGATCTCGGCTTTATCGACTGGACCCGCAACCGATATTTTTTTTAAAATAAATAAATAAATTGGAGATCCAAGATCTCAGCTTTATCAGTAAATTTCTTTTTTTCCTAATAAATACTGTATATATCGGCCGAGATTTATAACCTAGTCTAACTCTTCTTTTATATAGAAAAAGATGATAATCAAATGATTGGTTTTCTTTTTAAGGCAACCTACTCACATGAAATTATAGCTATGATGACGACCAAGTATGACTTAAACGACAAATGATGTCTAAGCTATACACATTAATTATTTTTGTTTGCACATATGGTTCGATTTTTTTCTCCCCCTTTGCTCTTGTTATTTTCTAGAAATTAAATTAATATTCAATTTAAACTTATTTATAAAATATCTATCAAGTATTAAATTATTTATGGAGCAAAAGAGCAGGTAATGAAATGAATAGAGTAACGATTATAGGTCAAAATATCTCAGTATTTCAGATCTCGACCGATATCTCTCTTCTATTTTTTTGGCAAATTTCAGTCGATTAAATGTGTATCGCTCGATATCTCACCCGTAAAGCCGATACAGTATATATCAGTCGAAATTTATAACTTTGGTAATGATATATCTATTATATTTGATGAGTTATCTATCTTTAAAAGACATAATTAAAAATAATTATGTTATGGATAATTTATAGATAGCCTAAATGATAACAAATTAAGAGACAATTCACTCACTTGATTTTATCAAGTAATTAGTGTAACAGCCCGGCCCATAAAAAGGGCTTGGGGCTCGGCCTAACAAGATATTGTTCGCTTTGGGCCCACATGCGCACACACGCGAGCCCGTACGATTTTTGGATCGGACCCGGCCCAAGTCAAGGTCCAAAACGCGTCTTACTCGAAGAGGAGGGCAACGCTACTTATCAACCCCCTCTCGAACTCCTCAACTTCTGACGTGGGACCTTATTTTCCACCCTCAAGTACATAAACACACTCCCACTCCACTCTCTTCACTTGGGCCTGGCCCTTAGTGAACTCGGCCGTCTGGGCCGGATTAGGGTCTCACAAGTAGAAAATTAAAAATGACTTTAGTACGTAGAGTTGAAATATTGTAAATTATGGATAGAAAAAATGAAGTAGATTATAAAAAATATTAAGAGAATGGAGAGAAAAAGATATGATGGATGATAGAATAGTCGATTTTATAATTTATGATATGGTTCAACAGATAAATAGAATTTGAAAAATGAACTTTTACAAATGAAATTGTGAAATTTGATGATGTCATTATTGAATTGAAATTAGGTCAGATGAATGATTAAAAATTTTGAGATTTAAAACACTATTTAAAACGATATTTAAATTTAAAATTTAATATAATTTTTTATAATATAAATCTTTCAAGTTAACTCATTTTTAAAATAAACTTATTTTTTTTAATTGTCCAAATTCATGACACTCGAAACGATATGAAAAAGAAATCTCTCTAAATTTTCCTGTGCGCACCTTGACACGGCATATCCACCCACCGAGGGGATTCTCTAATTCTGTGAATTACTGTTGTCTTTACAGATCGAGAAGAGCCCAGTTGGTCTTCTTTGGCACAAGGCCTCCTATCTCTTCATCTTCATCTCCATCTTCATCTTCATCTATTAGAGAGAGGGGAATGGATTCAGATCAAGGGAAGTTATTCATAGGTGGGATATCATGGGAAACGACGGAGGAGAGGCTAAATGAGTATTTTGGTAATTACGGGGAGGTATTTCAGACAGTGATTATGAGGGATAAGCAAACGGGAAAGCCCAGAGGTTTTGGTTTTGTAGTCTTTGCAGATCCGTCCATCATCGATACCGTTCTTCAGGAAAAGCACACCATTGATGGAAGGATGGTCTGTATTCCGTTTCTTCATATCACACTCTCTCTCTCTCTCCAATTTTCTCCATTTCTCTTCCCCCTTCCTATTATACACTTTGATTGAATGGATTGGATTGGATCATTTCTCCTATCTGGCTCATGGGTTTTGTTTTTTCCCTTCTATTTTTGATGGGTTTTGGTTGATTTTGTATTGTCTAGGATTTGTTCTCATACCGAGGTTTGCCAGCCTTCAAAAAAAAATTAAATCTTGGGTGTTTTCTGATCTTTGTTTTTGTTTTGGTTGTTGGTTGTCTGAAATGGGATCTCGGGTTTATCGGATTTGTTAATGAGTTTTTCTTTCTTTATTTGTTAGAGGATATGTAATTTTGCATATGTGGAACTTTGAGGTGATGATTTTCTTTGATATTGGTTTTGGTGTTTCTGGAGCTGACCTATTAATTTAATTATTATTATTATAGCTTTTCCTTCATGCACTTTTTTCCCGGAGAGAAGCAATGGTTGAGATATTGATTTCTAACTCAATGAACTATTGCTGATTTGATTTGATACATCTGCTGGTCGACATCATTCAATCTAGTCGAATGTTTTATTTTCTGAAAATCACTAGGAAGCACCTAATTATGACTTATGATGCAACACTTTAATCTTTTGACCTTGGAGAAGAAAATAGGGAAGAGCCGAGTCAATCTCACGCCCTTATGCAGCAAATGCCCCGGCCTCTCTGTATTGGTGTCTGCACTGGGTCCTGGAAAGTCTGTCCCCAGTATACATCGGACCTTGATAATTGCAGTGGGTTACAAACTGATTCGTGTAACCAAAATGTGGCCTTGAGTCCTTCACATGTCACTCACAAATTGTGAGATAAAAAAACTGACCGAGTTGCAGAAAACAGAGCTTGAGTATGGTGAATTTCAGAAAGAAAATGTGCCATTTTAGTTGCTGCAAATGATTGAAATGATCTTGGTTTATAGAATGTCGAAGGGCCTCTTAAATGGTAATGTGACTCAAATCCTTAATCTTCATGGATGGGCCTATGATGGATTGTGAGAGTGACCTTCAAGATGTTGGAATAGTTTGAGGTAGTGCCAAGGGATGGGTAATCACTTTGACTTGTAAAGTGAACCTAAAGAACCTTTCACCTTTCACCTTTCTGCCCCAGCCACTGTCATCAGCAGCGTGCTGTTTGTTATGTGGTTTAGAGTCTACTCTTGCAAATAAGGCAAATGGATAGGTGAAGGAGTCTTTTATAAGCTCTTTTCCCATTTTAGTCTATTTCCAACATGGGACAACTTATCATTCATATGAGGAGAACAATTATCACCTGCAGCATGGTGTTAAGTTGCACGCAGTGCATGGCGGTCACCCGGATGGGTTGCAACAGGTGGGGCTGGGTGGGTTGCAAGGATCTGTGCTTGAACAAACCATCCACCAAAAAACAACTTAACTGGATTATTCTAAGTACAGCTTTTAAGACCTCAAAAGATTCTGATGTTAGATAGAGCCAATTATTGTGGAACCCACTGCATGACTTTAGATGCATGAGTATGGGTTGTTCAACAGGGTTTTTGCTTGCACTATGGGGTCATACCAAAAAATGATGGTAATTGGATAACTCTATCTATGGTCTCAAAGATCAGTTTAAGTAAAGGTTTAATTTCATAATTTTTTTTATCCAACGGCCTCTATGGCTAAGGAATAGGACCTGGTTGGTATAGATCTTAGTGGTGTGGGGGTTGGCGGGTGTGAGGGTGAGAAGGGGATGCAAATGGGTGCCATATTGAGCCCCACAAAAGATTTTGCGGGGTATTAAGATGCACTCCATTATACATGTAAAGGAAGGTAAGGAAACATACAAGGATGCACTTCCAGCACTAATGGCTTTGGAAATTGAATCTTTCAAGGAGAAGACTTCACGAATTGTTATTAAAATTATGCCAACAACCATTTTATTTAATGCATTGCTATATGCATGTCTTGGAGTGTTCCAATCTCCTTACATGGTATATTTTGAAATTGTTCCTTGAGCACTTGGATGATCTTTGTGATTTTATTTTGGTCAGTTATTTAAGCTATTAAGTTAGGTTGTTTGCTACTTGTACTTGATTATCTGTTTTTACCGGTAAATCATTTCTTGAGAAAAATTGGTATCTTTTTGGATTTGCCCATCATTTCCTGCCAAATACCTATGGATATGGTTATGATTAAAGTTTGGTGAAAGGTAGAGTCGAGGATGGAGATTGAATAGGACCATCAATTTATCATTTCCGCTTCTTTTATGCTTGGATTATTTTTTACAGGGTGAAGGTTTTTGATATTATTTCCTATCAAAGGAAGGAAGTTTAGATTGTCCTGTGATTACTAGCATTGACCGTTCACCTTTTGGCCCTTTCATATAGAAATTTCAGTGGGAACTCTCTCTCTCTCTCTCTCTCTCTCACACACACACACACACACACACACACATTTTTGGTTTCTTTCTCTCTCTCTCTCTCTCTCTCTCTCTCTCACACACACACACACACACACACACATTTTTGGTTTCGAGTTGTGCAGATTATTGGTATTTTCGTTCTCTCTCTTCACTTATACAGTGTAAAATTTTCTTTGGTGGTTCAGGTGGAGGCTAAAAGGGCTTTATCAAAGGAGGAGCAACAGATTTCTAGATCTGCAAATCCCAATGCAGGAAGAGGCTTAGCAGGCAGTGGCAATATTAGGACCAAGAAAATTTTTGTTGGAGGGCTGCCTCCCACTTTAACGGCAGATGGATTTCGTCAATATTTTGAGAATTATGGCCATGTGACTGATGTAGTAATAATGTATGATCAGAACACCAGTCGTCCTCGTGGATTTGGATTTATTTCCTTTGATTCTGAGGATGCTGTTGATAGAGTTCTACACAAGACATTCCATGATTTGGATGGAAAACTTGTTGAAGTTAAGCGTGCTACTCCAAAAGATGCAAATTCTGGCAGTGGTGGCCGTCCAATGGGAGGTGGGGGCTATCAAGGCTATGGTGCTTCTGGTGTCAATATGAATACGTATGATGGTAGAATGGAAGCAAACAGGTACATGCAGGCACAGGCTGGTGGTGGTGGTTTTCCAACATGGTTCTTCTGGATATGGTGCACCCAGCTATGGTTATGGTGCAGCTAATAGTGCTGTTGGTTATGGTGGTTATGGTGTTACAGGGGGCTATGGTAGTGCAAATGCTGGGTATGGTGCCCCTGCTGGGGCCTATGGAAACCCAAATGCTCCTAGTGGGGGTTATGTTAGTGGGCCACCTGGTGCCCCAAGAAGTCCATGGAACAATCAAGCGCCTTCTGGTTATGGCTCTGTGGGCTATGGTGCAAATGCAGGCTATGGAGCTGCTGGTTGGAGTGCTTCTGGTGCAGGTGGTACTGGTGGTGGTGGTGGTGCTGTTTCAACACCTACTAGTCACTCTCCTAGTGCTACCAAGGGTTATGGAAATCAAGGTTATGCATATGGTGGTTATGGTGGGGGTGATGGGTTTTACAATATGAGCAGCTATGGTGCTCTTGGGGGACGTGCTACTGGTGCCCCAAATGGTAATGCTGGTGGTAGTGGTGGGGATCAACAGGGGTCGAGTGCTGGCTACCTTGGTGGTGGTTATGGTGATGCCAATGGGAATTCTGGGTATCCAAATACTGGCTGGAGGGCTGATCCTTCGCAAATATCACAAGTTGGGGATTTTGGGACTGCCCCAACAAATGGGCCTCATGGAGGGCAAGTTGGTTATGGTGGTGGATATGGGGGTGGTGCACCGCGGCAGGCTCAACAGCAGTAACGTGGATGTGATCAACTGCTTGTTTGCTTCTCGGCTGTGGAACATTTCCTGCTGATGGGAGCAGGTTTTGGGACTGGTGGGATTACTTTAATCCCAGTAGTTAGCTGTTGTAGCTAGTTTGCAAGTACATGATTAGCAGTTCTCTTAGCAGTCTTTTCTTTATTAGCTGCTGCTTCAATTTGGCTTGTTAGGTGTATGGTTAAATTATATCTGGTCCGTTTTTACTCCTTGTCTGTAGTGTTAAAGCTAAGTAGCTTTATATTTTAGATTTATTGTAGTGTGGTTGTATACTTTAATCATGCCTTCTGTTATTGGGGCATTAGCATTTCTGTTTGGAACAACTGAGTAGGAAATTTTGTGATAGTTGTGATACGTCTTCATAAGTTTGATGGTTGATCTCGTGCTTTTGATATTCTTTTCAGTAGTTTAACTGCTATTGTACAGTAGACGTAGAGAGTGGCTTTATGTTAAGGATGGAGTACGCAACTTGGGTTGAATGAATAATCTCATCGTAGGGATAATGGTATTAGTAGTAGAGATATTTGTCAATGGCATAATTATTTTCCTCCTACATTTGCCATTTGCACAGGAGATGTCGCATCCTAAACTGGAATCAACCCGTGTTGCTGATCTCCAAGTTTTTAATGAGGTGAGGCGTGAAGAGCATTGAGGACTCTGATTTGCTCAATTGCTTGGCTCTGGGACTACTGGTCGTGAGGGGTGCTGCGAACTTGAGGAATCATTGATCCCTGCTCATGTTCTTTTGATGGGCTATGTGGTACTTGCTTTCAACCTTTGTGGTATGTCGATTGTTTTTTGTGGCCAGAGATGGGCATGTGGGATTTGCTTTCAATCTGTATGGTATGTTGACTTTTGTATGTAACCAAACTTGTTTGTATTTGTGTTTTTTTGGGTTGAAATTTAATTTTCCTGGTGCTTATAATTGGCATTGGGTAAGATAATCTTGTGCTGGGTTATCTGTAGGTTGGACCTTATAGGTTGTTTAATAACAAAAGCTGTTATTTGAAGCTAGTTGTTTGGAGAATATGATATTTTTATGGACGTCATTAGGCCTAAACCTTGTAGTTCTTCTCCTTTTAATAGGTAGAAACAGAAGTAATTCACACTTCTCATCTCAGAAAGTTTTGGTGGTGAGCCCACCCAATATGCAAATTTTGGTATTTCTTGGGGTTTCTTGGAATTGTGAAATTACTGTAGTAGGCCAAAATTCTGGCTGAATGGGGATAACAATATTTGTATCAACCAACCCCTTCCCCCCTCCACATACACATGCATAATCATCGTCGTTTCCCTAAATCTAATTTCATCATCCTACCTTAGAAGTCCATAGGTTTAAATACTTTTATTTTTTGTCATCTTGGTTCACATATTTCTTTTCACCTTTCTCATCCAAGGCTTCACAGTTTTGTTGGTTTTGCACCATTGATCATTGGAGGTCATTAACCTGCTTGAATCTCAAGTAGAAGTCAGCATCTGTATGTGATGTTTTTGGCAGTTTGAATGGGGCATACTGTCATTCAGATTTGTCTTGTCTTTGACATTTTTCTCAGAAGTTATCTATGGCTTATTGGCAAGTTAAAGAATTTGCCAGTCATTATGTTTTCTTGCATTTCCGCTATGTAACAGAGAATTTGAGATTAGTATAATAGGATAGTTTTTTTTTTAACTTAAAAAGGGTCAGATTGGGTGGAATAGATCAACTCTCTTTGCATTCTCCTGAGTTCACATAAAATCTCTTGGATGGTGAATTCCTGGTTTCCGTCCAGTAATTTGAAACCTCAGCAGTCTTATTATGTTGATATCAAAGGAGGACAAGTGGCATATTCTGAATGCTCGGTATCATCATCATCACCATCATTGTTATCGTCAAAGCTGTTTGGATTTTGCAGATCTTTTTCATGGTTTGATTGTGTATTGAAGGCCAATGTAGCTTGAATTTCCAACCTTTAAGGTTGCAAGTATTGGGCTCTTACAACCATATACAGGCTATTGTCAAATGAAAATGGGGCTTATAGATTTAATCCTACAACAATTCAGTTCCATTTAAGGTTGATGGTGGTGAAATGAGGATACAAAGTTGTCAAGTTTTCAATTTTAGCCGTTGATTCTCAACATCCATTAGATAATTAGAAATTGCAAATGGAGATTCATTTTTTATTTGAATAAATCATAATAATTTTTTCATTTTGTATTTTCTTTGCTTTGATTATCACTCTACAATTATTATTAGTACTATTACTATTATTATTATTATTATTATTATTATTAATTATTAAATGTAACAAATACGGGTGGTATTTTCATTTTTACCGTGATAATGTCAAAAAAATGCTGTTTCCTGTTAATATTGGAATTTACAGTTTCTCCCGTTATTATTGCCAAAATTTGGTATTATTGTGATAATATCACGAAAATCTGATAATATTGCAATATTAATGACATTTTTATTTATTTTTAAATTAAAATCATTGATAATTTGTTTAAATTTTTTGATAAATTTGATGATGGTGTTTAGAAATGAGCTTATGTGGCATTGGAATACATTTTTACTATTCAAGAAATGTTAGATAATGAATTAATAATTTTGTCTTGTTAGATATTTGATAAAGTAATTTATTTCTTTTAATATGTTTATATTTTAATCATAAATCTAATAATGGTTATTTCTAATTTAATTTTTGTCTTATTTATATGTTTATTATTATTTAGATATTATATTTTTTGTGAGATTTTTACAATAATATTACAGTGAACACTCCAACATTTGAAAATATCCTGATATTATGGTATTTGTGACATTATTCACTGTGTGGACCGTAGACTATAGAGGATTTCTAAAATTTAAAATTGTGGGAAATTTTGCAATGCTTCAAACCCTACTCAATTAAACTAACAAATTCTTGAATAATTGATCCTGTCAAAAACTGCCCTAGTTTTGTTTGGTCCATCTTGGACATTGTCATTGTTTATTGTATGGGGCCCACCTTGGATGTTCAATGTTACCCTGATTTTTATTTTTCTACCTGGTTGGTTCTTGTGGCATTCGGATGTATAATTTTCTTTTAAGCTGTTGTTCAATTGTAGCTAAGGAAGAGATTAGTTAAGTCCTGCTAATTATGCTCAGGAGGCTACATATGAGGTCCTCTTGATAGAACGTTCAAAGTTCCCATGTACGTGAGGATGAAAGGGGCAGGTATCCTCTTTTTTTTTTTTTTTTTTTAAATATGGGTATCCTCACCTCATATGAGATTAATTCGACGAGCATGTGTAAATCTCCTAATCCACACACACTAGTTAAGTTGATGGAGAGTGGCTCAGAGGAGTTGAGCGTGAATCGAACTAAAAATCTCATTTTATGAGACAGGTCAGGCCGACCCCCTCAGATTGCAGGTATCCTCTTTTACTTCTGCAGTAAAAGATAGTCTTACATTCTTAAGACCTAAATGCGCTTACAACCACTGGCTAGAACTCTCCCTTGTAATGCATACCAAAACAAGCAAAAGCAGGCAATTCATTGGCTTTAAACATATCCAAGCAGATCCTGACTTACCTCTTGTTGCCATATCCCTGCAAACTGTAAAGGTTGCAAAATTTTGCACTTGAGATGTTCCTCATCCCTCCCATATGACCAAGTGAAGATTTGGACGTGGATCCATGTGGGTCTTCCTATGAGAATTAATGGGTGATCATTTTAACTATTGATCTTTCTTTCTTTTCTTATTTTTGATTATTAATATAGTGGTGAAGATCAGTCTAATAGGTGATGGCTACCCTGATTTGAATTTGGAGAGGAAGAGGGAGGGATGGCAAAGTAGAATGTGGGGTTACTCTCCATTCCTGGTGCACATATGGAGCATCAAGCTCCTTTACCTGGTCAATCTAATCTTCTCTAGTTAGATGAAAAACTAGCTTTCCTACAGAAGTTCCTTTGTTTAGCTACCCTTCCCTGTCATTCATTTGCAGATAATTTCTGAACCTCTTCCAGTTGTGTTCCATCTTCCTTAGTCAAATATGAACCTGGTTCATCCCTTAAATCTCTTCCTCTTCAATCCCCACTGACAAAAGTTTTGAAATTCTCATCGACGAACATGTCTGAAGTAGATCACCCTGTTCTGGAGAATCATTCATCTTTAGACTTTTTATGCTATTCAAAATGGCATAGAACATAATGATGTATGGAAGAATCTATCACCTCAACTATTTTAATTAAACACATTTCTTTTTAGAAAGTTGTTCCTTTTCTTTTCTTTTGTCATATTAATATTGTAATTAGTCTGTATTGAATTTTAAATGCAGAGGTAAGTTACAAAATACCATAGAATTCTAATTTCCAACCTTCATACACTCTTTTTTCCGTACAAAAAATCATAACCCTTGTTCCTCTGATCTCCAACCAGACTTCTGCTGTCATGTTGCAACAATACATTTACATTGACAATTACATCCTCTCCTCCCCTCTACTATCCATTTCATGAGATGGGCTAGCACAATCATGGATTATGAACTCAAAATTAAGTACTGGATGCATTCCACTTCAGTCATATTACATGGTGAGCTTTTCGATTTCTTTTGATAGAACTCGCAAAAACTTGGTTGCTCTACTCGAAATCGAACCCGTAGACTCAAAAGCCAGGCTGAATCTTTTCAAGTTTTAAACTATGATCTCAATTGCAATTTCAAAGCTAAAGAATACATACCCTCTACAACACAAACGAGCCCTCTTTCCATGTTTTTGTTCTTTGGTAATTGGAATGTCCTTTTAAGGAAGTTACTTGCTGTTGAGTCATTCCTGTGGCACAACACTCTGAGAATTGTATTGGGGTCAAGCCTGTTCCACCGCCCGGTTGTTGGTGGCATAGGAACCTTGTTCCCGGTGCCTCCAGTGAGTCCAATCCCACTCGACTCGCATGCGGCAATACTGAACTCTTCCACTAGCTGTGTTGTGGGTTGGCCCATGAGCACAATCACCCCCTCTACCACCTTAGCCTCTCTCTCTACCACTTCCTCTAGAACCAAACCCGCTCCACAAACGCAGAACATTCGTTTTAAGCTCCCAAAGTCCTCAACTACTATGTCATAGTCTGACCGGGTGAATGCCCGCAAGCTCCCCCCAGCGAGCAACACCATCAAAAAGGCCTCAAAGGAGGCTTTCATCACCTCTTTCACTGCCATTGGTTGTGCTCGGTCAGAGACAATTGTGCCCAAGAACGTGAGGTTCTGCTTGAGTGTCTTCAAGGCAGGACGGATACGGGCATTGGCGGTGTCAACCACATAGAGGCTCTCATAGAAGACAGTTTGCGAATCGAGGAAGGTGAGACGGTGGGCTGCAACCTCGGCGACATGTTGAATGGCTGATTGGATTGATGTGCGAGTCAGTTCAAAGAAGGAAGCAGGGTCGGGGAAGCGGCGATAGTTCGAGTGGTAATTGACTTGGGGAGGGGGGTGGAGTGCGGGGAAATGGAGAATGTCTTCTCTAGGGACTGGAGTGGGAGAGGATGTAGTAGAGGTGTTGAGGCGGACGAAGAGACGTTGCGTGCCGCGGCTCATTGAAGGCCGGGGATGGTGACCATATGGGCTGGGGTCGCCTGAATTATTCTCCTGAGCTCGACAAGGGGTTGTTCTCTGCCACAGCTTGAGGATTTTGGAGCGTTGGTTGCATCTGGTCAGAGGGGGAAGTGCAGGGAGATAACTCTGCTTTGATCCTGATAAGCGTGCAACAAGAAATATTTGAAAAACAGTCGTTAATAGTCATCTCTGAAATCCAAGACTCTATGCCCCACACATGCCACTGCCAATAGGGTGTGTGAAGCTTGGGATATTGGGTCAATTAGCTCATTAAGTGGGCCCACATCTTGAAAAATGGCCCATCTTCTTTGTATGGTGCCCCAAGTTGAAAAATTAGCTCATTCAGTTTATTTTTTTAAGATTAGAGTATTCAAGCGTCTTATCTGACTAATTTTTGAAACATATGAAAATCTCCCAATATGTACATTTCAGATACTGAATTTAATTACTTTCTCCCGTTAGGTTTCAATTTTTTATATTTCTTACAAATCAGTTTTGGCTGAAATTTTGGTTCGAACCAGAAGTATATCAGTATGTTTATATTTTCTTATAAATTTCAAAATACCTATATTGTTTTCCCCCTTTTAAAATTATCCAAGGTCCTACCTTTAAAAAAGGGTTTTTTACTAAGATTTTAATTGAGCATAAATTTGTTAGATTACTTCGAATTATAGAGATAAACTGATTACCTCTGTAAAAAAACAGAGATGAGACTGATTGATTACAGAGGTATACATTTTTAATGGGTGTCTACCAAAAATTAATTTTAATAAATCGATCTAGCTTTGAGTTAAAAGCCATTATCTAATGGTACCATACATACTATTCTTGTAATTCATTGGTTAGTGTAATTTGAATAGGATCTATTCTAAGAATGATGTTAAGTTGATAAAATTAAATCAAAAAAGGGGGGTCTAGTGCTAACAAATAAGAGAAATGGACTTAAAAAAATCAATTTTACTAAACACATATAGTCATCTTTAAATTAAAATAAAAAGAGATTGATAGGTAAAGTGCAATTAAACTATTAAAGTTTATTTACTTTTATACGAGCATTGAGAATCTATATTTGTTTGGAAAGGTTAATAACATATTTAACATGTAATTAGGTACGGCATAAAAAGGGGTGTTCTATTTGTGTTTTTGCCGTTTTATTATTTAATTGGTGAGAAGCACAAGAAATTAATTCCTTTATAAAAAAAGAGTACTCTAATCACCACTTGTTTTTTAAAATTATCTGAGTACCTAACGTAGAAACTCAGGTGAGTCAGGACAGGTTTTAATAAATTCATATCAAGTATTAATGAACCCGACCTGAATTGCTCAACCCAACTATTTGAATTGCTAATTCGATTCAATTCGAGTGCTGGTCTGAATTGCTGATCTAACTCAACTAGAGTGATATATCAAAGTTTGAGTGGGTCAGGCCGGGTCAGCTTGGGTCAATTAGAAAAAAATCTGATATGATTCGACCCAAATTTAATTTACAATTTTTTTTCTTCAATCCAATCTTACTCTAATTTTAAAATGTAAAATCTAATGCAGGACTTTACCACAAGCAGCTAGAAAGCAAATGTAATTGTTGAAGAGGATTTCCAAGCCATCGGCAAGGTCATTGATCAAGTCGTCGCATATCGGCGGCAACGGGATGTTGAAGAAACTGTCCACAGTATCCTTCACCATGTTCATCATCTCCACTGCCGATTCCGCATTTGGCTCCGATTTCGATTTTTGGTTCCAAGTCTGCACAAACAAAGTCATGTTACACCCTTGATCACATGTTCAGTGAGGCCCACCTATCGCAAGTCTGGTGGGGCTCAACTCTACACTAATGTTCAGTCTATGATGACGACAAGGATGATGATGGAATTGCTCTTTTTTTTTAGAGCACCCATAAAAAATAAAGCAAAATTGAGTTAAGAAAGGAGTTTCACTACTCTAGAGGTGAATTTCTTTGATTTTTTTACTTATGCATATCAAATAGTAGGTAGAACTTTCACCAGTAGAAAAGATTTTCACCACCCTTATGAATACCTCTGTTTCTTTAGCTCTGACAAAAGCTTCGTTCCCTCTCTTCAACCTATCAGCAACCCATTTCTTCATCAGCCTGAGAGTTACAGATTCTACTTCATACGGCACAATCTCTCGGATCATCGCTTCCCGCCGTCCTCGAAGTCACCGGAGTCGTCGACGGTCATATGAAACAAAAACTTCTCGAGCTTCCCGGCAGCCTGTAAGACCGGATTTGCATCTTTGTCATAACCAAGAGGCCATCTAGGTACTGCTTCAACACAAATCCAAAGCAGTTGTGAAGGGTCACTGCAGCTACTCCAGCTGGATTTGTGTGCCATTTCTTAAGTATGGGACTGAAAATCTCCTTCTCTTTCATGGCCAAGTCTGCCGTATCTTTTGCCAATTGAATGATTGCCGTGCTCGCATCTTCATCTACTTCAATAATCAAGCTATTGACAATTCCATTTTCTAATATCTGTTTTATAAAAAAAAAAAAATCATCTTACATGATTTAGACATCAAAACAGAGTAACACAAATATGTCTTGGAAATCGAATCGTATAAAATGGGCAATTGCAATTCAAGTTGTCAGTCCTATGAAAGATTCAAAATTTCAAGTTTTCCCCAAAATAATCACTTTATCTCTGTTTAGGGATTTTTTTTTTTTCTATCTTATAAATTTTTACTGTAATTACAAAACAAAATAAAGGAAAGTCCGTGTTCAAAGAAAACACACCTTGGTGAAGCAATTTTTCATCGAAGACCTAATATAGTGAGCAACCCTCTTCTCTTTGGAATCAAAGATTACTTGATCATTCTGCTGTGACACGCCGGCGTCGATGGTGACGTCTTCCCACAAGATCTTGGCCGACGAAAGCGCCAGCGGAAGGATGATCTCCATCATCCCTGCATTGCCCTTCCGAAAACTGTCATGGTAATCGAACAGTCGCTTCTCTGCCCACGCTTGCATCATGGCCAACACCGACGATAGAATCTTGACATAGATGAACTCTCTATCTGCTCTCTTTGCGTCGTTCTCGACCTCGGCGAGCATCGCCATCGAAGCATTCAAGAGATCGATTCTGATTTCCCAGTCTTAACGAACTGTTGGAAGAGCACCCAGGAAACATATTTGTGCACCAACTTGTTGATGCCTAAAGTGGGCCATGTCTTCTTCATGAGCTCTGTAAGTTCATCGACCTCGTCGACGACAAGGGTATCGTCATGCAGATCGAATATCGCCTGGAGGAGAAGTACATAGAGGTGAAGGTTGATCGGATAGCCATCGGCCCAGTGACAAGCATCTGAGGCTGCACCATCTGTATTGCGCCAAGCTAGTGTCACCACACAATTGCAAAGTGCTTTCATTGTTTCCGATCCTTTTCCGGTGTCTATCGGTTTTACTTCACTCGATCGGATGATCTCCAACAGCCGCATCGCCGAAGGGTCTGATCGGTCTAGAGGGACCGAGGGGTATAGGAGCAGGCCCGCTTCGAGGATTCTCAATTGCTGCTTTTGCCACTGGTGATATTCATTTGGATCACTGAATTCAGATGGTTTTAGATGTCGGAGGAGCTCCAGAGGGAGGATAATTGTTTCTGCCTTTCTCCCCATCTGTTGGAGAGGACGAGCATTAGAGAATTAATGTTTGAATTAAAAAAAGAGAGGTAAAAATTAAAATGTAACATAGCTTGATTAAAGTATAAGTTACTCGTCCGAGAAGTAATGTAATTTGTAAGAGAATTATAGTTCAAAATTGTTAAAAAAATAAAAAATGTTCAATTAATGTGAATTTCAATAGGCACAGATCTAAGTGGATTTTAATATAAAGGAGGAAAGAAAAATTTCTAGTCCCTACTCAAAACAAGGGGTAAAAATTATGCCCATATCTCGGTATCTCGCGTATCGGCTGATTCTCGGCCGATATCTCTCTCTTAATTTTTTTTTTTAAATCTCAATGTGTATCGACCTATATAATGTGTATCGGCCAAGATTTATACCCCTGCTTAAAACCCAAGAGAGAAATTGCACTTATATATATTGGGCTTTACATCAACACATACCAGACTAGTTGGGCCTCACTAATAATGAACTTGGCTCAATAAAGATCTTTTGAGCCAAACCCAACAAATGTCATGTAAGGGATATAAATTCCGGCCGATATACATTGTTTCGACTGATATCCACCAAATTTGTTTTTTTAAAAAAAAAAATAAATATCTATTGTAGGCTCAGCCGATATTTGACCATATCGGCTTAGATATCAGTAGATATTTGAAATATCAGCCAATATCAACCATTATTTATATTTTTCATTTTTTTTAAATCAGTCTTTTTCGATTTTTTTTTTAAAAATTGTTCAGAATTATTAATTTTTTTTTAAAAAAATAACACGGATATGCACGGCCGACATTTGCACCCCTGGCTGAGTTGTTACCTGACCAACAAGGGTTCGCATAAGCGTCTTCCTGAGCCTGATATCGGTTTGCTCCGATACCCTCATCTGCTGCCTCATCAGCTGCGCCGTCGTGATTGGCCGCTTCTGTCTAGCCAGTGGCGAACCCGGCCCACTCCCCGACCCAGAATTCGAATTCGACAGCATTCGTTTCGGCGTCGTTGGCTTCCTTGGCGACGACATCTTCAGTCCCAGATTCCGCTTTGTCTTGCTGTGGGCCACCAAACCCAGACCGTTCCTTGCATTACCACTTCCACCTGAGGCTGTCGGCGATCCCTCTCCGCTGTCCTGCACGGCAGCGGAGGACGGTTGGCACGACAACGGGTTCCTTCCTCCGAACCCGGGGGTCGACCTGCATGCCGTGAAGAACACCTCGTAGGCCGTCTCTCTGAGGTCATCCCAGTCTGCAACTTGAACCTTTCCAAAAGGCCATTCGACGTCGATATCGACGTCGAGGTCAGTTTTGCATGTAGACGACGTGGAGACGGTTGTTGCCGGAGAGTCCCGGTGGGAGAAGTGGCCCATTTCAAGTGTTGGGTTGGATTTGGTGGGCCTTGTTATAATTTCATTATAACTAAAATATTTGAGGGTCGGAGAGGAAGCAGAGAGAAGAAAGAAGAGAGAGAGGGGTGAGATAAAGGGTGGAAGGAATGTAATATTTGCTTATTTGCTTGTTTGGGAGAAAAATTAGGAAAAATGAGTTAAGAAAAGGAAGGGAATGAAAGGCTGGGCCTGCCTTTCATTTCTCCTCCTCTCATTTCATGTTGACAGGCTGCTGCTGCTGTTAGTCTTTCCTATGTTTGGGGCTGTTTCTGTATGGTATTGGATCATCACTTTTCCACCTTACACGTGTCATTCATGATCAAATTAATAATTTATATATCATATGTATCTCAGCCTTCCATTGGTCTACATGAGTCCCAAGTTTTCAGCTAAAAATATGTTTTTTACTTGTTTTTTTTCAAACCTATCGTCATCTTCTTTCTCCATTTCTATAATTTCAAACTTTCAAGACTCAACTCACCTGTGAGAATACCAAAGAATTTTCAAAACCCACATTTTATCTCATTTTTTAAAATTTTGAGTTTTTTTTTTTTTTTTTACTTTAAGATATCTTTATTTTAGGATTTACTATAAAATTTGAATGAGAGAATTTAATAGAGATGTGATTTATAATTTAGATTGAGTTTTGATTTTTCAAATTTTCCAATGATTTTATGAAAGTCGGGTATTTTGAAAAAAGAAACTCAGTGATTGAAATTTCATTGATTTTATGTGGTTTAAAAACTTTTTAAGAATGTAAGCAAGAATATAAATAGAAGGTTATCAATTAAATGGTGTCAAAATGTTCTAATTATAAGTTTATAACCCAATTAAATTGAGTTATGAAACCACTAAAAATACAAGTGATGGAGTCCATAAGGCCATCGTTTTATTTGCTATTTACAGCAAAGAGTTGAACTCAACAAAATTTTGATTAGGAATAGGTATAGGTAGGGCTCCAACTTAGGTTGGGTGGGTCGGATTCCTTAAAACTCAACCCGACCCGAGTTGATATATATGAAATCCGACCCGACTTGAATTCTCAACCCAAATCTCACAATCCGACCTGACCCGACCCGAATTCTAACCCGACCCGCATTTTGAACCCATTTTAGACTAATTTTAGTCGGGTCGAGTCTGGTTGTGTCGGGTCGGATTGGGTTAACTCATAAAATCCTCAACCCGACCCGACTCGAATTTCATGCGGGGTTTTTATCTTCATAGCCCGACCCAACCCGCTGACCTGAAATTCTCGACCTGACCCACACGGGTCGGGTCATGCGGGTCAAGCCAAAACCTGACCCGAGTTGCAGCCCTAGGTATAGGTATGGCATGTACATGACTAAAATCATAGTAGTTCCAAGTTCCCACATTCTTAACGAGGGCGATTGGGAATCCAAATGGTGGAACTTGTTACATGATAACAAGGGTCTCTCATGGTTCAAAATATAGGCCTCGAGTGAACTATCACTTTCATGGTTACATAGGGCGATTTTCGCCACTAAAATCGGCCAAAACGTTTCATATCAATCTATACTTGTCAGTTTTCTATATTGATACGTAGTGTATTGTCCGTACGATGATTAAAGCTAATACAATAGATAATTTGGCCGCATTGTCGCGGGTAGTAATGGCCAGTGATGTATAGTATTGGCTTATTCAAATTTTGTGTAAAATAAGAAAACCGTTTTGACCATTTGCGACTTTAATTTTGCATTGGATATATTGTTAATAAGGTTTAGAAGCAAGTTTTTTAGGTGTGAAAGGTATTTGTCAATTTTAAACTTGTTCCTTAAAATTTGATAGTTTTGGAGTTATTTTTATCTTTTTTTTTTTGAACTTTTGTTCTAAAATAATCTTTATTTTGAGATTTTTTGAAAATAATTTAATGAACTAATATTGAGTGCTTATGAAATTGAATGGAGATGTCTTAATGCGATTGATATAGTTTCGAGAGTGTCTGTATAATTTTCTAAGTTTTATTAATTTTTTTAATGAAAGTCAAGTCTTCTAAGATAATTTCTATTTTAGAGTTTCTTGTGGAAAAAAAAATGAAATGATATACAAATATTTCTAGAATTAAATGAATAATTATTAATGTGATTGATATAGTTTTTAGGGTGTTTGTGTGGTTTTTCTAATATTCTAACATTTTTATGAAATTCTGATTTTTTTCAAAAAATTATGAATTATAATAGAAGATGCATGTGACTATGCAATACTAGAGAACACATATTTCATCTTAAGTGTTTTCTTATATTGGTTTCCTATTTTCTAAATTTTTTATACATTTTTCAAGTTTTAGAACATTTTTTAAATTTTAAGACATATTATTCCTATCGAAATTTAGATTCTCAAAGGTCCAATAATCCATAAAATGACCTTTTACTTTAACAAAAATATGCTCCACTAGGTTTTTCATTTCCCTATTTTCTCATAATTTTCCACATAAAAAAGGGAAAGAAAATGTATAACATTGTTAAAACTCTGCGATGATAAGTATCGGCCTATACATGTCGCTTTGCATTATTTTGGCTTCACTCTTTCTCAATAAATAATAACCAAAATCACAAGTTTGAGGAAAGTTTTACCATTGTTGTGTGTTTTCACCCCCTACCATGTACATAATTATCACTTTCACTTCTGACTTCTCCACATCCAAACACCACCTTAACTATCTGAATTCCAACCATACTTCAGCTCAAAAAGAATCCCTTTCTCACTTTGTATCAAGTTTCAGATTCCAAGTTGGGTCAATACCAAATCAGTTCCATAGAAATTTTAACGACGTTTTGATTTTTCCTCTCTATTGGGACTTGGATATCCAACTCAGAAGATTAGCTTAATAGGTGGAGTGACCCAATTCCTTAGATCTCCCCCTTTACAATCAATGTGTGACTTGTTCGTTGCCCCAACACCATCCTCATCTCACAATGACTCCTATTAGTCCCATTTTTTTTTTTGAAACAGAATAATAATCCCATTATAATCATGTAACTGCGATCAAAGTGAGATTTCAGTATCTCATTGCTGGATTCATTTTGATAAAAAATATGTTACCGACTCTCCTTGCTTGATCACATCTATTTCTTCTCAGCATCAATCTATCTTTGAACATACTCCAGTCGGATTGATATCTCTATGAATATACTCCAAGAGGAGATGGTTTGCTACACTTATTTTCTCAATAAACAGTAAGCCTGATCTTCTGAGATGTATCAATTGGTCCATGGTTCGGACAGTGCATCAATACTTAACATTCTATCTTTCATGAGTTTCTCCCGTCTTTTATGTAATTAGAATTATCATGCTGAAACTTAACGGCTTTGTATGCCATTCACCTTTCACAACTAGCTCGACTTCAGTTCTCTGCAACAACATTGATTGGTTTTTACAAAAAAATTGCCGACACTTGGTTTTACAGTCCTTTGCAATGGTGATTAGTTCAGTCCCCGCTTGATTGCATTCATGATCATCACAATTTGCGATCACAATCCTCATGAACTCAAGTGTTGCTCCATGGATGTAATGAACTCAACCTTGAATTATCATTTGTCATATGGTTTCTTAAACTCGATTTATTATGAGCAAAATGGTTTCTTTGGGGGATCATACAGATATGCTGTAAATAAGATTGTTTTAATGAATGGTTTCTTCTCAGTTTCCAGTTTTCAACAAATGCCAATACAACTAACAGATAATTACCCTGTAACATTATATAGTAAAACACTCTTATTTATTACAAATCTAAGACATACTTTGTAAAGGAAGCTGGAAACAATTGGGTCAGAACTTCAAATCTCTTCCAGTTCCAAGATCAATTAAGTCATGAGAGAAACAGATAATACTTGATTTTCTAATCCTTCACAAAAGTGGTTAATGGTTGATAACTTGTTCCTCTTGGAATGTCGCAATCAGTTCCAGTTATGCACAAGCAAATGTTAAATCTTGGTTTCCTAATTCTGCCAAAAGGTGATCAGTCGCAGGGATCCCGTGCTTAATTGCAGTAGTCGATCATCAGCAAAAGGAGGGAATACTTCCACCTTTTGTTAAAAATCGAAGGATTAAAAACCATCTCAAACGAGTCATCTCTATTAATCAAAGCTAAGGGTAAAGAAATAGATGTTCACACACCAAACAATGGCTTTATTTCCTCACTTATAAAATTAATCAAAGAATTACAATGGACTCCAACTTCTATAGCAAAACAAATGACAGGCAACTTGAGAAACTCACAATGACCCAATTTCCATATCAAAACAAATGACAAGCAACTTGATACACTTGAAAATAAATTGCTCTTTAATCACCACTTTCAGATAACACTTCAATGATGGAAAGGGAGGGGGGGATTACTTGAGGCACACACAACAAATGCTCCAAACATCTCACACTACTTAACAGAGACTTTGGTAGAATAGCTTGAGTAAGCTTCAGGATCCCCTACTGTAAGGGCTCTTTCCAGTCTCACCTCAAATGGAGTATTGTGCCAATTCACTCTCTTATCCTGCACATAAAGGAATTTTTGTCAGTTAATGAACAAATAAACAGTAAAAGAACTTAGAAGCTAAGAAATTAGATAAAAATTCCATGTTTTCCTTTAATTTTCTTTTCCCACTGTCAATACCTCCCTGTATTTGCTGGTTGTATTTGGAATTCCTTTAGAATCAGAGCCAGACTTCTGCGAGGAGCTTGAATTCGTTGCCACATCAACATGATTCCAGTAACCTCCGACAGTACCCACTATAGGAATTTCATCTGGGCTCCGGGTCGGTGATCTTCTTGGTGATGAAGACGCTGATGATTGCCTGATCTCTTCTATTGTTAAAGATCCTAATATCGGTCGATCTTCTCTGTTTGTGGATGTATACGATCTCTGGGACACACTATTTTCTGACAATTCAGAGCCAGCAATGCTGTTTTTGACGGAAGGTGTGGTTTCTGAAGAACCCAACCAATTTGATAGGCTCGCATCAACTGAAATTTCTTGCTTTGGATGAGACTTGGACTTTGAAGCTTGGGCTTGAATTGACAGATATTTCAGGTTTTGGGGCCTTAAATGTTGGCTCTGCACAGAAGGGTATCTGTACCTCTTGTCCTAAATTGAAGTTTTCTTTCCTTTGAGGCTTCAATGGTGCCGATCCTGCCTTGACAGCCTTCCACTGGGAGAGATTTTCAACTGGGTTTAACACGGAATGAACATATTGGCTCCGATCTCGTGCACTCCCATTACCTAAAAGCGTAGTTTTCCAATCGGGAGAAGAAACACAGATTGGTTTGGTGTTAACCTCTTTCTTCTCTGCCTTATGGGGGCTTGAAATCTCTCTTTCTTTATCCATCGGCAGAGAAAAGTATGAATCAAAAGACTCTCCTTCTCCTTCTTCTACCAGGTCATCAACATTGTCATTGTCGTCACCATCTTCATTATCGCTGTCCTCGTATTCTGCTTCGTCATCACTGCTTGCACAATTTTCATATCTATGATTTGAGGGGTAAGAGCTGGTACTCGAAGTAGTCGAATTATCATCAGATACAGCTGAGGACTGATTAACTTTTCCAACCTTAATGTTTTCAATTTCCTGTCTCTCTTTATCAACATCAGACTTCGATGAAGAATTTGGAGCTTCTTGAGACACGATTTCGGCATCATATGCTTTAACATTTGGATCAAAAGTTACTTTCTTTCTGCCATTGAAACTCAGATCTTCAGATTTATGTCTGCAAGAAAAATACAAAAACAGGGTACTTCAAAGAAAATCAAAACCCAAAAAAGCAGATCTAAAATGAAACTGAAGTAAGAGAGAAACAGAAAAATGTATTTAGAAGGCCAAAAGCAAGAAACCCAATCGGACCTGATGAATGACCTAGATTCTTGAATGTTATTACTGGGTACTGCTTCTGAATCAATTTGCTTCAAAGGGAAGATGGGTTGCAGAGAAGCTGTCTCCGGCGCGGTTTGCTTCGAAGGGGAAGTGGTTTTCGGAGATGCAATTTCTGGCGTCGTTTGATTTGGAGGTGAATTGGCTTGAAGAGATGTATAGCTTTTATGGCTCTGCAACAAATTTTACCCAGAAATTGGATTAATGAACAAGAGATTGGATGAATTGAATACAAATTAAATTTCAAGAAAAAAAACTGGGCAACAATTATGGAGCTCGAAGAAACATTTACTCTATCTCTGGGGATTATTTTCTTCTCTGGTCTTGATTTCCTACGCCGTCTTCCCTTTTCTGAACCGAAACAGGCGAGAAAACACCCCATGAAAGCAAAAACTAGGATGTGGAGTTCTTTGCCTGAATTTGGGTCAGTGGGAGAGAGAAAAATGGGTTTAAAACTTCAAATCATGTCTCATGCATGGAAATCGGGATTGGCATTGGAATAGAGAAGAGACAGATCAATGGGAGAAAGTTGGGACATGAAAGAACTTTCCCCAAAAAAATTGGACATGCGAGGGAGGATTGAGGAAGGAGCGTTTGGATTGGATTGTAGAGAATAGAAAGAGGGAAAGCGGAGGAGGAGAGGAGAAAACGGTCAGGAAAATTCGTAGATAAGGGGATGGCTTTCGTTTTTGGAGACGAAAATGTGACCGTTTGAACTTTTAATAATAATAAAAGATTTTTTTTTTTAAAAAAAGTACAAAAAGAGACAGAGTTGTAATCAATGCTTTCAAATGGAATCTGATAAGTGATTTGATGACCGTTTGTTTTGCCTCTTAAAATTAAAAGGTGGGGCCCACATGGCCATGTGCCGGACACCGTGTACACGCTGCTTGGTTGTGTCACGTGGATAATAATTTGAAAGAGAGCGGATGTATTTAAAAAAAAGTCAGAGGGCATTTTTCACGTTATATATATATATATATATATTTTTTTTTTTTTTTTTAATTTTTGAAAAAAATATTTAAAATAAGTGATTTTTTTTTAATTTACATATAAGAAACCACAGAATATTGTATTTACTTTGACGCAGGGGTATAAATATCGACCGATACGTATCGTATCGATCGATACGATACGGTTTTCAAACCGTATCGTATTGGCCGATATCACAATATCTGGTGATATCGGCCATTTTAAAAAAAAAAATAGGAAAAAGAATAATATCTGTCGATATATCAGCCGATACCGAATTTTACACCCCTACTTTGACGTGTCATGAGTGGCGCCAATCAATATAAGTTAATGCATTGATTTTTAATAGTCCGAAGACATATAATTTAGAATTTATTAAATTTGTTATTAGTATTTATCATTTAAATTAAACATGATTAAATATTGTATATGAGTTAAATATTCATCTACCTCTCAAAGGTATTTTTGGAGACTTATACAGGAGTAAAATGTCAGATGCTCTTTAAAGAATAATTTTTTTTATAAAAACAGCAAACTATTTATGATGGTTAGTGAATTTATTAATTAATAATAAATATTTTTATAAGTTGTCATTCGAATTTATCAATTCAAAAATTCAAAATGTCAATTTCTATCTTCTCTTATTTGTTTGATTTTAATCATCACATTATTTTGATTCTGTCATTAACTTTACCATCTATTCTATTTATCTAATCAGGAGATAAAATCTCGGTCGATACGTAGAATAAATTACTTTAGCCATGAATTATGATTTTGTTCTTTCAGATCATGTATCATGTTGATGATGGATCTTGGATCATGATCAGATTGGGCCATGGCTGTTCATGAGTTGAATCAGAGATCTTTAAATCAGTAAGTCGTAAGAATTGTTTTTCCCATTCCCTTCTTTCGAGAATTTGTTTCCTATAAAATTTGTACAATATAACAGTCCTTCAAAGTTAATTTTCTGTGGAAAATTTTACTTAGAAACAATAGGAGATTTTTCAATATAAAATTTAATTTCCATATCATGTCTTTCTCAAAAAAATTTACTGCACAGAAACATGACCCCTAATTAGCCCAAATTGACCCAATTTTGAATTCCTATTGTGTGTATTTTGTTATATCTCTTTAACTTTATATTTTATTATCTGAAGCATTTATTTAAAATATATTATTTCTCTAACTATTTTCCTTAAAAATTTGAATAATTGATCATTGCATTATACATCAATACATTTCCACACAACCTGATGTCTAAAACAAATTTTTAGATAGACTTTCAATCCATTTTGATAACTCAAGATTTGGGTTGATATTTTAACTAAACTAGTAATTGGGTATTTCAATTAATTCGATTTATCGTCACACCAACGTCAAAGTAGTAAATTTTTAAAGTCAAATTTGATATCAGGAGAAAAGTTTATTGAAAATGAAAGAGGTCTTCAATATTAAATGACCATGTATTTAATGCATTTTCTCATTATATTAGGTTTTTTAACGATTAAGAACTTCAACACATTCACCTCTCTCTGAGTACAAGAGAGTTAACCGTCTCACTAGTTAAAAAAAAATATAAATTAAACATGATAGACAATTACAATATAGATGTTCCACTAATAATTGCCACCATGCCATATCTAAGGCATCTTTGATGAAGAAAGTAGCTGGTTTTAAAACCCTAGAGAAACCAGAACCATTCATCATCTTTACAAATAACTTGCTCAGATACCACACGTGTGAGAATCAAACTCGAACCATGGGAAGAAATCCATGCTTAATTGTAGCTTTCCATACTTTGTCAGTGTCCAACATCTTCTCACCACACTCGTGTGCATCCCATCCTTCCAATGCATGCACTATTCCACCCACACGCCAGGCACTCATCACCCTCCTTGGAAGCCAGTTCTGTAACACGTGTGCATTCAAATGTTAGGGTTTTGGTTATGAGTGCTAAATTAGATTGGGTTAGGTTAGATCTCTGATAACCCATCAAGATTTTCAAATTTGAATTTGTTTTGACCTAAGATACTTGAAATACTTTGAAATACCTATTTTTTCGGAGTCAACTCATATTGAGAAAAATACTTTGAGACCCAAGAATTGGAATTGAGAATTTAAGATTTTTAGTAGATTCCCAAAAATAGTAGGGCTAGTTAGGATTTGATGGGTTACTAGCTAGAGCCAGGTTAGGTTCAGGTTAGACAATGATGGTTCGACTGTGATGTGGGGTTGGCTCGCGCTAGGCTCAATCATACATGACATTGATATTGAATTAGATTTGACAAAATTCAAGACGACTGACCTAAGTTTCACTTCTAATAATATAGAAAAATAATATTACTATGTATTTTTTTTCCATATTTTTATATTATTGTTAATGATATGGAGTTGACTCTTCATTATTTATTTCAATAATAAAGTAAAAAGATAACTTAAGTATAATGATAAAAAGAAATTGACCAAATTACCTCACACGCATGCATATTCTCAAGAGCCTTGGGAACCATGAGAGCTGGAGTGCCAAAATAACAACAATCTTTGCGTATTTTCTTCACAGGAAATTGAGAGAAAGGGATAAAACGTGTGCCCTTTGGTGCCTTACGTTGCTCTTCTTCTCTTAATCCATCTCCCACCAACCATATCTGCAAAATATATAACCTAATATTTTAATTCCTTTCTCATCATAATTCCTATCCATCATACAACCAATTAACCAATCTAAGAATTGAATAATATGTATGATGAGTGTGAATTGTATGTTTTTATACTTTATATAAATAATATTAGTAAACACCCCTATCGGTGCAATACAATATATCGATTGATACACACTTGTTCGTCAACCGTTCGTCACTTCTCCGGACCCGGCCACAATGCACTAATACATTGCGGCTGGGATTTTCCTGCAACATATCAGCTGCATTTTTTACATGTGGTTGATCCTAACCCTAGTTGAACTCTCTAGATGAGTGTATTTAGGTAAAAGATTATGGATTTTTTGATCATTTATGGACTGAAGAATACTGGTTGATATTTTGATTAAAGTAGCTACTTTGGTCATTAAATGTTTTAATTAAAATCAGAAAATATTTTTAGGACTGAATTTTTTGATTTTTTTTTTGAAATATCAATCAAAATGATCTGAAATTTTAGCTGAAATATCAATTTACTACAACAGTTTTAACATTTTCCTTCTTCTTTTCTCTTTAGTTTTCCCTTGGTCGAAAGGCTAGGAACCTTTTCCGAGTCAAAACTGACTAAAGAGAAAAGAAAAAGGTTGGAAGGGAAGGGTAGAAAAAGCTTGTCTACCTTATGATTGTAACTATCAGAACAGATTAAGTAGCTCCACAACTCATCTGGAAGACGTTTTTTCAGCTTCTCTACTTCAACCCTGCACACAGTAATTACCTGTTGCCATGAAAGAAAAAATTAATAAAGAACGACTGAAGATCAGTTCTATAATCCACAATTTTAGACATAAACAATACAAAACAAGTATCTAAAGATGTATCTGAAAAATCGATTGCAAGTGTGATCATTGTTGGGAGAAAATCACCATCTCGACCACACACAAATGACAATATTAGGAAAACAAGAAAGAAAACAACCCACAATACATGAATTTACGTGGTTCCCTTTCTATATATCCACAAGTTTAATACCAATTCATCATGTTCAAAGGCAAAAAAAAAAATGAAAGAAAGACGGCTCTCCTTATAGATGTTCAACTTCTTATAGAGTTTACGTAGGCATCAGTACATCTCTGATGATGAAGCTCCACAGAACCTAACAACCTTCACCGTAGATTGGCTTTCGAAATTGATCTATATTTTGAATATTGAGTGGTATTTTTAGAATATAACCATTGTACCTGAACACCTCTTTGGCACAATGCTGATGCAACTGCATAGCCTGTCTTTGAAAGGTTTCCTCGCAGAAGGACTCGATCAGTTCCTTTGGGAATACTATTAAGCACAACAGCCACTGCTAATGAACTCCCATCAACAATTCTAACCTTGAGGTTAGGATTCATTTGCAGATAAAGCTCACCATTTTTGTTAAGCTTCTCTTCCTGTAATTCAAGATCCATCTTAAATCAATGCAATTCAAAACCCTTAATATTAAAAATGTAAATAGATATTCAAAAGACAAAAAAAAAATCTGAAAAGTCCAATTTGGATGGGTTTGTAAAAAAAATATAAATAAGTAAGGATAAAATATTATATTTTAATATATAAATTACTTGGAAAACCAAACCAGGATTCCAAGATTGGAATGCAAAATGAAATATTACCTGATTTAGCAAACCTAAGCTTATCACCTTGGCTCCTCTCTTTTCTGCTTCTAGAATAGCTCTCTCAATCAACTTATTGATTGGAACCCATTGCCGTGGCAATAAATACTGCAAATGAAAGCCAACCCTAATGTCAAAATCATGTACAAGAAATCAATATTTTTTTAATATGATTTTTTTTTCTTTTTAAATTCAATCATGAATGACTAAAATTTTTATACATGACTGAATTTTTATGTTTTAGCTAATTAAAAGCTCCTCTTTCATCTGCTATTGGATGGGTTTTTTGTTAAACAACTTACAAAAAAAAATAAAATAGAGTTTTTTCCAAAAATTAAAAATTCTTCAAATTAAACAAAAAAAAAAGTAGAATTTCTTTCATAAAAAGTTTCTAAAATGGAATATTCTTACTTGGAAGCTAAATCTTGGAACTGCCCATGTTTGCATTTTGAGTTCATTCATCTTGAGCCTCTCTACTGTAAAAGTGGAATCAAAGATCCATGATAGCAACACTGAAGCCCAGGTAATGGGCCACAGCACCCATAGATACCAATTGGAGGCATATGGTTTAGATGCCACGTGAGCGAATCCCAGCCGTAGGTGGTAGATAGAGTGCAATGTTGTTGGATGGGTGAGATGAACTACATGTGGCATCTCATTCCTTCCTTTGGTAGAAGCTTGGTACAAGGAATCTGAAGATTTGTCTACCGTACCATACATGTAATCATACATTGGCATGAAGAGACAGTAGTTGGTTCTGAATTGAGTGTGATGAAGAGAATGAAATCTGTTTGGAAATATGTACAAAGATTAGTTTAGTTTGGAATCAGAATTATAAAGAAAATGAAATCAGACTTTGATATTTACAACAAAGTTCCTAAGACCCAAAAATCCTACACTAAACAGATAGGATTTTATTTTATATATATTTATTTTATTTTGTTAACACGAGTATCTTCACTCTACATTGAAGGTCTAATGTGGCAATCAAGCTCACTCAAGTCAAATCAGGGGTTGAAAATTCAGCCGAGATCTTTCTCTCGCTCATTTTTTTTTTTAAATCTCGGTGGTTTTTTTTTGAAAAAATTCATTTTAAAAAATAAAAAAGCTGTTTTTTTAAAAAATATATAAATATCGACAATATCTAGGCCGATATCGCCCGTATCGGACGAATATCGGTCGAGATATTGACTGGGCCCATGCCGATATTTGTTTTTTTTTAAATAAAAATAAAAATCGGCCGATACTATAAGTGGCTGAACTATATCGGCATTCGAAAACCCGATACAGTTCGGCCGATACGGCCGAATTTTTGACCCCTGAATCAAATGAAAATCCCTCAGAGGATAGTGAGACCCATTTAAGCTTAATTGGAAAATTTTCACTTCAATTGCTTACTGGAGATAATAGTTGAAAGAGAGGGTCTGAAGAGCTTTCTAATAGACCTGCTCATAGTCAAATTGAAGCCCATATTGATGTGTTGTGGGTCTAGTCTGTTAAGACATGTTGTGACTTAAAAACCTCATTTTAATTTAGAATTTTTCTAAAAATCCTTGGCACACAACGGAAGCAAAACGTGAGCAAAGTCTAGAATATTAGGATTTTGGAAAATAAAACTAGGAAGGTTGTTTTTATATAACTATTGATTGTTTAAGAAAATAATATTTTTTTTTTGAAAATAATGGGTTAGCTATTCATTCAAAGGGGACACAGAAAGCCTAAGATATTACGGGAAGCCCACAGCCCGGACAAGACAAAAAAATACCATCGTTATCATGGCCCACCAAAGAAAATGATTTTTATTAAAAGAAAAAGAAGAAAATGATACTTACGAGGGAGTATACATGAGGTACTTGAGAAATGGAAAGATTGTAAAGACCCAATTAGGAATTAATTCAAAGTTGCAATGACCCAAATTATTCATGAAATCTATGTAAGTGATATAGGCTGCAACTGCTCCAATGGAAACTGTTCCTGTGAATAATAGTGTGAAGACAGGGATCGCAAAGAGGATGTAGTAAGCCACCATCTCCCCAAAAGGATGAATTACAGCTGCAAACATACAAGAAAAAAAATGAGAATTTTTTATTTATTTATTTTTAATATGTGAAAACCATAGAATACCACGTGTAAAACCCCCATGAGTGAGCTTATTATTCCTAGAACACATCAAAGTTAGGCCATTAGGGATCAAACCCGCAATCTCCCACTTCTTAAAACGAGAGGCAATGAGTTGAGTGGGAGTTCACATTGAAGAGAGTAAGATATCCCAATCTACAAATAGTTCTGCTTCAGCTGCTACACATTTTTAAAATATAAGACGAGCACACACTACCGACCTTACTTTTCATCAATGAAAAAAATTATATGCTTATTAAAAATGTGAAATTTTAAGAAATGACATATTTATCTGTTTCTAAAGATTCGACTTCGATTCAACGCTATTTTTATCAAATATGGTTTGATTTTCTTTAATACTTTTTGAAGTTCAAATCCGTAAAAACCCTTGAAACCCCAATTTAAAAAAAAGGTTGTGACGTTTAACCCTAAAGAACCTGCAAGAGGGTTGAAACTTATTTTGTTGAAGTGAAGTGAGAATCGAACTTATGAGATTCATTTACTGAGTTTTTTTTTTTGTTTTGTTTTTTAAAATATGTTGATTGTGGTGTGATCCACCCTATTGACTATCTTTGATATAAATATCAATAAACACCACGCACCTTACAAGTACAATAATTAAACTTTTTTTTCAACCGAGTTGGCTTGTCTGGTTTGAATTGTCCCATTATAGCTAGTTGGTTTTAGATTAAGAACTTAACTTATTTAGTGAATTATGAGGATTAGTAGGGTGATGAAAAATCAATTTTTATGGATTACTAGTGTATAAAAATCAACTAAATTACACGATCATAAATTATAAGAAAAATATTAGAATTACAAGAACTCATTCAAGTCCTTTAATCCATCTAACTTTTTAGAGAAATAGTAATTGAAAAAATTAGATTCCTTGTTCACACAGCTTCTTCATAAATAAGTAGTAAACAAGACATTAGTGTAAAGCACGTGATAACATAATAAACCAACTGAGGTCTTTATCCTTGTTCTTCCTTGTTCTGACAAATGACAATGACTGATTCTTCTGTGCTACCAAACTAGAAGAAACAAGTAACTAATAAGGATTTCGAGCTAATCACATGTATGACTTGAACACAAGGAAAGATAGAAAAGAACAGAAAGAAACAAAAGTAGAAGGATTGATGGATTCTTACATGTTATGGGCTCGGTGACAATGGAGGAATGATGGTGAGAATGGTAGCGAGAGTAGAGGTAATGATGGTGCAGTGCCCGGTGCAACCAGTAGTATAGAAACTCAACTGGACCCATGTGAATCAGAACAATCATAATCGCACCATCTGTTCTCCAAATTGGAGGATTCCTGGCCCAATCAAAGATCATGAGGCCCAAGTACAGTACAAGCCCATTCAAGATTATCTGGTCATCCCTGCAAATCATTTCATTTCTCACAGAGTCAAGAGAGAGAGCATCAAAGATCATGAAACCCAAGTATATGTTTAGGACTGGATTTCTAGCCCAAAAGACTAATCTGATAGATGGAGTGGTCCAGTCTCATAAAAGTATTTAGTTTTCCACTCTCACCCCCATTTGGCTAAGAATCTTTGAATCTACGTGTGTGGCTTAGAGACCTAGTTTTGATACAACTGTTAGGACTGTGCTTCCGACTCAAAAGACTAGTCTTATAGGTGGAGTGACCTAGTCCCATAAGTCCTTAGATTTCTCTTCTCACAATCGATGCAGGACTCTCGTTCGCACTCCACCAATCCCCCTCTTAAACGAGGCTTTCGGTAGATAGAACATCGCCAACCATCTTGTTTGGCTAGAGGATCCTTGAGCTCATATGATATGGGTTGGGGACCTAGTTTTGATACCACTGTTAAGACTGAGTTTCCGGTCTAAAAGACTAGTCTGATAGGTGGAGTGATCCAGTCCCATATAAATCCTTATATTCCATTCAAGATTATCTGAAAAAGCCATGAGAGAAAGAGAGACTTACCAGTTCTTTTCTCTATCAACCTGTTCAAAATCGATGCTTCTATCGACAATCAAGTGCTTGCTCCTACCGGTTTGGAAACGGGAAAAGCTGATCCATATCTGGTTGTGAAGTATTCTCCACAGAAGGAATGGGAATATGAGCACGTACAGCAAATCCACTTCTCCTTTCTTCCTCACCAACTCATACAAACCATGTACCACCCAAGGTGACAAAATCACGTACTTCAATCACACCCAAATAATACAAACATAAAAAACAAACAAAAGTTAGAACCCACGCAGAAATTAAAAAAAAAAAAAAAGGGAAAAGAATACCTTGAAGCTTCCAAGTTTCTTCCATGGCCATTCAGTGAAGAGACCTGGTCTTGAAGCCATCTCTCTCTTCTTCTTCTTCTTCTTTTTTTTTTCTCTGCAACTAGTCTGTCTTCTCTCTTGGGTTGATTCCAATCAATATATAGGCAAACTTGCAGAAACCATACGAGAGATTAAATCAAGAGTCTGTACGTCTCACCATAAATGAAATACTATTTCCACCCCCAACAAGGATTCCTCCTCGATTTTCAAAGGTATCCGATTTGTGGGGTGTATAGTAAATTTCTTGCAGAGCAACATTTGTCTTGATTCATGACTGGGCCTCTTTGATTAGGTCTGCATGCATTTTTTTTATCGGCTGTGGGGCCCATTTTTGCATTTATCAGATGGCGCAAATCTTTTTATAGGTCTGTCAATGACCTAACGTTGGTTTTAAATATAAGTATACGTAAGTATTCAAATTCAGGTTAGCAGTTTAGCACCATAACTCAGGTGAGTTAGTGGAGGGGGCTCACCACTAAAACGAAGGAGGGTCAGAGATGATTTTTAAATATTTTCCAGTCAATTGCCAGATTCAATCGATCAGGTGAGTAGGTAGTCAACAAATAGACTTAATTCATTTTTAATTATCATCACAGTATAAAAATCTGATACCCAATCACCACTTCTATGGGTACAACAAATAACATACAATGAAATGTCACCCATAATTAAAACTTGTAAAGTTCTAATATTTTTTTTAATATAAAAAAAGTATCTTTCCTAAGAAAAACTTCTATATCGAGCATGACTTAGTAGACTTGACCCACCAAGGTGGGTGACTAACACGTGATTTGACCTAGTTAAAAAACAAATCTTAAATGGACTAAGATATGGCTAATACATGGCCTAATTGTTCATATATCAACCCATATTTAAACCATTGATCCTAGATATTAATGTACCATTATCACATATTAAGCATAATAAAGCAATTCATTTATTGTAGTAAAATAATTAGCAAAAATAGGAAGATCCTATTAAATGAGTTAGAAGGAGAGAGTTGAAAAAAGAAATGGGGTAGAAAGGCCTTTATTGCCAAGGTTGAAGCCAATATTTATCTCTTCAATGGGACAAAATTTCTAGCTAACAAGTAGCTACAACTCGGGTCGAGCGGGCCAGGTTTTAATAAACTCAACTCTAACCCGACTCACACCACATTGAACCCGACCCGACTCGACCCGAATAAAAAACCCGATTTAGTGAACCCGACCCGACCCGAGATTGTAATACCCTTAATCCAACCCGAGTTGCAGCCCAACCCGACCCGACTCAGAACACGTCTTTCACTCATTTTGGAGTTACTATGCTTCATTGCTTCATTATCCTTGGGTAAAAAAATGTAAAAAGATGAAAACAACAAGGGTGGACTGGGGGACACATGAAACTATTGTTTTAAAAATCAAACTAAATTAAATTGTCCGAAATGGTGCACGATCAACAATAGAAAATGGAAGTTCTAACATAACTATCATAATGACCAATTCTCTTCGTGCATGTTTCATATTAAAACTATAAGGCAAAATGTCTGCTCCCACTCCCTCATCACCATCTTCTTTTTTAACACTGCCAAAGGTAAGAACTTTTTGACTCTTATCTTTCACCGAATACGCAGTACATCGTGTTAAATGTCGACTAAGAGTGATAATTCTACTTTTAGAAGCAGCTTTATATCTTCCATAGCAATATTTACAAATTGCCATTAAATCATCCGCCTTAATTTTAGGGTCTCTAATAAAATGTTGCCAAACATTTGATTTTAGTGGGTATCCTCCTTTCTTTGGTTTGCCACTAGTGGCAACTGAACAATCACCCGTAGTCGAAATGATGGTATTGTCATTAGTGACAGGAGTATTGGATCCTAACACCTAATTGAACATTACACATAATAATTAATCAATTATGATAATAACATAAATAAATCTAGGAAAAATGAATTAAATAATAAAGAACTATCAATGAAAGAAAAAGATATCTTACTTCAATGTCAACATCAACATCATTACTATGCGAAGCTATTACACTATTTTCACAAAGGCACTATAAAAGTTAAAAACAAAAATCAAGTTCTTCGCCTTTTTTCATTGCAGTTATATTCTTGTGCTTCAAATTCAGATGATTGGAGACATTTATCTTTTCAATAAGTTTTTTCTTTCTTTTTTCCGCGATCTGAATCTGCCACTGTGGATCTCTTCCTTTTTTTTTTTTAATGCCTGATATATTTGCTTCAAATGGTATCTTATAACAGTGGCAGATCCATGGTTTATTTACCAATACATCACAAAACTTCCAAATTCCAATTAATCGCAATTTATAATGACTTTTCTAAATAATCAATCTTACAATCAAGACTTTGCATGACTGGGCCAGCTGAGGTCCTACTGACTTGGTAGAATATGTGTAAATGGGTTATGCTTCTATCAGCAAATCTTTTGAAATGAAATTATGTAATTAAGATTTTTTTTTATAAAACAACTAAATGCACAGTAGTTGTTCAAGGGCAAATTCAAATATTAGGTTATCTCCATCGTTGATTAAACTCGTTGAATCAACGAGACTGCTGATAGTTAATCACCAGAGACACATTGACTCATTGTTAGAAATCCAGGAACACATTGAGTCTGAATGTGTCTGGAGGTGTTTTTGAAACAGCGTTTTCTTAAATAAATTAAAGGTTTAAACACTTTTAAATTTCTGTTTTGAACTGATTTTTCATCAAGGATTTCACCAAATTTTGAAACAGTTTTGAATGGATTAGAAGTGTTGAAACAGTGTTTGAAAACTCTATGTTTGGACTAATTTTAATTTAATATTAAAATCCAGTTTAAACATGAATTCTTTTGGGACTGATTTTAGAAATTGAAAACAGTTTTGAGGATTTATTTTGAAGTGATTTTAATTAAGGACACAATGAACAGATCGAGAATCTTGCATGCCCAAAATCTAGAGAAACCCAAGATACATGAGGTAAAAAACTTTGTAATTGTATTATTAGGAAAACACACCTTTCCCCTGTTCTACAAATCCAATAGTCACAACAACAATAAGAATAATAATAATAGAATCAATCAAACGAGAAATAAATCTAGTTTTATATACTATATATCCAGCTAGAGAGAGACTCACCCAGGTCCGGCTGGGAAGAGATATCGGTGAAGAAGAGGAAAAACGACAACGACGAGGAGCAATCTCAGATTCGCAGGCGACGAGGGAATGGACGAAAAAAGCTGCGGCTAGGGCTGGAAATTGGAAAATGAAAGAAAGTTCTGATTAGGGTTCGAGGGTAAGGCTTTTTATATTAAGTTATGAAAATCGGGTCAGGTTGGGTCGGGTCAGGTCGGGTTAAAATTTAAAGGCCTCAGCCCAACTAGACCCGAATTTCGATCGGGTTTTTTTTTCTGAATCCGACCCGACCTTATAGCCAGACCATTGTAACCCGACCCGCATGATTTCTCGAGTCGAGTCATGCGGGTCAGGCCAAAACCCGACCCGAGTTGCAGCCCTAATATTCATACTTGATGAATCATACCAACGAAATTGTTTTATAAACTATCAATCATTGGTCCTTATCAAAACATTTGGTGATCTAAAATTTTCTTTATAGGCTACTCTTGTCACACCCCGACCCGACCGGTGGGCCCGGAACGCGACTGATTTTTTTTTTTTTTTGAAGATAAACTGAACCACAAGCATTCTTACTGGGCCGGATCAACAGTTAGGCCCAGCGGTTACTCAGTACCCCGTTAAGTGAACTCAAACATGTACCATATGCTTCCCTCATAAAAATAGACATAGAAAATACAAACATCAATACATAATTCCAAACATTGAATCATTAACACATAGAATCCAACCATTGATTCATCATTTACAAAATTACATCAGAGTAGCTACAGAAATGCAACAGTCCTAGTTCAACACATTAACACACGCCAAGTACCATACTCGGTACTTTACAAGGAATATGGTTCCAAAACCAGAAAAACACAAATACAAGGGTATTCCCCTCAGTGGGAGTCCCAGAGCAACGCCGCAGCTTATCCACTCTAAGCTTCAAACGGAGGGTCCTCCTCCTCGGGTTCATCTCCTGAAAGGTGAGTGGGGTGAGCTAACTAGCCCAGTGAAAGAAATATAACAGTGCAGTTTAAGTAAACAACATGTGAGTATATAATCAACAGTTTAATATAACATCTCATGCTTGATAATAGAATCACAATATCAAGTAAAGTCTCATCATCATTTTCATCCTTTCATCATCTTTCCATTACTGCTGTCATCCACCGTAACCTCTTGGCACCATATTGACAACAATAGTATTAAGTCTCGACGCGGTCAAAATACATCCTTTCAAGTATATCTCCGGCTCTTAAACTTAGCCGGTACTGACACCCTCAAGTCAGCAACTGACGCCCCACAGTCCACCCGTGGTCCAGTAGACATAAACCATCTCTCATATGGCTGATATTGATTCAATAGTCCCGGCACGTGGAAGCAGTAATACACACTCATAAGATCAACATCGTAATATTACAATCATCATCAGCACTCTTACCATAGTGGTCAAGTCTAGGCCAGCATCATAAGCACTCTTACCATAGTGCGTCAAGTCTAGGTCAGCATCATAAGCACTCTTACCATAGTGCGTCACATTCAGACATATGAGTGGGTTCATCAGATCTGAAACCACTCATTGTTCGATATCTATAATAACCAAACCTATTTACATTTTAACTGCAAAGTTAAGTTCCCTCACCGTGATCGTGTGGTTTCGCGGTCTGTTCAAACAACATACAAGTGCTCAATCAATATACATAACGAATACATACACATACATAGTATTTGGAAATCACACGTTTTCCCACAAAATATCCAGGGTTAATGGAAATGAGTCTCCTACTTGGTTTCTGTCCTTTTTTAAATTATCCACAAGATAATAACATAATAAACATAAGGGGCTCAGTCCAAACTCATATTGTCTTCTGGGTATTGACCAGATTGACTTATTGAGTAAGGTCTAGATCCTCGGGTCACTTCTCGGTTGTCTTCTGGATATGGACCAGAGCTGACATTTTGAGTAGGTCTCGAGGTCACTCAGTGCCCGACTATAGTGTCGGCCTGGAAGTGAATCACTCAGTTCCCGACTAGTGTCGGACTGAAAGCGTATACAATAGTATTTACACCATAAATAATAAGAGAAAAGGGGTTAGCACACTTTTAATTAACAAGGGGGTATAAATCACCATTATCACTAATCACATCGAATATTACTCAAGATTTAGACAGAAACAATACTCCAACAATATTTTATCCTTTAAAAAAGTGTTCCTCGGAACATCGCCTCGGAACTGGGTGCAGTGGCTTCGGATCATCCGAACCACTCTAAACTGAGTCACTGGCCTCGGAACTTGGGGCCTGACTTTGGATCGTCCGAAGACTGGGTCTCGGACCGTTCGAAGTCCATCCGAAACAAAACAATCAGAAAACAGGAGTCTCGGTGGGTCTGCAGAGTTCGGAACGTCCGAAGACTGGGTTCGGGACCTTCCGAAGGTGTTCGGATCTTCCGGGCTGGCTCGGTCCTTCCGAAAGGGTCTGGCTCGCCTCGGGCGTTCTGGGCTTCGGGTTGAAGCTCGGAACGTCCGAAGGCTGACGGTCCTTCCGAACTGGGCTCGGTCCTTCCGAGCCTGGTTCGGTTCTTCCGAAGGGCCAGGTTCGCCTCGGGCGTACTGGGCTTCGGGGTGAAGCTCGGAACGTCCGAGGGTTAGACCGTTCGAAGGTTCGGACCTTCCGAAGATCGGCTCTCGGACCTTCCGAGAGTCGTCTTCTCCACTGTCTGCAGTTGCAGACAGTGACGGCGGATACACAGTAAAATACGACTCCAGAAAGGGAGGGCTTCCCGGATTCGTTTTTCACATCGGTCTGGTTTGATGGACTCCTCTGGGAGTCCTCTTTACACAGGGATTGGTTTGGAGCTCAAAATCTCAAAGGGCCATCCGATTTTAAGGGTAGATCATCACGGGCACATGAAACCCATGGTTTTCCTTAAAACTTAAAACTGGTTTTTCTCCATCAAAACGAGGCCAAATTTTGATTTTCTGGATTCTAAATCGGTTAGAATTTCAAAAGGAATGCAATGGATAACTTGGTTTCGATTTTTGGTCTGCAAATTTGATTTTTGAAAAATCTTCCACTTAAGCAACAGTAACTGAAAAACAGAGAATGGAGGGGCTCGGCTTGAAATGAGATTACAGAGAGCAGAGAAGAGAAAAATTGCTGGGAGTTGAAACCGATGAAGGGGGCCCGAATTTATAGGCTCTTGGCCGGAAAATCGGCCGGGACGATGGGACAACACGTCGGGGATATCTCATGATCAGCCGGGATATGGGCTGAGCGGCAGTGCAAGCCTGCATGCCGCTGAAGCCGCTACAGTGATCCGTGGTTTTGCGTATCAGCCCTCTGATATTTCCAAATTTGCAGAAAGGGCTTGGTTTTCATAAAAACTGATTTTAAAACTAGAAGCACTGATTTAAAAACCCGAAAACTTGATCCAACCGTACAGATGGGTTGGGTTTCAAAAATCTAGGTTACCATAAAAATTTTAGATTTTATTTCTCAATAAAAACCCTTGATTTAAACAAAAAATCACATTTTACCCATAATTGCTTAATTAAACTAATGTAAAAATAACTAATTTATAAATCTCATTTTCAAGGGAAATGAAATATATAGATCATTCTTAAAATGATCTAACACCCTGTACCATTTTCAAAATTTAACTCTTTCCCGAAATTATTTAAAATAATTAAAACTTCCTTTTGAGATTCCGACGGGCGATATTTAAATATCATTTTCTGAAAATCAAATCATTTTAAAATAATAAATGCAAATCCTTCATTAAAGAGGATATTTTCAATCAATAATAATCACCAAATCACACAATTTATGAAAATTTACACAACAAACGGTAAAATTACCAAAATACCCTTCCAGCTCGACGGGCTGGATCACTGAGCTTACGAGCTCGGATTGGGCCTTGCTTGGGCTTTCCTCGAAGCCCTAACCAAAATCCTCTAGATTAACCGGTTAAACAAGATTAACGAGCTAAAACTCGCCTAATTTGGGGCAGGGTATTACAACTCTTTTGGGTTGGAAGCTCAATTCCTAACAAATGATATCAGAGAAAGGTGTGAGGCTACCTCATGTGATCTCCTAGGTGAACGGGATGACCGGCGTCTCTCTCTCCGTCGGAGGGCCTTGTTCGAGGAGGCAGTTGTTGGGGCTGCTGCGAACGAGTCCCACATTGGAAGTATAGAGACAGATCTAGGGGTATATAAAGGACTTGAGTTACTCCACCTTACAGAACAAGCTAGTCTTTTGGGCTGGAAGCCCAAGTCCTAACATTTCTCTATCGTCTAATTTTTTTTTTGAACCATGGCTTTATCTATCTACGGCCTTAGTCTTATTGTTTTGGATCTCCTTTGAAACGTTTTTTGCATGTTGTTAAGTGACAAAAAGTCCAACATCGATGAATCTAAAAATCAGTGACTTTATATACAATGTAGAGGGGGTTGGCTTGACGATCAAGAAGCTCATCTCAAGAAGGGAGGTCTTGAGTTTCATTCACGCTCAAACCCTTCTGGGCCATTCTCCATGGAGTTACTCCTTATCGCTTGAACCCGATATGTGTGTCTAGGGAGGTATACACATGCTCCAAAGGATAGTCAGGTAAAGTCTCCTAAAGTTGAGATGCTCGGACACCTTCAATCATAAAAAGAAAAGAAAAAGACTATATATAATACTACATACATCATTCTCTCAATAACTAGAGTTCTACCTCAAATGTTATCATGTCAGTGTGAAATGACAAAAGAGTTCTCCATCGATTAATTTGATAAGCTAATGACTCTATATAACACTTGAGATATTCTTTTCTTAATGACTCGCTTACGAAGGTGAGTGAAAAAAATAAAATTATACTCCCTCTGTCCCAAATTAATTGTCCTATATGGATTTTAGAATTGTTTCCAAAATAATTATCTCATTTAGTATAAAATGTATTGAAAATGGATGAGATCATATGAAATGTTAGTCTTATAGAGAGAGTTTCTTAAAAAATACAAATATTTTAAATGAGACACTTAAAATGGGACGGAGGGAGTATATACGTTGGCTTCCAGCAACGACATTGAAAATTACAACCGAGTTGGACATATGAGATAAAGTGATAAACTAATGCATTTCAGCACATGAAAGGATTCTTTCAACTTGAGGCCATTGCAACGACATTGGCAAATAACCAGTCCCCACTCAAATGGAATATCCTGATAATAAAGTTTGTTCTAATCAAGAAATTATCCATCTTTGAACTGGTTCAAAGAGGTTAGTGTGAACTTTTAATTAAAGTTATTAGAAAAGCATAAAGATGTTTAATTTCACTTTTTAAATTTGAGTAGTCATTTAGACACTCGATTTTTCTGTTAGGAGACATCTTTTTCTAAATTTAAGATGAAATTACCATTTTACCCTTTTGATGTGATGTCTAAATTGTCACCCTTTAATTTAATCATAAATCTAATTAAAGGACCTTCCTCATAAATTAATTAATTTACAGAAATTAGTATCTTATTTTGTCTTATTCTGGAATGAACCGGAAACATCACTTTGGTTAAACACATAACGTGCTGTTCCTATTCCCATCAACAAAATATTCCCATTCTACTCGCTTTATTTGCCAATAATGCCCAATATAAGCTGTAAAGCAAGTTACAATCAGATTTACTCTCTCTCTTCTCTTTTTTTTTTTTCTTTTTTTTAAGTCTTTTTTTCTTCATTAACAGAGATATTACATGGGTTTTTTTTTTTGTTGAGTGACCTTTATAAAGTGTCATTAATTTGCTAACTATATTAAATCAGAATAATATATTCTTTAGAGCTTTTTAGCTTTTAATTTTAAAAAAATAAAAAGAATAGGATAGTCATTTAGACACCCGACTTTTCTTTTAAGAGAGACCCGATTTCAAAATTTTGTACAAAATTTTCATTTTGCCCCTCAGTTTTGTGCAGAGGAGTCGTCTTTTTTAACAACTGAGGGATAAAATGGTAATTTCACACAAAATTTTGAAATCTGATGTCTCATAAAAAAAAAGTCTGATGTCGAAATGGCCACCGAAAGAATATCTATATTTTTTCAAGATACATTTAGTTATACATAGCAAATCTGACGCGACTTAATTCAATCCATTTAAAAATAGGTAGATCTAATATGAATTTATTTATAAATGGATGCACTCGAGCAAAACTATGTTATAAATGAGTCTATTGTTATATTTAAATGCAATATATTCAATCGTATGTGTTCTATACTCCCTTCAAAGAATAGTCTTAGTATATGTCTTGTTAGAAAGTCTCTTTAGTTGTACAAGTGGTTAAGTCCGCTGAATCTAAAACAGACCACTCGTGCTGAACCTAAAATAGACCTTGTACCCGTTATACATATTTAATAAGAATTGAAATATCTGAACTTTAATTAAATAAGTTTAAAATCTAAACCCTAGTCTAGCTGATTAATTGTCGGGTCTACCTTGAGCCTGTGTGGCTAATACGACCTTTATGTATGCTTCAGACTAATAGCAGGGTCCAGTCGGTGAGTGTGAAGGGATTTGTGATGCAGGTATATGATTAAAATCAGGATTTGACACTAATTTCTTTTTCTTCTGATTATCCATTTCTACATGTAAACCATGTATGGTTATCAAATAATAATATAATAAAATCTCTTTTTCTATATTCAGACCATATTTTATAAATTTCCTCTATTTTTAAATAATAATATAATAAATTTAAACTAAATCCTTTCTAACTAGAATGAAATTATCCCTCTTCTCTTAATTTTAATGATTTTAACTTTACAGAAAGACCCAAAAGTGAATATTAAATGGCCTATATGGGTATGGGGTATAATACAACTACTAGTCTCTTGCCTCATAAAACAGAAGGTGTCAGATTCGAACTCCTACAATTTCCCACACATAAATTAAAAAAAATGAATATTAAATTTTAAAAAACTCTCGTCAAGAGAACTCATGTTCTTAGTTTCTTACTAAGGTGAAATATTAAAATAATTTATTCTAATTATTTTTTTTTCACTCATTTCTGTCAAAAACCGTTCAATACTAGTTTCTACATTCTAAATTGTGGCACAGCTTGCTTTATGAGATTCAAGGCAAAGTGTGGCTCTCATTAGATCAATACGAGTGGGATGCTCTCTTGTGGGACACAAACTGTTAGACCAAAGTGATCAACAGGGATGTAACTCAGGTCGGGTCAGGTTGGATTTTAAGATATATATGGAACCCGACCCGACCCAGTCCAAATTTTTAACCCGAACTCTAGAACCCGACCCGACCCGATTCTAACCCGAATCAACTCGAATTCTGACCCGACCTGCATTCTGAACCCATTTTAGCCTAATTTTAGCTGGGTCGGATCTGATTAACTTGTAAAATCCTCAACCCGGCCCGACCCGACCCGAATTTCATGCGAGTTTTTATCTTCTCAACCTGACCCGACTAGCATGATGGGCCAAAACCCGACCCGAGTTGCAGCCCTACTAATAAGTCTTATTGTCAAATATCATCTAATACAACTTAAGTTCGAGGAGTACAGTGTTTGCCAACTGAGAGAGGGAGTACATAATAGAGAAGTCTACGTGGAGTCGAATCGGGTCAGGTCGGTCAGGTTTTAATAAATCTAATCCAACTCATGTCAAAACTAATTGAACCTGATCTGACTTGAATTGCTGACCCGAATTACTCAACCTGACTCAACCCGAATTTCTGACCTGACTCAACCCAAGTGTTATTTTATAACGTGTTACACTCGGGTCAAGTCAGGTCGAGTCGGGTTGATTGTAACTTTCTCAACTCAATTTGACCCAAATTTCATACGAGTTATTTTTTCCAACACGACCCGACCCAAGATATACAAATACACCCAAACCGATTGATTTCTTGAGTCGCGTCCTATCAGTCGGGTTAAAATCCCACCCAAGTTTCACCCCTAACTAAAGTTGATTATATTTTATGTTGAACTAAGGTTTACTTACTTTATAAAATTAAATAATTAATTGCTTATTTTGCTAATTAAAAAAATTGTCATTAAATATATAAAAATACTTGATTTAAATTAAATATATAGTTAAAGTGAACTTTTCTAGTAACTATTACTTTTATTTGTTAAAATTAAATGACCAAAAATATCAAAATAATTTTTTCATAATTGATTAATATATAAAAAAAAATTATATGAAGAGAATCAAAAGTGATTTTTTTTTTTTTTTTAATCAATATCGTCGGCAGGTTGGTATGTTGAAGAAAGCAACCGTCGTCTTTCAAGAGGTAACATTACGTTAGGTCGTTGCCTTTCATTTTCATCTTTGAAATATGAAATAAATCAATGACCAACTGAAAATAATTAAAGCCATTGGATTTTGGATACATGAACACAAATTGGATGCCAAGTATTCGAGGGTCATAATGGTCATGTCGGGTTAGCTTGTTCGAGTTGAGTTAGTTATAAATAATAATAGATTTTTTTCTCATGGACCCGGTCTAATCCAAACTTTTAAATTATTGATCAAATTCATCTGACCTATATTTTATTTTATTCAACTTGATCTGAGCCAGACTGACCATCTATAAAAAATATAAAAATAGGAAAAGCAGAGAAAAAAATATTTTAATAGAAAATGAAAGATGAGAGGATTTCTCTTTCATGACAACTTATTAGAGAGTGGGAAATTGAGCCTTTAGACTAAGATTTTTAAACTTGAGTGAGGTACTTGGACAAAAAATAATAGATAAAAATAAATAAATTAGTTAAATATTACCTTATTTCAATTTAGGTCTGTTTTGGGTCCAGGACCCCTACCCAACCTGATAAAAAAAAAAATTTGGGTCGGCAAGTCAGGTCAATTTAAAAATTTCTTTTAAAGAAATACATGAGTCAAACCTGACTCTTTTTTTTTATCGAATGGATTTAATAATTGGGTAAAAAATTGCCACTTTTACAAGTATTTCATATATTAGATAACACTAAATATTCATCAAAACATAAAAGATGCACCAAAAAGGAAATCGACCGGTAATCTCCCATCACAAGAAGTGGGAAGTGTCAGGTTCAAGCCTCCATGACCTCACTTTGTGTGTCCTAAGGGCAGTGGGTATCACCCGTGGGGGTTTTACTTCCCACAGTTTCCTACACGTAAATTTAAAAAAAAAAAATGTTAGAATTTTCATAAAATACCATGCAACATTTAAGGGGTTTATGAAGATTAAGACCCCCCTTAATCTCTCTTGCATGTGACTCCATTCAGCATACGTGCAGACAGTATTTTTATTTTTCACATATAAAGCAATAGCATTTTCTAACAAATTAAGTAATTATGAATTTTGGGATTCTTTCTATCAAATACTAAATGACATTTTAAGAGTAAAGAGGTAGTTGGTATGTGACATGGTTATAGGTTCAAATTCAATCCAATTTAATTCAAATTTCAAAATTTAGAACTCATCAAATGTGACCCATGAATAGACAACTGATTGAAACATGCAACAGATCATGTGACAACGAAATAAATCCATGTTAGATCTCACAACAGACAGAGACCAAAAAGTAAAAAAAAAAGGGATTTTATTATTTAATTTGGTGAGTTTGAAATTTCTTCACCCACCCTTATCACATGGTATTAAAAAAATATGAAAATTCGTTTAATAAAGACTATAAGATAGAAAAAAGGGATTTTTAAGTAGGAAAATTTTCAAGATTTGGAAAACCGGGTGAAATCAGGCATAAAATCCCGATAGGTGATACCTACTGGCCTTAGAGCACATCAGGTGAGGCCATAGGGGCACGAACTTGACACCTTCCGCTTCTTGAGACAGAAGATTACCAATTGAGCTATCCCATATAGGCAAATTTTTTTTTGAAGAATTGTTAACAATATAGAGATATTTTAGAAAATTGACTAAATTTTAGAGATTGGAGATGCCATATGAAAAGTCTTATTCCTTGTATGGAAGGCCACAACAAGTAATTTTTTTTTTTTCCTGAAAATCCAATGAAATATTTTAATAAACTAAGGGGAATTCCAAAACATGGCAGCGGGAGTACCCACACTAATTCTTTAAAACTTAGATAAAATGTGCAGTACTGATCATCTTTCGTAGAACTGTGATATGAATCAATTCCCAAACTCTATGATCTTCTAACTTCATTAAGTTAAAGCTCAAGTCCTGCATAAACTCAATATGAGTCATGTTTTTTTTTTAAAAAAAATCACTAATCTACACCATAGTTTAAACAATAAAAAAAATCAGGTGTGCAAGTCCGAGTTCGTTTAACTTATCAAATTTCCATTCAAATGAGTCAATGAATTTTACTGAGTTTTTTTCGAATCAAGGTAAAAATCTAATCTAAACTTCTCAACCTCTATAGAATTTTTATGTTGGGTGTGAGTTTTGAATTTCAAACCATGATCTAAGACCAACTATGTCTACTGTTCATGAGTTCCACCATAAAAATATTGTGTTTCAAACTATGATCTATGACCATTTATGTCTACTATCCATGGGTTTGACCATAAAAATATCTCTATAGAAATCTCGTCTAAAATATTTATTAAATTTTTTTATTTAATCTTGTAAAATTGTAAATTATCAAATACATACTTAGATTTTATTTTATTTTTATAACATAAGTATCCTCACCTTACATGGGAGTTAAGACTAATCCCATAGATACACGAAACCACGACCAAGCCTCGTGTATCATTTAAGACTTCTACTCTAACTCTATAAGTAGGGGTGAAACTCGGGCCGGGTTTTGGCCCGAACCTACATGACCCGACTCGAAAATCATGAGGGTCGGGTTGGGATGAGAAGTCAGAAACCCGCATTGAATTGGGTCGTTTGTATTGAGAGATTTTTAAGTTAACCCGATCCGACCCGGTAAAAAGTAAGCTAAAGTAGGTTCAACATGAGGGTCGGGTTTCGAGTTGAGTCGGATTTTTTAAAACTAGATCCAGCCCGGCCCGATTTCAGCCCTGACTATAAGCTTAGGCCAAATGAATTAAAAAATTATTTAATCTTATAAAATCTTTCAAGATTATAAATTATCAAACACATTCTTAGATATTTACCAAGACCACATACTACCTCCCTCAGACAAGCACATGATGCACATGTCTTAATATTGGGAAAAAAATTTGGGCCATAATAGAAAACTACTAAATGTGATTAGTGCAATAGATTCTAATATTTTGAATACTACGAAGACAAAGGGAAATGACAAAATTTAGACTAAGGTTAATACTAATACATTCACAACTTAATCTATCCATTTAACAATCACTTTCAATAATTAAGTCCTTGGAACGCAACTATAATCATGAATTTAAATATATGAGAAGTAGGTATTTGGTACATTGATTTGCTAATCATATCAATTAGTCCTTGTTTTAGGGTTCCATCTACTTTGTCAATGAAGTCAAAAGTTGGTACTTAGTAGTCACTCATGTGCTAATCAGGTCAGTTATCCAATTTTGGACTTCCACCAACTTTATTAATCAAATCAATAATTACTACTTAAAAATTCATTTATGGTGCCAATCATATTTAGTTATCCATGTTTGGACATCCACCCACTTTGTCAATCAACTCACTTCATTGACAAAGTGGGACTTGTGAATGAGTCCTAAGTCCAAAATATTTATGAAAAAAAAAAATTCTATACAGTGTTATATTCAAGATTATTTTGCACATATAGATTTAAAGTTCATTTATTGAGGTGGCGATGTTTATGGTTTTTTTTTAATTTACGTGTAGGAAATCACGGGATACCTAGAGTAAAACTCTCACGGGTGAGCCTACTACCCCTAAAGCAAATCAAAGTTAGGCTATAGAGGCTCAAACCTGCAACCTCCCACTTCATGAGAAGGGAGGCAACCAGTTGAACTACATCCATATGGATAACTATTGAAAAGGTCTTTATCTGAGTACGAGACCTACTAAAAACTATATTGTTTGAATAAGTTAAATCATATTTCTTTAAGACTGTAAATTTTATATATTAAAAAATAATTTAAACTAATTAAAATTTAAAAAACTTAAAAAAATGTGATTTAATTGATTCAATTAAATAATTTTTACTAAAAAAAACCTTTCCCTCTCATCGATAGAACCAATGAATGAGCCATCATTTCACATCATTTATTAAGTATCAACAAACATGTGTGTGTAATTATTTGTCTTTTGTTTGGTGAGGTTGAGACTTGAGAGTAGAACTTTCCCTTTCTTGCATTCTCTCCTCCTACCTTTGAATTCTTATTCTTTATCCTTTTTGCTTTAGGGTATTGCAATTTAATATCTCTATACACATCAGTGGCCATAAAGTATCTGGTTTTCTTCTGAAGTAATTTCTTATTCCCATTATATGGGGCTAATGGATTATTTATTGGCTATTTAAACTATTTTAAAGTTTTAAACAGTTCTCCCATTTCAAATGTTAGGTCACCCTAACCTATATTTTTATACTCTTTCAGAAAAATCTTCATGATTTTCACAACAATATGAGATGATGAGTCTGCAAATTAGGTGAAGTCTTTAAATGTCAGAGTCAGTGGCCAACTGTTGTCTGACCTCAACGTGTAGTCATGTAGATTAAAGTTTTTAATTTATTTAAAAAAAATCTAAATTTTTATACATTCAAAAAATATAAAAGCAATTATCAACATGAGAATAAAGTTGTCCGCAGGGTGTGTGTGGTGCAGTAGATTTGCTCTCCACCTCTTGATTTCGACCCATGTCTACCTCTGACTTCACTAGATTGACTGCGCGGTCTAGCTGATGCAGGCTTTGGAAATTAGTCTTGTTGGGTAAACTATCTGGGGCGTTATTCAAAAAAAAACTTGTGGACTTCGAAATATAGGGATGGATTTTCAAAAGGGCTTTAGTAATGAATTTTGGCCATTAATATCATCACTATAGAAACATAGGTATTTGTTGGGTGAGAAATGGACTAGGTGGTCAACCAAGTTGTTTATCAAGATAATTTGTTTAAAAAATAATGTTCAACAAATGAAAAAAGAGAATTTTAATTCAAATGTATAAGAACAAAGTTGATATTTAAAGTTGTGATAACCATCTAAGTATTAACATTACGTGTCATATTATGAAATTCATAACAAAAGTCATTTATATTTTTAAATATCTTAAAGTGGTTTAAAGAATAAAAATAAAAGTTAACACACGATTTGTTTTAAACTTAGAAACAGATGATTAGAATGTGTTAGAAAATTAATTTGGTAGATGTTTAAAAAGAAAATACATCTTTAATGGATATACTAGCTTATACAAGATATTCATGGAATGGAAGGGTGAGAACAAGTGCAACAATGGTCTACTGTGAGAAGAAGTTTTGATTGGAATCAACCTTATGAATGTCCCATAGTTCATTTGTTTTAATTACAAACATTTTGAAATTAAAAATTTAAGATGAGATTCTATATTATACTCTCTCCGTCCCATTTTAAAATTTTGATTTTTTTAAGAAAAGACTCTAAAAAAGTTTATGAATTTCTCTCCAACATCTTTCAACTCTTTCAATAAAAAAAGATAAATATCAAAATAGCATATCACAGAACTATTTTGGGACAGTCCCAAAATGCATATCAGACAATTAAATTGGAATAGAGAGAGTATATTTTGAACAAATAATATATGACTACCTAGTGAAACACGGCATTGAGTAAATAATTAGTTGTAATTAATGGAATTTTTTTTTTTTTGAGAAGAATGGTTTGAGTATTAGCAACATAGAAAGATGCATGGTGCAATTTTAGTAGAATTAGGAATTAAAAATTATGAATTAATTAAAATTCATAGTAAATTATTATTAAGGGTGAAACTTGAGTCTAGCCCGACCTATACATCCCTAGTCGAGTCTGGGAAATTAAACTTGGGTCGACTTAGGCTTGGGACCGAGTTCGAGTGAAGTGCAAAAGATAGGGTTCAATTTGTAATTGGGTCAATCTTGGGCCTCGCATTTTAACGATCCAAAATGGCAAAAGCCTGAATTTCGAACTAAGGCCAATTAAAACTTCAAGGGCCGCCATATCCAATTTATATTGGTATTACAAATTTATCATGAACAATTTATTTTGATATCTTAATCACAAATCTTAAATTTTAATTTAAATAATTTTAAATACTAATCATCCAACTCTAAATCAATCCAAATTTGTAACAAAAATTCTCTCAATCCTACCATTCCCTAGCTACATTTTTATTTGACTACGAAATTAGTCATTTGCTTATGTGCAAAAAGGTTTTTGTCACATTTAAAAATAACTTGTTGGCAGTATAGAGTAGTAGTGGAAAAAGAAGAGATAATGACATAGGAAGAAGGTAAATTAAGAAAGGGCCCTAAAAGCCCAAAAACTCATTTGTGATCTTATTTGATTTTTAGAACCAAGCCCAATACAAAATAATTAGGGCTCATTTGGACCCTGATCTAGCTTTGAGCCTTGTAATGCAATATGGACCTTTAGCTAGAATTGACTAAGACCAACTTGGCACACTCGACTTGCAACTGTATTCAGTACAAAAAAAGATACTTTGGTATAATTGTAAAGCCAAGTGGAGATTCCATCTGGACATATAGGTAAGTTAAGAAGGTTCTGCATGACAAGGAAAACTAGAGTGAGGGCTAACTGAGCCCATATAAAAAACCCAAAAAAATCAGATTCAAGTTGATCTAGGCTTGGGTCATACACTCATACTCAGTTTTTAGCAAAAATATTAAGTTTGAATTAGGATTTGAGCTGGACTAGGCCTGGTACATGAAAGCTTGAATTTGTCTCGAAAGCCCGAATCTGAGCCACATCTTGTAAAGTCTATTTTTATTTTATTAATAAAATTTATGTAACAAATAATAGAAAATACAAAGAAATTCAATTTTAGGCCCAAAGAACTTGAACCCCATATACATTTTGTACTTGGGCCCTACACAAATTCTGATCAGGCTAGGCTAGAATAATTCAAGTTAACCTGGGCCTAGGCTTAGCTCGGACTTAAGCTCAAGCAGGCTAAAGACCCAACCCAGTGTACCTACCTGAAATGCAGCTCTAGAGATACCCAATAAATGAGAAGAGGAAGGCTATTTAAGATGGGTTGAAGATTGATGGTTGACATACTCATGTCCCACCTTAAAGGGTCACTCTCGATAGTTTTATCTGGTGTGTGTGAGTAGAGATACTTACATACGCTCAGAAGACTAGTAAGGTGCTCTAAGAGGCCCTAGACACCTCAGTCATTAAACAAACGACATACCCATGTATGGTTTGTAGAAGATAATAGATCCAAATAGACAATCATAGTAGCAGACAGAGATTTATGTGGAAAACCCCTGAGGGAAAAAACTACGGAAGAAAGAAGAGAGATTTTATTATTCTTGTGTGTTACAAATACACAGACAATAATAGTTGAAGGCAAATAAAGTAGATGCCTAAGAAGATTGATATCACCTTCTTCATCCCCTAACCAAATATATATGGATAGCTCTCTCAGATATTACAATCTTAAATTGAACTCAAATGCCACAATTTATGAGTTGATGAAAATAACAATTAGATATAGTCTTATGTAGTTTACCATTTCATAGGATCCTTGTGACCCAAAAATTCATAGCAACTCTCATACACGACATAACACTAGGGGTATAAATCTCGGTCGATATGATGCGTATTCTGTGGAAGATCCAAACTAGATTGTAACACCGATAAAGAAGGTGTACTGATTACCTCTAGTCCTCTACATTATGATACAGGTACAAAAATCTGAATCGTCTTCATCCTCAGAGTCACTTGCTTCACTGCAAACATCCCCAAAAGGAAAGGAACACTGACATTAGTATCAAATAAGTTGGCAATCATATGATGATATGGAGAAACCTTAAGAATAGAAGAATGGGAATTTTCATGTAAAGAATTCTAATTTCACAAAACTATGAATTCATTCTTTAAAGCTTCGTAAATTCCGCACATTTTCAATTTAACACTTGAGAATGTCAAACAGCCAAACAGAGCTATGGATTACCTAGGCTGGAATTCCAAGATTTCTACAAGCTTGTCTCCGTTCATGTCGTTCCACTGCACCTTCCGCCCCACACTCTTCGGTTTCTCAACTCTTAGCGGCGACAACAACGACCTCAGCCCATCATCTTCGTCTCCATTCTCACCGATCTCCCTTTGCAGACCGACTGAATCTACAGCTGCCGGATTCCTGTTGGATAGGATGGAATCGCGATTTCTGGAAGAGATCCAATCCATCCAAAGGAGAAAGAATGAGTGAATTAAAGCGATATTCGGCTCATTCCAAAGATCCAATTGCTTCAACGGGTTCACGTATATTGAATTGAATGCGGCAGAGATCTGTGTATGCAATTTGTCACCCGATTGCGAAGATCGAATGAGAATGGGGAAAGAGAAGAGAGAGGAGATGGCATGGATGGATTATTGGATTGAGAATGAAAAGAGAAGAGGGAAAGGCAGGACAGAAGAAGACGAGAAATCCAGCATTTCATCTCTTCTTTCTGTTCTGGCCATTTCTGCCAGCCTTGCTCCCGCTGTTTGCTGACGTGTCCTGTACTTTGCGGCATTGGCCCAACGTCTTAAAATCTAAACCGTTAATTAAACTGTTTATACAGCCGTTTGGCAAACACACAGCAAATGGTTTCAACTGTTTTGCTGCCTGTAATATTAGTATAAAGAAGACCAAAAATCCAACTAATTGACACCACATGACACTAATATAACAAGTGCCAGGGGGAAAATAGAAATTGAGTTGAGAAAAAAATTAGTCAAAATTCAAAACTTTTTAGTTTTAGAACAACCGTAGAATTTGTTAGGAGATATGGGATAGAGTTAAATTTCCATTTTATCTTTATCGGTGAACTGTCCATCAAGTGTCGGTGCATCGATATGTAGAACATATACAGTCAGAGCGGCGTGTAATCGGTACTCCGATACTTGATCAGTAGTACACCAGTAAAAATAAAATGAGAATTTTACTCTATCCCATTTTGACCTAGATAAATTGTTTCTCATGAACATGTTCATAATTAATATTACTTATAGTAAGAATTTCATTGCAAATTTTTTAATTTTTAACAAAGGCATTTTTGTAGAGAAAGAAGTAAAGTCAAAGTTTGATAGTTAAAAACTTAAAATTAGGAATAGAGAAGTAAAATTAAAAAAAAAATAAAAAAATCAAGAGAAGTATTGTTTGAAAAAGGATAATCACTTGTATATTAGTGTGTACGATGCACACCTATGCACAAGATTCACCAAATGAATCTTCACCAAATGAATCTTCATCTGCTTTGATGTTCAAAAAGAATTATCTTCATCAGCTTAATTAAGTCATATTTTAAAAGATTAAAATTTAAAATAATCAAATATTAGAAAAATTATAAAAATATAATTTAATTTATTTAATTAAGATAATCTTTGATGATCCACATAATAGAAGACTTCGTTAAGAGTTCCTTCAGCCAGCAGAGAATCGCCAAATTTGACCAGTGACTATTACAACATTCAAAGTTTAAACATTATCAACATGTGCAAGAGTTTGTGATAAAGTCACTGCCACACACGTGGCATGATAATTGATGCCATTCAACTTCGGTGGTCTAAGAGACATAAAGATTGGAAAATCCCACAATTCCATATGGACCATTAAATTTAGATTATCTATCCTTGTCTCATTTACAGTCATTTTCATACTCATTACTTTCAATTTTATATATATATAAAATTGAATTTTATATGTTTATTATTATATAAATATTAGAGGTTAAAATATGGGCTGATATATATTATTATATCAACCAAAATATATCGGTTTTAGATTATTCAATACATCGGCTGATACATGACATATTATATTTTTTTTTGGAACGATAAATAAGTTTATTCATTCAAAGAACAAAGAAAACCTCTCAACTTACCTACATGATCTGGTTCGAAAAATCAATGAGTTTGAGTTATATATTTGTATAATTCTGGACATGTTGAGTTGGGAAAATAAAAATCTATAGAAAAATTGGGTCAAGTTGGATTGAAAAATTTTAAATCAACCTGATTCGAACCGACATAACCCGAATCGATCTAAGTGCACCAAGTTCAAAAACAACACTTGGGTTGACTTGGGTCAGAAATTTAAGTTAAGTTGAGTTGAGTAATTCGAGTTAGTCATTTGGGTTGGGTTCTTTATGTATTTGCACCTCTGATGCCTTATTATCTATTAATATATAAATCATTTCAAAAAAAAAAAAATTGAATTGGTTTCAATAAATTTTGACGTAGGTTAGAGATTTATTAAAATCCAACCTAAACCAATCCAAGTTCGGCCCTAGACAGAAACAACAATTTACAGAATTAAAATCAGATTAAAAAACTTATAGGCTCTGCTGAGCCCCTCATTCAAGCTTCTAAACTTTCAAGCTCTACATCAGCTGCTTATAGATTTAACAGCTATGTCTTATTTTGTTCTCTCTCATGTCTATTGAGAGACCCAAAGATCCTTGTATTAATACAGAAATTGGTACAGTACAAATAAGGAATGAATGAATAACAAAGGGGACAAAATATAATTATAGAAGAATTCATAATAAAATCCCTCACCCTCAATTAGTAAAGCTAATTAGGAAAGTCAACTCTCATGCTAATTAGAAAAGTCAACTCTAATATTCTAATGAGCCAAAAGAAAAACATTAAACTTGTATACAAATGACCCTCGTTACATTAGTGAACTCTTATATGATGTAGCTGTCAAAATTGAAAGGAAAAAAGAAGAAGAAAAGAAGCAAAGTATGATGAATTGAGTCATATGTCAAGATTCATCAGCTGAGCCAATGTAATTGTATCCAAAGACTCCGCCGGTAAAGGTGGTCGGTCGGGTGCCGATAACAGTCGAGACACATGTTCCATGGTTGGTCGAGAGTGTGGATTGGTGGACAAGCAAGCGAGTGCTAATATCATGGCCAGAAGAACACCATCTTTGGATTTGGTGGTGGGAAGTGAGAGCCGCTGGTCTAAGACATCTTTCAGCAGTATATTTTGAGCAGTGGATGGTGATAAAGAAGAGAGGAGCTCTCTTGGATGAAACCCCATTAATACTTCTACTGCTACCACTCCAAAGCTATATACGTCGCATTTTTCTGTTGCTCTCATCGTGTAAGCAAGCTCTGCAACAAAATATTCTCAATTAGAGTCATGTTCATACAAAGACAGACAAATTAAGGTGAAATTGAGCGTTAGTAATTGGGGTGAATTCATTTTCGTCATCGTCATCATCATTTCCGATATAATGGAGGAAGCATTTGGAGACTATGATATCAACCACCATCATTCATCCAATTGATGAGGTTCCAAACAACCATCTCTTGGTTCAGAAAAGTGAAAGAAATATCTGAAATGAGGCCCGGTGGATTTCAGGTCGCTTTGGTAGTAAGGAGTCCCGCTTGTCAGCCTGATGAATCATGGGTTGGGTATCAGTCCTATCTCTGAAGAGTAAGTGTCCAGAATGTTGGCTAAACGATGGAGCACCTCTCCCATAGGCATGATGTTTTCATGTGCTGAAAAACAAAGCCGTGAGCTCAACTTGTAGATTCCCGATAAGTCAAAGCAGACAATATCGTGTCTCCAGGTCGATTCTACATCAATATCTAATATTTCCATATTGTTTACCTTTCTGTACTACTATATAATTTTTTTTTCAAGTATAACTCCGTCTAAAAAACTGATCATCGAGAGAATGATACCTCAAATATTATATAAAGTCAGTGGTTATATAAACTAATCGATATGGAACTTTTTGTCACTTTACCGTGCCACTAATTTTTTTTTTTTAATTCAAGTGTATAAAATAAAATAAGTAAATAAATAAAAATGAAAGAAAAGTAGTGGGAACTAACCAGGAGCAACGTATCCATAAGTTCCTGCAATCATGGTCAAAGATGATGAATCCGAACTCAAAAGTCTTGCAGTGCCAAAGTCAGAGACACGAGCCTCAAAATCCAAATCCAACAAAATGTTTTTACTTGAGATGTCTCTGTGCACCAACGGCGGAATGCAATCACAGTGCATGTAAGATAAAGCATGAGCAATCCCTTTAATGACGTTTACCCTCTTAATCCAATCCAATTCCACTGACCATTCTTCACTGCATAGAATTGAAGCCAAGCTTCCCCTCTCAACAAATTCATACAATAGAAACATGCATCTAGCATGAGAACAGAACCCATAGAGCTTCACAATGTTGCGATGTCGAATTTCTGTCAATGCATGTATCTCATTCATATAACTTCTCAGATCACCTACGTCGTCGCTTTCCGATGGGTGAAGTTTCTTTACAGCGACGACTTGGCCCGTTGGAAGCTCCACTCTGTAAACACTTCCATATCCTCCTACTCCAATGCAATATTTGTCATTGAAATTCTCCGTCGCTCGGATAATGTCGTCGTATGTGATTCTCCCTTCGTAATTCCATGTCGAGAGCATGTTCCCGCCTTCGATTTCCCTCTCATTGTCAAGTATCACTTTGGATCTTTGATGCAATATTGAGTAAATGAAAAAAGACACAGACAGAAGAATCAGTAGCCCCAGAACAGGGGCCAAAATGTAGATCAGAACAACATAATTTTTTCTCTTAGAACTTGTGTTTGTTGAAGATGAATTGCATGGTTGTAAGCCTAGTACTTCACCACATAGACCCTTGTTGTTGATGAAAGCCTCAATCGGAGCTTGTCGGAAGGCTATGCTCGTAGGGAGCGGACCCTCCAAACGGTTGTCCGATAAATTGACAGTAATTAAACTTATCATCTGATCAAAAGAAGAGAATTCTACCTGAGAGACTGTTATGAGAAAGGTTCAAGCTCTCCAATTTCTGTAAATTTCCGAGTTGCAGAGGTATCTCTCCCGAGAGCGAGTTGTAACTGAGGTCAAGTAGTGTTTGTAGTTCCATCAAATTGCCAATCCTAAATGGAATGCTCCCATTCAAAGAATTTTTGCTCAATTTCAGATATTGAAGTTTGTAGCAGTCACCTATTTCATTAGGAATTGGGCCATCCAATTTGTTCGATGACAGATCGAGAATCGCTAGATTGGATAGTTTTCCAAATTCAGATGGTATCCCACCGGATAGCCGATTATCATCTAAATAAAGATTGAGCAGAGATGGCAACCTTCCTAGCTCTTTCGGAACCTCTCCCACTAGATCATTTGAAGATAGCCTCAATGTTCCAAGCTTAGTCAGTTGTTGGAACTCAGGTGGTATTCTTCCAGTAACGTTGTTGCCAGAAATTTGTAGCACTGTCAAATTTTGGCATTGGACCCAATTCAACGGAAGCTCACCGTAAAATCCATTGTAACTCAGATCAATGTAGGACAAATTTTGGCATACTTTGAAGACTTCGGATAAATTACCGGTGAGCTGATTCCTTTCAAGCCGAAGCCTAGTCAATGTACTGCAATTTCTCAAGCTCTCTGGGATAGTACCGATGAAATTGTTGTTGTACATGGCAAATCGCTCAAGCGTCCCGCCTCGGCACACCTGCTCAGGTAGGTAGCCGGAGAAATTGTTGTCACCCAATCCAATCCCAACCAAATTTTCAAGAATTGCCATCGGGGGAATCGGACCCGATAATTGATTTTCGTACAAGAGGAACACACGCAGGCTGGTCATGTTGCCTAAAGAAATCGGTATTGAGCCCGAAATCTGATTCCTTGAAATGTACAGGCGGGTAAGGTTGGTCAGATTTCCTAGAGTGGAAGGGAGTGAACCAGTTAGATGATTGAGGGACAAGTCCAAATCTATCAAGCTCACAAGCTTTCCTATTTCTTGAGGAATCGAACCGAAAAGTTCATTTTGCCGAAGGTGTAATATCGTGAGCCTAGACAAATTTCCTAAAGCAGGGGGGATGATTCCGGTGAGATTGTTCTTCTGCAAATCCAAAACAAGAAGTGAGTTCAGATTGCCGATCTCCGGGGGATGGTGCCGGAAAATTTGTTTTCGAAAAGCTCAAGATGGGTCAACCTTGTCAAATTGGCAAGAGATGGTGGAATGGCACCAGTGAGATTGTTGTTCCTATTCAAACCCAACCTCACTAGTTTCTTAAGGTTTCCGATTTCGGGAGGTATCGAACCGCTCATCATATTTCCAGAGAGGTTGAAAACTTGGAGATTAGTGAGTAAGCTAATTTCACTAGGAATTTTTCCTGACAATTGATTGTTTTGAAGGGTGAGGGACGTGAGCTTGGTCCAATTGGTGAAAAGAAATGAGCCCAATTCACCCTCTACCGTGTTGTTCGAAATGTCGAGAACTGAAACCAGACTAAGATTAGCCAGTGAGTGGGGCAGGGCACCCGAAAATCGATTGACGGACAGATCAATGAATGCCAGATTGTGAAGAGAACCAATATCCATTGGGATGGTTCCAAAGAGAGAATTGGTAGTGAGATTGAGATGGGTGAGATATGGAAAGGAAGAGAATGTGAAGTTATCGAGCTTACCTTGCAGACCCGCACTGGAGAGATTTATTCCGGTCACACGTCCGGCATGGTTGCATTTGATTCCAACCCACGTACATGGGCTTGTTTTGGTAGTGTTGGAAGGGTGAAACAGAGACCATGAATGGAGAGATTGGATTTGGAGGTGGATTTCCATTGGAGAAGTGCCTTTGATTCTGATTCTGATGGGTCTACTGATGATGAAAATGCAATACAAGAAGAAGAAAGAATGACCCATGAAATTGTAGACAGAAAACAGAGAAACAGAAACCCTTTCGAGGCATGGCCATTAATGAGTGCAGTTTTTGGATGTGGATTTAATTAAATGGAGAAGATGTTTATAAGCTCTTGTTTTCAATCCATTAAGATAGAATTGTCAAAAGTCTTACCGTGTTGCGTTGGATACTTGGATTGAGAGTTTTAGACTTTGAGAGAGAGAGAGAGAGTCAGAGGATAAGAAGGTTCGAATTTTATAAACTTCAGTCCAGTCGGCGTCAAGCGAGCCAAAAGCAATGAAAAAGCCCTCATCACGGCTGCGAGAATAGTTAATACGAACTTCGGTTGTGGGATCCACCATGGATCCAATAGTCATATCTATCTACATATTATAAATTATATTTAAATTTTGTTTGACTTTAATTTTAATTTTAAAGTTTATCGATCTAATCTTACGAATTTCTATAGTCAAATAAAGTTAGAAATTTTGAGAATTTTAAAATATAAAACTAAACTTATTTAGATAGGGATTCGGTAGTGGTAAAATTTCAACGAGTCCATTTTACAGTTTATACGAACGGTTGGTTGGTGAGTTGATTTTACTGTTCATACGAATGGTAAAATTGATAATACACTAAAACTCATGTCGGATTATATAAAATATTTGTGTGAGGATAACTACCCTTTAATTAATATGAAATTTTAACCTTTCAAATCATTTATTTATATGGACTTAAGTGGAATCATCGAACTATTTAAACTTGAACTTTGGTACAAATTCTATCTATTATTCATTGAGAATGAATTCCATTGTAGAATTAGAGAATATTAGAAATTACGGTCTAAGGAATTTGGAACTTGTAAAGCCCACCAAATAGACAGTTGAGATTAGTTGCTGTTGATGATGTGACAAAGTCAATGAATATTATTAGCTACCAGGCCACTGAAATCAAATCAAACAGGGGTCTTCAAGTTTGCACTTCTGTCTATGTCCATTTTAGAATTTTTTGTGCAATCTTGGGGTTAGGTGTGTTGACTGACGTTGGTATTGACTCAAATAAGTTGACTCGAATAGGGATGAAAATGAGTTGAATTTAATTTGAATTCAAGTACGATAACGATACTCATATAAGTATTTTGTGTAATTTGATATCATTTTATTTTATTGTCAATTTTTTCTTTTGAATCGACTCGCCAAACTGCTGTAAGTGATTCGAAGGGTTCGACAAGTCAATTCGAAAGGCAAAATGGGTAATACAGTAAAACCCATGTCGGATTACACAAAATATCCGTGAGATGATCGCTACCCTTTAAATATAACCTACATTCCCCTTCCATTATTGAACATGAAATCAATTTGAAAAAAAAATGAAATGAAAAATCATTTTTTATATACATGGGTAGACCAAAACTAATGCACATCAATGATCCACTTGACTCAAGTATACAACTTTTCTCATAAATTATTTTCTTAAAAAATAATATCCTCCTATTATTTTCTTTAACAATTAATGATTAAAATAACATTATAAAATCGATTACTACAGTAAATGATTAAACCAGCGTAAAAATAAAATAAGTATGATCTAATGAAACTAGTATTTCAAAAAACATTAAGATTTTTTTTTACAATTGTAATTGTTTGAAAAATAATTCAAAGGGGTTGATGTGATGGTCAAGTACCTATCTTAAAAAACATGAGTTCTAAGTTTGATTCTCATTCTAATTAAAGGGCTGCCTGTTAGGATTTTTAATCCCCCAAATCAAATCAATTCGCAGAAGCCAAATCAAAGTAAATACATACAATCAACACAAATGAATTTACATGATTCGGCCAGAGCATATGTCCATAGGTAAACACTGACAAATTCCCCTACTATCAAAGGTATAACAAAATACAAATCTCTCACACTGTTTTCGTCCCCCTCTCTCTCACTCATACCGCCTACGGAAGTCCCTCTCTCTCACTTACACCGCCTACAAAAGTCCCTGTCTTATCTTATAAAAGAGAGTTCCAAACGATAATAGAAAATAGAAGAAGTAGGAGAATGATTAGGAAGTTTTTCAAATTGAAAATAGACAGTTCTATTTTCCTAAGACTTTAAAAGGAGCCACACAAAATTTCCTAACACGTAGAGTTACATGATGTGTGGATAGAGAGACTTGTACTGTCTTGAAGATTAGTCAGATGCTCTAATAGATTCGGACAGTTTGATCATAAAAAAACATTGTTTTTTTCAAGATTTAAAACCTTTTATTTCAAAAGAGTGATTTTTCAGTATATATCTCTTTTTATTTCTTTTGATTAAATAATTAAAAATGTTTCTCTCTCATCCTCAACCTTAATACTTGTCTAGAAGGCCTGTGGAGTGTGGAATTCTTTCAAGTTTGAATGATTAAATTTATGAGAAATTGATGACTGCAACTAGCCTTTCCTCTAAGGAATCGACTGGACTTTTGAACGTTGAAAGAGGGGGAGAGAGAAAGGATGCGACATTAATGGCGAGCTCCGTCTCTATTGGAGAGTTGCAGATGGAAGTGGGAAGAATAAATTCAAATTCCCTCTATAATACGGCAGTCAAACTTCAATGAGACAGCAATAATTGTGGAAGTTGTTTCATTTGTAGAGCACTTTGAATTTGTAAATCAAATTATGGATGATAATTTTTTTTCTTGTAAGAAAGAAAATGAAGTAGAATAACATGATTAACACTGGTGATGGTAGTCAAGTTTCGTTGAATTAATAATTTATTGATGTTTTATTTTAGATATTGCACTTTCAATTGATAAAGGATGAAAATGGCTTATGTTGAAGGGGAGAGAAAATAAAGTGAAGTGATCATTTACATACTCGTATATTTTATGTAATGTATTACACTATAAATTTAGGCATGTGCGGTTATGGACTAGTTGGAAAGATTTTATCTTGAGTTTGTGGTCCAAAAAGATTTTCGAGATAGAATCAATCAATTCATATTTTTAAAGACTAAAAAGTTTAACAATTAAACAATAATTAAAATTAATCAAATTTTGAAGAGTTCAATAAATGTGATTATTCAATTAAGTTATTTCTTATTAAATTGTATATTAAAAAAAATATTTTTAATAAACCAACCACCACTCTACATGGGGGAACTCGTACGTCCATGTATGTGATTGATCATTTTATTAAACTACATTGACTAAGAGAAATGGAGCATTTTTTTATGTTATGAGATTCAAACCAATATGTTAGGGGCAGTTTGGGCTTTTTTCAATGGACATCCTATTTTATGCAGAAGATGAGATTAATCTTATAGATAAACGAAACCATCCGCAAAACAGTTTGGACTTTGGACCTTTAACAGATAGTTGGGTTTAAAAGCCAAGGTGGGGTAGTGAGTTCGACATTAGATAAAATAAAATTTCATGGAATATTGTCGATGTGAGCCATCAAATTGTTCAAAATGGAGCCCATTAAATTATTGTAATTATTTTTTAATATATTAAAAATAAATTATTAGATAGAAATTTTTACCTATCATGATGCATCAAATGGAGACAAAAACATTAGATTTAAATTAAAAATAAATTTTAATGATTTAGATTTACCACTAAATAGGGCCTCAGATCAGAGCTTTTGTGTCCAAAGATTTGTTAGTCTTGAATTGCACGGATAGTTCAACTGATAGACATTTTGTCTCATGAGCTAGAGGTCTTAGGTTCTAGACCAATAGTAACCCGATGACTATGGTTTGCAGAGAGATACATACATCCAGAGTTTTGCCTAATGCCCTCATACTCAGAGATTTGAACCATATATTAAAAATATCAACTAATCTGTGTTGGTTTTTTTTTTTTTTTAAATTCACATTTTGGCATCAATTGATATTTAAAATTTAAATTAGCAGAGTTTGTTTTCTGCCAACATAAAATTAAAATTGTAAGTGTTTCAATGACACCTTGATGTTTAAAAATAATTCTAGTTTGATATCAGCAGAGCCTATTGGATTTATTGCTCGTTTATTTAAAATTGATCAGTCCAGGCACCACTTCACAGTTGATCAGTGATAAATAGATTTAAAAAATTGTCTTATTTATAGGTAACAATCGTTCAAATTTGACATTTGGACTTGGGCTGAGTCCATAATATATATCAGAGCCACTAATCTTATTCTTTAAAATAGATTTCTGCCAAATTCAACCTAGACGATGCCAAACCGGCCTAAATCCAAGGGGAGGATTCTCAACCAAGGTTAAAAATTCAAAACTTGACTCTAAATTGTTAAATTCTGTGAAGTCTGATTATCAGAGATGTATTGTCGATCCAATATGAACTGTTACAGGTCGAGTAATATTTAATGTTGTTTTCTTTGAGAGACTATTGAGCAAAATTATAATGAGAATGAAAGCTATCTCTCTTTCAATTTTTTGCTTTTGAACACACGGGAACAATTAGACGTAGCGAAAGATAACTACGTAAATCTCTATGTTGTATTTTGATTCTTTGTGTTGATCTTTCTCCCTTCTGTTTTCTTTTCGATATTACCATTTCTTGTGGTAGAAAAGTTGTTTCCTCTCAACAGAAATCTCAATAAATCGCAATTTGACTTCACTTAGAAAATTTAGTAGAACTGGTTGACTCACTTGACTCTAAATTCCATCAAGTCAAGTCAACTCGAACCGGCTCGTCTAAATATTTTTAAGAATTTTTATACCGGCTAGCGATCATCCCACGGACACTTTGTGTATACAGACACGGGTTTTACCATGATACCCATTTTGCCCTTCACCTACCGTACCGAAAATGTAAAACAATAGGACTGTCAGAAATCGACTCACCGAATCACTTGTGAACTGTAAATTCGACTCGCCGAGATGTTCGCAAGTGATCTGTTTGGTGAGTGGATTTCTATGAACAGTAAAATCGGTTCTTTGAATCACCTATGAATAATAAAATCGCTCTCCGAATCACCTGTGAACAGTAAATCGGCTCGCCAAAAACTAGTAAGGGATCCGATTGGTGAGCCGCTTTCTGACATTCCAAACTTTTACATTTTCGGTAAGACAGGTGATAGACATCACGGTAAAACCCATGTCTATATAGACAAAGTGCCCGTGGAAGGATCGCTGGCCTTTTATACCATATTTGTAGTAACATGAGACTCAAATTTTTTTTTAAAGAATATAGGAGTCTGGTCAGAGTTAATCTTGGTGATGAAGTAGTAATTAAATGAGTAGAGAAAAGAATTGCTAAAGGAAAGTGCAATATATACATACATTCAACATTCAAGAAAATCCTTAGGAAAGTGAAATTCCTAAAGGAAAGTGAAACACATTCTTAGAAAGTTAAATCCGCTACACTCAAAATGTATGAATAAGAATACAAGATAGAGAATACTGATTATTCATTCAATCAGGACAGGAATCCAAGCCTCTCACCGTTCTTCTTGGCTAAACGGATCAATCCTTGCCGTTGCTTCCCATCTGCTCCTATGGATTTACAGAATTCTGTAATTACCTGAAATTCATGGAAAATCCTTTCCTGTTAACAATCAGGGAAAGCATAATCACACTAACGCACTGATTTTTATATAATTTAAGCTTGTAATTTGAGCAATACTTTAATATTTTTAATTATACAATAAGAGTTTCCAATTCTAGAATTCCTTGCAAATTGCATTGAAGCTTGCTTTAATGGGTCAAGGTTGGGTTTGGATATTGGATCCATACTCGGACTAAGACCAGATACCAGATCTGGTGTTTTCGGGTCAGGTTTGATTGGGCCTTGGATCTGATCCAAGTATCCAACCCATTCAGGATTCATTGGCAAGTGGCCGTTGCCCATGTATTCAAGCCCAATCCATCCATCCAAAATTCCAATTCATAGTTCATAACCTCCAAACACATGAACAAGTGATCAACATTCGGATATGGATCGCCCATCTGATGACCGTCAATGGCAAAGAATGAATATTCTGAAATAAACTAAAATATTTTTGTTCAATTTGAAGTATTTTTTGTTATTTTAAAAAATACCGGTTTCTGGATTAAAACCCAACAATTTCCCTCATATTCTTATTAGTAGTATGAGATATAAATTTCAATTCAGTATATATTTAAAATTTAAACTGAACATACAAAGTGAAAGTGGAGCTTAGGATTAATTATGAGTATCAAAATTTAAATTGCAAATGAAATTTTCAAATAATTAATATAAGGTAATGAAATTAATAATTGAAGTCTTAAATTAAACAAAATTAACATAAAAAATATTAAATTTTGGAAAAAGAAAAAAAAAAAAAAATTGAAGAGAGGAAGTACCTGAGAGTGTAAGGCAATGGCCTTGCCCCTCAATTGATTGAATCGTTTCTTGCCTACTATATTGCGTGTGAGAATGACTATAGGAGCAAACAGTCCCTTCCCTTCGTTCACGTTCTTCATCACCGGGCTCGACCGTATGGGCTTCGCCACTCGAACCCACGTCGGTGCCGCCTTCCCCATAAGCAACCTCCGCCTCTCTCCGCCGCCTATGGAACTGCCCCACCCACCATGGAAGGATGAGAGGCCCTTCAACCCTGTGGCTGCTACAACTGTAGTAGCCATCACAACTTAGAAACAGAGGAAAGGAGATACTTCTGATAAAACTATACTCTTCTTCTTCTTCTTCACTTTGAAAGAGGAAAGAAGAAGAGTGAGATGGCTGTGCTATCTTTTGTCTAGAGAGAGAGAAGACGGTGTGGGTGTTTGATTCAGAGCCTTGGTTGGAGGAATGGTGGGAATTTGTTGAGGGGAGGGAGAGGGGTAGAAGAAGCCACGTGGACGGTGGATATCGCACTCTTGTACTAAGAGATATGAAAATGTCGACGTGGAATATTCTTAAGCAGCTGCCGGAAAGTAGAAAGAAGAAGCCACGTGGACGGTGAATTAACCTTTTTTTTTTTTCGTTTTTCATGAAAATTGAGAGATTTGTAAATATGGGAACGCTTCATTTGGCACAATAAAGCAAGTCACACCATCAAGGACTAAAATAGATGGTTTAGACTTTAGATTGTCTTTAACAAATATAAAAATAGTAATTTAAAATTATATTCTTTACAAATATTTAATTGATATCTTAATTAATTATAAAAATTTAACTAATTATAATATAGCATATAAGATTAAAAAATATAATTTCATGTAAATTTATCATCTACCAAAGAAACCCATAATATTCACTCGTTTGAGGGACCTGATGAGGTATTATCATATACATCAAGACCGTAGGTTAGGTGTTTATAATGTCATTAGGCTGTTTTCATGATCTACTTTTTTTTGTTCATCAACTATTCAAAAAATAAGAAAATATATTATTTAAACAATCATTGTTAAACGTGTATAAATTTATATTGATGTTTCAAAAAAATATAATATGAAGTGATTAGACCCTTAATTTAGATGTTGAAATCTAAAGTAATCGCATGATAAATTTTGGAGAGAAAAGGCATTCAAATATGAGATCACTAGAGAATTTTAGTGACTTCGAATGAGTATATAATAATAGTTTTTTTTTTTTTTTTTAATTACGTGTGGGAACTACGGAAAACCCCCACAGTTGATATCTATTCCGGCACCGTGCACTTTTTGAGGCAGGAGATTACTAGTTGAACTACAAGTACAATCGTTAGTAATGTTTATGTTTTTTTTGGATGAAGGTGTTGAGGACTTTTAGAGCACTTAACTAATTTTCAAAGCAGGTGCAAACCTTCTTATTCATATACACCGAGTAACATTATGGGAAATGATCATTTTTATCTTGAGAGTGACTAAATCTAAGACCTTCCACATCTCTTGCAGATTATTGATCAGTAAGCCAATCCTCACGAGTTTATTTATTAATATCTATGTAGTAAGAATTTTTTTGGTACAATAAATATAAAACTGATAAAAAATTAAAAAACTTATCTCTTGAGCTTATTTACGTACACTGAATTAAAAGTTTATAAAATTACATCTGAATTCTGTTAAAAAATATCATTTGAATATCATCTTTATTATTTAATATATTCTCATTATTGACGTTAGTTGAATTATTAATATGTTCTGCTTAATTACACATTTTAAGTGATACATATTCACTAAAAATATTATTTTATTTAGGGACCAGTTACATGTCATGTAAGACAACGCAGAGAAGTAGGAATAGTCTGCAACAAAAGAGAGTTTGGTGCCAATTAGACTTTTGCTTGGAAATTGGAATAGTCCAGTGAAGAAATTGACCCACAATACTGGAGTGAAGAACTTGACCCACAATATTAGAGGTTGTGTTGCTGACACAGGTTAAACCTAGCCTATCTGTTCATCTATATAATGCTAGAACCTTCCTAATTAACAGGGGTAAAAAAAATGGCTCATCCGAGATCTCGGGCCCGTTGAATATCGGCCTATATGACCAAGATCTCGTCCATACGGCCAATATGAGATGTATCGGCCGAGATTTCGACCCCTGCTGCTTAAACATAATAAAAATAATTTTTATAATGTGATTCTCACAAGAGTGATGATAAAGCCACCTCTTCGAGTAGAAAAGTGTTGGATAAAACTTTGGATGTAAAAAAAAAACTGAATTTGAACGTATATGCATAATTGCATACCATGTATGGACTATAATACTATTTTACGAAGTTCTCACTCAAGTTGTTCTATCTATCCTAGACAACCATCATACACCCAATTCTGTTGATGGAGCAGATCAACATGAAAGGCTTAGATGGGATCCAAGGCCCAGTTTATGTTGGAACTGGATGTTTTCAACAGACAAGCCTTGTACGGCTACGACCCTCCAGTGAGTCAAAAGCAGCCAAAGATGACTTGCAACTGCTGGCCTTCTTGGTGTGGTTGTTTCTGCCATGGCCGGTCAAAGAAATCCGAGTCCAAGAAAGGAGAAAGACAGGCATTTGAGGGATTATTAGGCAAGAAGAAGAAGAAGAAAATGATGACGAACTATTCAAAGAGAGGATCTGGGCCGGCGCTTGATAATAATTGGTCCTGACCAAACCCCAGTTGGGAGATGAGTTCATGGCCAACCATTTGAATCTGTGACTGGCTTTCAGACTCATGAACCTAGACTTGGCCTAAAAGTCAGACCAACAGCAGAACCGACCCAAACTGACCTAAACCTTGTCTCGTTTAGGGTTGGCCCTTGAGAAATTGGGGTACTCTTGGCTTGAACATCAACTGAATGAGGCTGAGTTGCAGCCCTCACTAAATATGAAGGATATAAGAGACATGACAAAAGAACTTGAGCCTCGCTGTTCTCATGTTATACACCATAAAAGACCTTAAGAGAGCTGATTATATTTGCAATTCAATGCAGATTGGATGGATATGGTTCAGTCACTGAGGACATATTGACAGGCTTCAAAATGCATTGTAGAGGGTGGAAATCAGTGTACTGTGTGCCAGAAAAACGGCGTCGTGTTAGGACCTGGATATCCAACTCAAAAAATCCAAGTTCTTTATAAATCCCTAAATCTCCCTCTACACTTTCAATGTAGCACTCGTTCGCAACCAGCCCCAACACATGCAAGTATTGAAATTTATCAAAATATTTCAATTTCTGTAATACCCTGTCCCAGATTAGGCGAGTTTTAGCTCGTTAAAATTGTTTAACCGGTTAATCTCAGAGATTTTGTTAGGGCTTCGAGGAAAGCCCAAGTTTGGCCCGATCTGAGCCCGAAAACTCAGTGATTCAGCTCGTCGAGCTGGAGGGGCATTTGGTATTTATCACTTCTTGTGTATATTTTTTTTATAAATTGTGTGATTTTGTGAATATTATTGGTGAATAATGTTTTCCTTAATTAAGGATTTGCATTCTGATTTTAAAATAAAATATTTTCAGAAAATAATATTTAAATATCGCCCGTCAAAATCCCGAAAGCGATATTAATTATTTTAAAGGGTTTGAAAATGAAATAAATTTTAAAATTAGTATTTTATGGTAGACCATTTTAAGAATGGTCTAGTTTATTTCATTTCACTTCAAAATAAGATTTACAAATTAGTTATTTTTACATTTGTTTAATTAAGTAATTATAGGTAAAATATAAATTTTATTTAAATAAATGATTTTTAATAAGAGATAAAATCTGAAATTTTTATGGTGATTAAGATTTTTAAAACCCAACCTATCTGTAAGGT